>OZ017739.1:247848590-247926090 GCA_963969285.1 Odontomyia ornata
AAATTGTAATGGGCAGATTCAAATTTTTAACAAAAACCAAAATTTAATTGTAGTAGGGAAATTTTAATTAAACTATAGAAATTAAAAATGAAGTAAAGGAATTTAAATAAACTGAAGAAAATTTACATGGAGTGAACAAATTTACATGAAGGAAAGAAATAAAAATTTTAAATAGTAATGAAAAATTAAATTTTATAGAAAACATAATTAACGGAGACATTTAAATTTTAATATGGAAGAAAATTGATACGAGGTTACATTTACTAATAATAATAAGAAGAAAAACTATTCTACAAATTACAATTACAGAAAAAAATTACATATTTTTATTTTAAATCTGCCATTACAATTTAGATAGGAGATGGGAGGGTTTTCGAGCAGTTTGCTGGTATAACTGCTCGATTACTACAATCTGTTGCCCTCCTTGCTAGAGAGCGCCGCGCTATTTACGTGCGTCGAAACGAGGGCGCGAGGGAGATGGTTGTCCGCGGGGAAAGATGGCGCGCACTCAACGATTGGCAGCAGTCTTGATTGAATTACACAAAGAAAAGGTGGACTGCGCGCCCCATCCCGGATGTGAGACCGTCGCTGAATCGAAGGCATGTGTAATGTGACGCCTACGCCCGGGAATCGAAGTGATTCCGATCCCAAACCCTTGCAACCGGCCAGATGGGTATGCCCTCGAAGTGCCAGCGGACTTCATCTGTCGTGCGGATATCGTTGCGCAGAAAATATTTCTTTTCTTCCCAAATATTTAGATCTGTGGATATAAATATTCGAAATATAAAATTACTCCAAACCCCGACACATTTCGAGACATATCCATCTGGGAATGCCCCCTCCACCGTGGCCATCGAAAAACTATGCCACTGGCGACAAATGGAGATGCACATTGCCGCCATGTGGCGTTCCATTCCACACACATCTGTTTTGTCCGATGAGAAAACAAAGTAGTCAATTTGACAGGTGACAGCTCCTGTAATAGATAGTTGTAAAGTGGTTTTGCACGTCGCTGCGCCTTTCTCCCTTTTAGTGAGTGAAAGTGAACTTTGCCGCGTGTGCGCATGTGCTGTGGGAAGCAGTAGAAAGGGCTACAGTGGGGCAGGACAACATTACCAGTCTCCCCTTGCTGTGACTAGGGATTCATGCACTTTGGAGTTTGAGCAATTAGCCCAGATGGGGATATTTGGCCCCACGTGCACAAGCGCCAAGATATTGTAACAGGTAAAGAACTGAGTGTATTGTACACCCACTGCTGTAAGTTTTCAAAAACATTTACTTTCTGTTGTTTAGAATCGAAAAGAATGGAAAAGACGCTTGCGATAATTCTTGCAAGCATAATTTCGGAACTTGCGTTCACTTTGGAAAGGCTTGGTTTTCTTCCCGTTAGATGCACACACGGGAAACACCTCAGTAGCATTATAGTCGACAGGACATATCCTTTTTGGCACATTCTTTCAATTCCAATCGTTTCCAAACTAAAGATAGTCAACACATTCGAAAGTTGCCAAAGCACGGCCGTCGTGAATAGCACAAGCTTACCCTTTCTACGAGCGCAAACAGGAGGACCTGTTTTAATACAATCAATCAGTGGACATGTCACTGCCTCCAAATCGATTGTATCAACATCCAATTTTGCTGCTTGAGGGTCAATCATCACTTTTTGCTCTGTGGCCAAGGATATTGCAGCTGAAAATTTAGAAGGGACTCAACCTAAATATTACCCAATACTCGGGGGATTGCTCTCGAATCTTACCAAAGAAAAGCACTACACACAAAGTAAGTGACGCCATTTTATCGTTTACTGTTAAATCTAACATACTTCACCTATGTTCCGCTATTTATAATAATAAAAGCTGACCGAGAAAATAGACTAAATATATCTGTTCAAATATTCTGCCGGAATTAAAATATTTGAATATGAATTAAGGCTTTAGGCGTTTTAAAAAAAAAAATATGGTGAAACGTTGGGAGAATATCACATGTGTAACAAATGGAACGTAACTGATGTACAAAATTACGAACTAAAAGCTATTCATTCGAAACTAGAAATTTGTGGTGTCATTTTCAATAGAATATTTATTTTTGTATGTGATCGTTCAATTGTTTCGATTTTCCTCTCATCCCAAATCAACCAATATATGTCCGAGCGTACAATAGAAATTTGTATTTATCATTTCTACATTAGCTAGTTTGGCGAATTTCTTTACCACCATATTACTTTCAATTACTTATAATTTTGGTCACTTGAAAATTATCGAATTGCCATATGTAGATGAGAATGTTATCACAAAATTTCTGGTCCGACTCTGTGTACAATATTACAAAGTAAAAATTACGGAATAAACCTCTCTACCGTATCTGAAAATATAAAAACAAACAATACCGTTTTATGAAACATTAAAGATATCAACATTGAATAATAATTCAAAACCTGTCCCGTAAGCAAAGCATAAAGAAATCAATTTATTTTTTTCAATTAAATAAAAGAAATGATAAACGCAAACGAGCAAAAACAACAAGAATACAAAATATGATTAAAGAAAAATAGAATTACATACATTGAAAAGCAAATAAAGGTTAAAAGCAAACAAAACAAAAAACATAAAATACCAGGAGACAAAAAAAATATACAAAACAAAATTTATAATAGTTATAAAGGCTCCTTATCGTTTGGCTATGACTGTTATTAGGAAGCTAATTAATTTTATATAGAAACTTAGTGATTACGAAATATATATATAAATATAAGGAAAATCTTTATTATATATTATTATTATGAAACTATGATAAGGACAGAAAAATATATAAACTTCTATGATGAAATATAATAATGAGAAAACAAACACTTGTATATAAAAAAAAAAAAAAAATAATTCTATCACTAAAAAGAAATATGAAAATTTAAGATTGAAAATTTACATCAGCATAAAGAACGATTACAAAACATGCATACACCCTCATAAAATAAATGTATAACGAGAGAACGAAAGAGAGCAAGAAACGATTTAAGAAAACAAAAACAATAAAATACCTTACGTACTTTTATATAACAGAATAACCATTCAAAATCGAAGGTGCATGAAATGAATGAAATTAAACGTGTGAATTCTATATGATAAAAATTTAAGAAACTCAAAATTGAAAGGTAGAGAAAAACGCTCTTAGTTTCATCTTTCATAAACAGCCGGAACAGATACATTAGATTTTGTAACTGATTTTGTGTTTTCTCGATTCTGAAGATTAATTAGATACAGATTTCACATAAAAATACGAAAATTAACTTTGAAAAGCTAAATCGTGTAATTCTCCTTGCTTACCTATTCTAGAATCTTCCATACGAACGTTTTTCACGTAGAAACACTTCATTTCATTAACCCTTCAATTTCTTCATGGATATTTTAAATTACATTCACTAGTTCATATTCAGAGGAAAGTAAAAACTGTAAATGTATTCAGTGATTTAAATATAAGTATATAAACGTGATTAAGTTAAATATGATATGATGAAACACTGAAACAAATGATGCTAAAATGAAGCATAATCTTTTCCTATATTCCTTGTCCGTGTGTACAATAAGTGTCTAATTCAGAGAAAAACTGCTTCTTTACTTTTTTCATTTTTTTTTTATCTGCTCATTTTCAATATAACACAGTACAGTACTTTATAAGTTTTTTTGATCAAATGGAATTTCAAAAATATTAAAATGAATTGCTAACCGTAAACACGACTTTCCTTTTCAGTGGGTCTTCTTTTTTTCAGCGGGAAAGTGAGTGCAGGGTAGGTATGCAGTCGCGAGGGTAGGGTTTCGCCAAATCCGCGGAGGTCGGTTTCGCGTCGCGCGCGGTACGCGGTACCTTTGATTGTTTCGTTATTTTATTGAGAGTAGTCTTCGTCGGGTTGAGTTAGAGTAGTATACTTTTCGGTACCGCGTCGGTGATTCGGTAACGCGCCTATGGTGATTTTGTAGAGTTTTGATTTGAGATCTGTGGAGAGATCACATCCAGAACTAAAGTAATGTAGGTTTCCCGTTCTGGATGAGTAGTTACAGACGCGTTTGGAAATCGGGCATGTTCAGGTGGCTGAAATATTGTAATTGAGCGTAACCCATTCGGAGACCCGCGACCGAAATCCTCTCCGAACTAGCTGGCCGACAAGCAGCCACCGCGTGAATGGGTTACGGTGCACGGATTGGTTGACCTGTTGGTACCATCCGTTGGCACTACTCAGACTTAACGTCTAGAACCGATGAGAGGTCGGTTCCGCGTTCGAACCTAAAAGGTTGAAAATCATTACAAATGGCGCCCAACGTGGGGCCCAAAACATCCTAAGGGGGAAAGAACTTCGCGTCTTCTGACGAGTTGGTCCTTTACGGAGGATGTAAGGTACTCTGGTACTCGAGTCCCACTATCAGGAGCAGTGGAGTTGTGTGATACACACTAGCAGTCGCTTCACGTGAGTTGTATCTTCCGCTCTCCTTTGGTTGATTTTTTTTTGCGACAGAATCCTTCCGATGTGTTGTCCCAGGTTAACCCCTGTAAGGACCTTCTATTTTCTTGATGGAACTGCCAGCCTGATGGGTTTACCTATCAGCATGGACTCTCAAGAAAATAGAAGGCTACCTTGCCTTTATGTCGCGGAAGGATTCTAATTATTTCGTATGCGGGATAGACGAGTGGTATCGGTTCAACGTTCGGTGGCGTATGCTGGAGTTGCGAAGCCCGGAATGCTTGCACGCGTCGGGAATTTTGACCGCGTACAAAATCGTTACGGTAGCTCTACCACTTGTCTCGTCGAGTCATTTAACGTAGATTAGAAACGGTTTGTAATGTAAGTGGGTATGGGATAAATTTTGTAAATCGACCAAAAGCACCCTTTCTTCGGCAGATTACCACGCACTCTCATTTCCCGTTGGAGTAGTGGACCACTGGAAAGGAAAGTGTGTATTCAAATAAATTTTTTTTTCCTCTCATTCGATATAAATAGCTCGCCACTATCGGCCACTAAATAAGTCTTAAGCGAATAGATATACCTATAGTTTACATTATTAGAGTAGGCGTAGTTTACATTTTTTACTTACACATAGGATCAAACACACTCAGCAAGAACAAATATGGCAACGAAGCGGACCCCAGATAAGCGTTGGACCAGATCTAAAACGGTCCAACCAGCTAACTGCGGGATCTGCTTCGAAGACGTAGTGGAGGGCGTACACAGCGTGCGATTGGATTGTGGACATCTATTCCATCGTGCCTGTGTACAACAGCTCCTCCTCACGTCCGAGCTGTGTCCCTTATGCCGGCGACCCATCGAGCGGACCGCCCTAGACGTCCCCCTCGGAACGCCCCTACCAACGCGTGGAGCAGTGGCGAAAGGAGTTCCAGAGGCCGAACAGTCCCAACCACTTTTAGACCTGCAAGGAGCCGTAGGCGGTGAAGTTCCGGCCGCAAGTGTCGTGTCCGAGGTGACAACCATGCCTTCCGCCCACTCCATTGACACCCTCGTGGCGTTGATGAGGGATATGTCGGAGAGGATTGGCAACCTGGAGGGAAAGCTCCAGAATCTCCCTATGAGCCAACCACCCAGTCGCGTGAGAACTCCGCTTGGCTGGGAGCCCAATCCCAGTGTGGCGATGCCCCACTCCCGACAATCCGAGCAATGGGTCCCACCTCCAAGGAACTCGGGAATGGATCCCAGAGCTCCCGAATATAGACCACGACACAGCACCGGACGTCCGTTGGTACCTCTAGCCCCCGAGGCAGTTCAGTACAACAGGTCAATCGAGGATGTGATTCCCCCCGGGAACGCATTGACACTTTTTCGAGACCCGACGCCTCGTATCATGGAGAGTTGGCGCCTGAACTTTACAGGGTTCAACGATATGATATCGGCGGACCGGTTCCTTTTCCGGATTCAGGCGTTGGTATCCAGCACCCTGGGAGGTGATTCCTCGGCCTTCCTCCGGCATGCACATCTTTTGTTCAGCGGCGACGCTGCCGACTGGTACTGGAGATTTAAAGAAGCAACGCCACGTCCCACTTGGCACTCTTTCAGTGCAGCCTTCCGCAATCGATTTGAGGATGGCTTCACTGAGAGAGAGCTAAAGGAGCAAATAAAAAAACGGAAACAAGGCGCTCACGAACCGTTCGACCAGTACTACACAAGTATAGTGAGATTGAGCACTCGCTTGCGAACTACCATGCCCGAGGACGAACTGGTAGAAATTATCAGAGAGAACATGCGCTGGGATCTCCAGAACAGCCTTCTACATTTTCCCATCAACACCATACAGGGACTGCGCCTCCATGCCCGTAGACAAGAACACTTGGATGAGCGGCGAGGTACCTTCCGTCCACAACCTCGCATAACGGGACCAAATCCCCGAAATCATCACACCGCGGAGTTGATGGCAGCGGACCACCTGCTTGCTGATCCAGTACCAGTACCGAGGAGCGGAGCACCACCGGAGCTTGAGGACCCAGCATTGATTGATCGACCCTCCCTTGAAGCAATTACAAGCCCGACGGTCTGTTGGAACTGCCGACAACCGGGACATCGGTTCTATGCATGTCCAGCAGAGCCGACGCTTTTCTGCTACCGCTGCGGGAAGGCCGACACATACGCACCTGACTGTGCAAATTGCAAAGGGCGAAAAAACTTGCCACCGAGTGCCGCGACCACCCGTCGGCACTCCTAAAACCCGGACGAACCAATCTTGACCCCATCACCAGCTATGACCAAGCCCCCAACATGACTCCAACTCTGCTGACTCGCACCGCTAAACACAGTTCTCCCGAAGTTCCACAACCGACGCCGTCCTTCGCCGAGGCCAACGCGCAGGGAAATGATAGCGAGGCGAAAATTCCTTGGCATGTAAAACCTTTTCATGTCAGGCTGCGGAATTACTTGGCTACTCGACAGCGCATCTTCCATGAGGAGTTGGCTACAAATGTCCCACCGCGAAGCAAGCGAGCCACGCGTCGGATGCGGAGCTTCTGGAGAAAAGTCAGGCAATCGAGGAAGGTGCTGAAGGACATACAATTAGACGAATTATTGAGGGATGATGTTCGGCCATATGCGTCAGTACACCTCCTGCAAAAACGAGTGTCAGGCTTAGTCGAGCCAGCGTGAATTGCATATCTGCCGATTTTGCAGGGGAGGTACTGGCAATGCACGCGGACCAAATCCGTCATTTCACCTCCTGGTTAAGCACGGCTGACGGAACTCGTCACTCTGTGGTGGGAAAAATTATGACGGATGTCACCTTTAAAGGAGTAACTAAACCTCTGGAATTTTTCATCATACCTAAATTAACCCAGAATCTTTATCTAGGAGTGGATTTCGTTCGAAAATTTAACTTGGCCCCGGCACTATTTTCCGGTACGACCCTGGAGTCCGTCACCACCGTTCCCGACCAATCTCAACCCTCTCACTTACTACGACATACACTGGATGTAAATCAGCAACTTTGTCTTGACTCGGCTATATCGGCTTTTCCATCGCATGAGAAAGAAGGTCTCAGGCGGACTGCCCTGGTGTTCCACACTATAGATGTGAGGGATGCTAAACCCATAAAACAGACATTTTGCCATATCTCCGGCGAAGGAAAAATCGTTATATGCCGAAGTGGATCGAATGCTAGCATTAGGCGTAATCGAAGAATCACAGAGCGCGTGGGCTTCCCCAGTCACCTTAGTTGTCAAGCCGAACAAGGTCCGGTTATGCTTAGATGCCAGACGCTTGAACGCCGTCACCGTCAAGGACGCATACCCTCTACCGTTGATTGAAGGCATTTTGAGTCGGTTGCCTAAAGCCCATTTCATCACGAGCATAGACCTCAAGGACGCCTTCTGGCAAATTCCTTTAGACCCCGGTTCAAAGGAGAAAACAGCCTTCACAGTCCCAGGTCGGCCCCTATATCAATTCGTGACCATGCCATTCGGATTGTGTAATGCCCCCCAAACAATGACGCGCCTTATGGATAAGGTGATACCACCTCATTTGCGGCACCAAGTTTTCGTTTACTTGGACGATCTGTTGCTTATAACCGAGACCTTTGACGAACACATCGACCTGCTTCAGGAGGTGGCTTTACACATCCGGAGGGCAAGATTAACCATCAACATACGGAAGAGTCAGTTCGTGATGACGGAGGTGAAATATTTAGGGCACATCATTGGGCACGGCCATATCAAGACCGATCCGGACAAGACCCAAGCGATTGACGTTTTCCCATTACCCAAGACCACCAAACAATTACGCCGATTTTTAGGTTTATGCGGATGGTACCAGCGTTTTGTACGTGACTATGCCACCATTACCACTCCTTTGACCGACATGCGGCGTAAGGGACGTAAATTCGTCTGGGAAGAGCCCAGCTTGCGAGCCTTTGAAGAGCTAAAGAAGAGTCTGACAACAGCCCCCGTACTGCACAGCCCGGACTTTGACAAACCGTTCTCAATCCATTGTGACGCGAGTCAACATGGGGTGGGCGCAGTCTTAGTCCAGGTTGCACAAGACGGCGAGGAGAGACCTATAGCCTTCATGTCTCACAAGTTGAACCCAGCCCAGCGAAATTACACGGTCTCCGAGCAGGAATGTCTAGCTGCGGTGCTGGCAGTGAAACGCTTCCGAGCCTATGTGGAGGGACACACCTTTGAAATCGTTACGGACCACGCTTCACTGAAATGGCTAATGAGCCAGACTGATCTCAACGGCAGATTGGCCAGGTGGGCACTGAAACTACAGGCATTTGACTTTACAATTCGCCACCGAAAAGGAAGCCAGCATGTAGTCCCCGACACCTTATCCAGAATGTTCGCCCCTGAAGGAGCCGAGTTGGTCCAGGAGGACGACAGCCCCCAATTGATCGATCTGGACCATCCTGCCTTCAAGTCAGCCAGCTACACCCAACTGATTCACACTATCCAGAATCAACTGTCCCAGCTTCCTGAACTGCGGTTGACGGATGGATTTATTTATAAGCGGATGGGACACGCATCCGGAGACCCCATACAAGAAGAAGAACAGTGGAAGTTGTGGGTGCCCGAAGAATTAACCACTGATCTTATCAGACGGGCCCATGACCACCCATCAAGTGCGCACGGCGGTTACGGTCGTACACTTAGGCGGTTGAAAACCTGCTTCTTTTGGCCTAAGATGGCACAACAGATAAAAGCGTACGTAGCCTTCTGTGAGCTATGCAAGTGCACTAAAGCGCCCAACACCATTCTTCGGCCTCCCATGGGTAAGGTTGAGGTCCCCGAACGCGTGTTCCAGCGCTTGTACATTGATCTTATCGGTCCGTACCCTCGATCTGCTTCTGGTCACACGGGAGCTGTCGTGGTCCTGGATCAGATCTCTAAATTCCCTATCATAGAACCACTACGTAACATGCACACTGGACCTATAATTAACTTCTTGGAGAACCGAGTCTTTCACATGTTTGGAGTTCCGGAGAAACTTGTCTCCGACAACGGGGTCCAGTTCACCTCCAGCAAGTTCCGAGACCTAATGTCCAAATACGGCATCATCCACCAACGAACCGCCGTCTATTCACCACAAGCCAACGCATCCGAACGACTGAACCGTACGCTCATAGCGGCCATCCGCGCCTATGTCCACCCGAATCAGAAGGACTGGGATCGCAAATTGTCCGCCATCACTAGTGCGCTGCGCTCGTCGTACCACGCTACTACCGGCATTTCGCCGTATTTCGCCTTGTTCGGCCAGTACATGATCTGTCATGGGAGCGCTTACCGGCTATTGCGGCAACTGAAATCGCTAGAGGACCCAATCGTGGTTCTGGAACCGCACGAAAAGCTCCAACTTCTGCGAGAGCAACTGCGGGAGAAGATTGAAGAAAGTCGACGGATGGGAGAGGAGCGGTACAACTTGCGATCTCATCCTTCTGGCTTTAAGGCAGGCGACGAAATATATCGTCGAAACTTCCGACAGAGCGATGCCACCCGACATTACAATGCCAAACTAGACAAGAAATTCGTGAAGTGTCGAGTCCTACAAGTAATAAGCCCCACCCGATACCTCATCGCGGACATGACTGGTAAAACCCTGGGAATTTACCACGCAAAAGACCTTAGACGATGAAGTGCAACTATTTCCCACGAAAAACCTTGGCTTACCCAAATCTCTGCCTGGACGAAGACCTCCGAGTAACCCCTGACTCCCTACGGTATAGTCACTGTCGAGTCTTCACGAACGTGGTTGTAGCCTATTCCTCGAAACCGACCTTCGACCCGCCACGGCCCTAACCAAGACCTTTTACATAGGAGGCGGGATCGTAATTACTTCGATTTTGGGGGGGGAATGTGTAATGTGACGCCTACGTCCGGGAATCGAAGTGATTCCGATCCCGAACCCTTGCAACCGGCCAGATGGGTATGCCCTCGAAGTGCCAGCGGACTTCATCTGTCGTGCGGATATCGTTGCGCAGAAAATATTTCTTTTCTTCCCAAATATTTAGATCTGTGGATATAAATATTCGAAATATAAAATTACTCCAAACCCCGACACATTTCGAGACATATCCATCTGAGAATGCCCCCTCCACCGTGGCCATCGAAAAACTATGCCACTGGCGACAAATGGAGATGCACATTGCCGCCATGTGGCGTTCCATTCCACACACATCTGTTTTGTCCGATGAGAAAACAAAGTAGTCAATTTGACAGGTGACAGCTCCTGTATTAGATAGTTGTAAAGTGGTTTTGCACGTCGCTGCGCCTTTCTCCCTTTTAGTGAGTGAAAGTGAACTTTGCCGCGTGTGCGCATGTGCTGTGGGAAGCAGTAGAAAGGGCTACAGTGGGGCAGGACAACATTACCAGTCTCCCCTTGCTGTGACTAGGGATTCATGCACTTTGGAGTTTGAGCAATTAGCCCAGATGGGGATATTTGGCCCCACGTGCACAAGCGCCAAGATATTGTAACAGGTAAAGAACTGAGTGTATTGTACACCCACTGCTGTAAGTTTTCAAAAACATTTACTTTCTGTTGTTTAGAATCGAAAAGAATGGAAAAGACGCTTGCGATAATTCTTGCAAGCATAATTTCGGAACTTGCGTTCACTTTGGAAAGGCTTGGTTTTCTTCCCGTTAGATGCACACACGGGAAACACCTCAGTAGCATTACAGTCGACAGGACATATCCTTTTTGGCACATTCTTTCAATTCCAATCGTTTCCAAACTAAAGATAGTCAACACATTCGAAAGTTGCCAAAGCACGGCCGTCGTGAATAGCACAAGCTTACCCTTTCTACGAGCGCAAACAGGAGGACCTGTTTTAATACAATCAATCAGTGGACATGTCACTGCCTCCAAATCGATTGTATCAACATCCAATTTTGCTGCTTGAGGGTCAATCATCACTTTTTGCTCTGTGGCCAAGGATATTGCAGCTGAAAATTTAGAAGGGACTCAACCTAAATATTACCCAATACTCGGGGGATTGCTCTCGAATCTTACCAAAGAAAAGCACTACACACAAAGTAAGTGACGCCATTTTATCGTTTACTGTTAAATCTAACATACTTCACCTATGTTCCGCTATTTATAATAATAAAAGCTGACCGAGAAAATAGACTAAATATATCTGTTCAAATATTCTGCCGGAATTAAAATATTTGAATATGAATTAAGGCTTTAGGCGTTTTAAAAAAAAAAATATGGTGAAACGTTGGGAGAATATCACATGTGTAACAAATGGAACGTAACTGATGTACAAAATTACGAACTAAAAGCTATTCATTCGAAACTAGAAATTTGTGGTGTCATTTTCAATAGAATATTTATTTTTGTATGTGATCGTTCAATTGTTTCGATTTTCCTCTCATCCCAAATCAACCAATATATGTCCGAGCGTACAATAGAAATTTGTATTTATCATTTCTACATTAGCTAGTTTGGCGAATTTCTTTACCACCATATTACTTTCAATTACTTATAATTTTGGTCACTTGAAAATTATCGAATTGCCATATGTAGATGAGAATGTTATCACAAAATTTCTGGTCCGACTCTGTGTACAATATTACAAAGTAAAAATTACGGAATAAACCTCTCTACCGTATCTTAAAATATAAAAACAAACAATACCGTTTTATGAAACATTAAAGATATCAACATTGAATAATAATTCAAAACCTGTCCCGTAAGCAAAGCATAAAGAAATCAATTTATTTTTTTCAATTACATAAAATAAAAGAAATGATAAACGCAAACGAGCAAAAACAACAAGAATACAAAATATGATTAAAGAAAAATAGAATTACATACATTGAAAAGCAAATAAAGGTTAAAAGCAAACAAAACAAAAAACATAAAATACCAGGAGACAAAAAAAATATACAAAACAAAATTTATAATAGTTATAAAGGCTCCTTATCGTTTGGCTATGACTGTTATTAGGAAGCTAATTAATTTTATATAGAAACTTAGTGATTACGAAATATATATATAAATATAAGGAAAATCTTTATTATATATTATTATTATGAAACTATGATAAGGACAGAAAAATATATAAACTTCTATGATGAAATATAATAATGAGAAAACAAACACTTGTATATATAAAAAAAAAAAAAATAATTCTATCACTAAAAAGAAATATGAAAATTTAAGATTGAAAATTTACATCAGCATAAAGAACGATTACAAAACATGCATACACCCTCATAAAATAAATGTATAACGAGAGAACGAAAGAGAGCAAGAAACGATTTAAGAAAACAAAAACAATAAAATACCTTACGTACTTTTATATAACAGAATAACCATTCAAAATCGAAGGTGCATGAAATGAATGAAATTGAACGTGTGAATTCTATATGATAAAAATTTAAGAAACTCAAAATTGAAAGGTACAGAAAAACGCTCTTAGTTTCATCTTTCATAAACAGCCGGAACAGATACATTAGATTTTGTAACTGATTTTGTGTTTTCTCGATTCTGAAGATTAATTAGATACAGATTTCACATAAAAATACGAAAATTAACTTTGAAAAGCTAAATCGTGTAATTCTCCTTGCTTACCTATTCTAGAATCTTCCATACGAACGTTTTTCACGTAGAAACACTTCATTTCATTAACCCTTCAATTTCTTCATGGATATTTTAAATTACATTCACTAGTTCATATTCAGAGGAAAGTAAAAACTGTAAATGTATTCAGTGATTTAAATATAAGTATATAAACGTGATTAAGTTAAATATGATATGATGAAACACTGAAACAAATGATGCTAAAATGAAGCATAATCTTTTCCTATATTCCTTGTCCGTGTGTACAATAAGTGTCTAATTCAGAGAAAAACTGCTTCTTTACTTTTTTCATTTTTTTTTTATCTGCTCATTTTCAATATAACACAGTACAGTACTTTATAAGTTTTTTTGATCAAATGGAATTTCAAAAATATTAAAATGAATTGCTAACCGTAAACACGACTTTCCTTTTCAGTGGGTCTTCTTTTTTTCAGCGGGAAAGTGAGTGCAGGGTAGGTATGCCGTCGCGAGGGTAGGGTTTCGCCAAATCCGCGGAGGTCGGTTTCGCGTCGCGCGCGGTACGCGGTACCTTTGATTGTTTCGTTATTTTATTGAGAGTAGTCTTCGTCGGGTTGAGTTAGAGTAGTATACTTTTCGGTACCGCGTCGGTGATTCGGTAACGCGCCTATGGTGATTTTGTAGAGTTTTGATTTGAGATCTGTGGAGAGATCACATCCAGAACTAAAGTAATGTAGGTTTCCCGTTCTGGATGAGTAGTTACAGACGCGTTTGGAAATCGGGCATGTTCAGGTGGCTGAAATATTGTAATTGAGCGTAACCCATTCGGAGACCCGCGACCGAAATCCTCTCCGAACTAGCTGGCCGACAAGCAGCCACCGCGTGAATGGGTTACGGTGCACGGATTGGTTGACCTGTTGGTACCATCCGTTGGCACTACTCAGACTTAACGTCTAGAACCGATGAGAGGTCGGTTCCGCGTTCGAACCTAAAAGGTTGAAAATCATTACAAATGGCGCCCAACGTGGGGCCCAAAACATCCTAAGGGGGAAAGAACTTCGCGTCTTCTGACGAGTTGGTCCTTTACGGAGGATGTAAGGTACTCTGGTACTCGAGTCCCACTATCAGGAGCAGTGGAGTTGTGTGATACACACTAGCAGTCGCTTCACGTGAGTTGTATCTTCCGCTCTCCTTTGGTTGATTTTTTTTTTGCGACAGAATCCTTCCGATGTGTTGTCCCAGGTTAACCCCTGTAAGGACCTTCTATTTTCTTGATGGAACTGCCAGCCTGATGGGTTTACCTATCAGCATGGACTCTCAAGAAAATAGAAGGCTACCTTGCCTTTATGTCGCGGAAGGATTCTAATTATTTCGTATGCGGGATAGACGAGTGGTATCGGTTCAACGTTCGGTGGCGTATGCTGGAGTTGCGAAGCCCGGAATGCTTGCACGCGTCGGGAATTTTGACCGCGTACAAAATCGTTACGGTAGCTCTACCACTTGTCTCGTCGAGTCATTTAACGTAGATTAGAAACGGTTTGTAATGTAAGTGGGTATGGGATAAATTTTGTAAATCGACCAAAAGCACCCTTTCTTCGGCAGATTACCACGCACTCTCATTTCCCGTTGGAGTAGTGGACCACTGGAAAGGAAAGTGTGTATTCAAATAAATTTTTTTTTCCTCTCATTCGATATAAATAGCTCGCCACTATCGGCCACTAAATAAGTCTTAAGCGAATAGATATACCTATAGTTTACATTATTAGAGTAGGCGTAGTTTACATTTTTTACTTACACATAGGATCAAACACACCCAGCAAGAACAAATATGGCAACGAAGCGGACCCCAGATAAGCGTTGGACCAGATCTAAAACGGTCCAACCAGCTAACTGCGGGATCTGCTTCGAAGACGTAGTGGAGGGCGTATACAGCGTGCGATTGGATTGTGGACATCTATTCCATCGTGCCTGTGTACAACAGCTCCTCCTCACGTCCGAGCTGTGTCCCTTATGCCGGCGACCCATCGAGCGGACCGCCCTAGACGTCCCCCTCGGAACGCCCCTACCAACGCGTGGAGCAGTGGCGAAAGGAGTTCCAGAGGCCGAACAGTCCCAACCACTTTTAGACCTGCAAGGAGCCGTAGGCGGTGAAGTTCCGGCCGCAAGTGTCGTGTCCGAGGTGACACCCATGCCTTCCGCCCACTCCATTGACACCCTCGTGGCGTTGATGAGGGATATGTCGGAGAGGATTGGCAACCTGGAGGGAAAGCTCCAGAATCTCCCTATGAGCCAACCACCCAGTCGCGTGAGAACTCCGCTTGGCTGGGAGCCCAATCCCAGTGTGGCGATGCCCCACTCCCGACAATCCGAGCAATGGGTCCCACCTCCAAGGAACTCGGGAATGGATCCCAGAGCTCCCGAATATAGACCACGACACAGCACCGGACCTCCGTTGGTACCTCTAGCCCCCGAGGCAGTTCAGTACAACAGGTCAATCGAGGATGTGATTCCCCCCGGGAACGCATTGACACTTTTTCGAGACCCGACGCCTCGTATCATGGAGAGTTGGCGCCTGAACTTTACAGGGTTCAACGATATGATATCGGCGGACCGGTTCCTTTTCCGGATTCAGGCGTTGGTATCCAGCACCCTGGGAGGTGATTCCTCGGCCTTCCTCCGGCATGCACATCTTTTGTTCAGCGGCGACGCTGCCGACTGGTACTGGAGATTTAAAGAAGCAACGCCACGTCCCACTTGGCACTCTTTCAGTGCAGCCTTCCGCAATCGATTTGAGGATGGCTTCACTGAGAGAGAGCTAAAGGAGCAAATAAAGAAACGGAAACAAGGCGCTCACGAACCGTTCGACCAGTACTACACAAGTATAGTGAGATTGAGCACTCGCTTGCGAACTACCATGCCCGAGGACGAACTGGTAGAAATTATCAGAGAGAACATGCGCTGGGATCTCCAGAACAGCCTTCTACATTTTCCCATCAACACCATACAGGGACTGCGCCTCCATGCCCGTAGACAAGAACACTTGGATGAGCGGCGAGGTACCTTCCGTCCACAACCTCGCATAACGGGACCAAATCCCCGAAATCATCACACCGCGGAGTTGATGGCAGCGGACCACCTGCTTGCTGATCCAGTACCAGTACCGAGGAGCGGAGCACCACCGGAGCTTGAGGACCCAGCATTGATTGATCGACCCTCCCTTGAAGCAATTACAAGCCCGACGGTCTGTTGGAACTGCCGACAACCGGGACATCGGTTCTATGCATGTCCAGCAGAGCCGACGCTTTTCTGCTACCGCTGCGGGAAGGCCGACACATACGCACCTGACTGTGCAAATTGCAAAGGGCGAAAAAACTTGCCACCGAGTGCCGCGACCACCCGTCGGCACTCCTAAAACCCGGACGAACCAATCTTGACCCCATCACCAGCTATGACCAAGCCCCCAACATGACTCCAACTCTGCTGACTCGCACCGCTAAACACAGTTCTCCCGAAGTTCCACAACCGACGCCGTCCTTCGCCGAGGCCAACGCGCAGGGAAATGATAGCGAGGCGAAAGTTCCTTGGCATGTAAAACCTTTTCATGTCAGGCTGCGGAATTACTTGGCTACTCGACAGCGCATCTTCCATGAGGAGTTGGCTACAAATGTCCCACCGCAAAGCAAGCGAGCCACGCGTCGGATGCGGAGCTTCTGGAGAAAAGTCAGGCAATCGAGGAAGGTGCTGAAGGACATACAATTAGACGAATTATTGAGGGATGATGTTCGGCCATATGCGTCAGTACACCTCCTGCAAAAACGAGTGTCAGGCTTAGTCGAGCCAGCGTGAATTGCATATCTGCCGATTTTGCAGGGGAGGTACTGGCAATGCACGCGGACCAAATCCGTCATTTCACCTCCTGGTTAAGCACGGCTGACGGAACTCGTCACTCTGTGGTGGGAAAAATTATGACGGATGTCACCTTTAAAGGAGTAACTAAACCTCTGGAATTTTTCATCATTAACCCAGAATCTTTATCTAGGAGTGGATTTCGTTCGAAAATTTAACTTGGCCCCGGCACTATTTTCCGGTACGACCCTGGAGTCCGTCACCACCGTTCCCGACCAATCTCAACCCTCTCACTTACTACGACATACACTGGATGTAAATCAGCAACTTTGTCTTGACTCGGCTATATCGGCTTTTCCATCGCATGAGAAAGAAGGTCTCAGGCGGACTGCCCTGGTGTTCCACACTATAGATGTGAGGGATGCTAAACCCATAAAACAGACATTTTGCCATATCTCCGGCGAAGGAAAAATCGTTATATGCCGAAGTGGATCGAATGCTAGCATTAGGCGTAATCGAAGAATCACAGAGCGCGTGGGCTTCCCCAGTCACCTTAGTTGTCAAGCCGAACAAGGTCCGGTTATGCTTAGATGCCAGACGCTTGAACGCCGTCACCGTCAAGGACGCATACCCTCTACCGTTGATTGAAGGCATTTTGAGTCGGTTGCCTAAAGCCCATTTCATCACGAGCATAGACCTCAAGGACGCCTTCTGGCAAATTCCTTTAGACCCCGGTTCAAAGGAGAAAACAGCCTTCACAGTCCCAGGTCGGCCCCTATATCAATTCGTGACCATGCCATTCGGATTGTGTAATGCCCCCCAAACAATGACGCGCCTTATGGATAAGGTGATACCACCTCATTTGCGGCACCAAGTTTTCGTTTACTTGGACGATCTGTTGCTTATAACCGAGACCTTTGACGAACACATCGACCTGCTTCAGGAGGTGGCTTTACACATCCGGAGGGCAAGATTAACCATCAACATACGGAAGAGTCAGTTCGTGATGACGGAGGTGAAATATTTAGGGCACATCATTGGGCACGGCCATATCAAGACCGATCCGGACAAGACCCAAGCGATTGACGTTTTCCCATTACCCAAGACCACCAAACAATTACGCCGATTTTTAGGTTTATGCGGATGGTACCAGCGTTTTGTACGTGACTATGCCACCATTACCACTCCTTTGACCGACATGCTGCGTAAGGGACGTAAATTCGTCTGGGAAGAGCCCAGCTTGCGAGCCTTTGAAGAGCTAAAGAAGAGTCTGACAACAGCCCCCGTACTGCACAGCCCGGACTTTGACAAACCGTTCTCAATCCATTGTGACGCGAGTCAACATGGGGTGGGCGCAGTCTTAGTCCAGGTTGCACAAGACGGCGAGGAGAGACCTATAGCCTTCATGTCTCACAAGTTGAACCCAGCCCAGCGAAATTACACGGTCTCCGAGCAGGAATGTCTAGCTGCGGTGCTGGCAGTGAAACGCTTCCGAGCCTATGTGGAGGGACACACCTTTGAAATCGTTACGGACCACGCTTCACTGAAATGGCTAATGAGCCAGACTGATCTCAACGGCAGATTGGCCAGGTGGGCACTGAAACTACAGGCATTTGACTTTACAATTCGCCACCGAAAAGGAAGCCAGCATGTAGTCCCCGACACCTTATCCAGAATGTTCGCCCCTGAAGGAGCCGAGTTGGTCCAGGAGGACGACAGCCCCCAATTGATCGATCTGGACCATCCTGCCTTCAAGTCAGCCAGCTACACCCAACTGATTCACACTATCCAGAATCAACTGTCCCAGCTTCCTGAACTGCGGTTGACGGATGGATTTATTTATAAGCGGATGGGACACGCATCCGGAGACCCCATACAAGAAGAAGAACAGTGGAAGTTGTGGGTGCCCGAAGAATTAACCACTGATCTTATCAGACGGGCCCATGACCACCTATCAAGTGCGCACGGCGGTTACGGTCGTACACTTAGGCGGTTGAAAACCTGCTTCTTTTGGCCTAAGATGGCACAACAGATAAAAGCGTACGTAGCCTCCTGTGAGCTATGCAAGTGCACTAAAGCGCCCAACACCATTCTTCGGCCTCCCATGGGTAAGGTTGAGGTCCCCGAACGCGTGTTCCAGCGCTTGTACATTGATCTTATCGGTCCGTACCCTCGATCTGCTTCTGGTCACACGGGAGCTGTCGTGGTCCTGGATCAGATCTCTAAATTCCCTATCATAGAACCACTACGTAACATGCACACTGGACCTATAATTAACTTCTTGGAGAACCGAGTCTTTCACATGTTTGGAGTTCCGGAGAAACTTGTCTCCGACAACGGGGTCCAGTTCACCTCCAGCAAGTTCCGAGACCTAATGTCCAAATACGGCATCATCCACCAACGAACCGCCGTCTATTCACCACAAGCCAACGCATCCGAACGACTGAACCGTACGCTCATAGCGGCCATCCGCGCCTATGTCCACCCGAATCAGAAGGACTGGGATCGCAAATTGTCCGCCATCACTAGTGCGCTGCGCTCGTCGTACCACGCTACTACCGGCATTTCGCCGTATTTCGCCTTGTTCGGCCAGTACATGATCTGTCATGGGAGCGCTTACCGGCTATTGCGGCAACTGAAATCGCTAGAGGACCCAATCGTGGTTCTGGAACCGCACGAAAAGCTCCAACTTCTGCGAGAGCAACTGCGGGAGAAGATTGAAGAAAGTCGACGGATGGGAGAGGAGCGGTACAACTTGCGATCTCATCCTTCTGGCTTTAAGGCAGGCGACGAAATATATCGTCGAAACTTCCGACAGAGCGATGCCACCCGACATTACAATGCCAAACTAGACAAGAAATTCGTGAAGTGTCGAGTCCTACAAGTAATAAGCCCCACCCGATACCTCATCGCGGACATGACTGGTAAAACCCTGGGAATTTACCACGCAAAAGACCTTAGACGATGAAGTGCAACTATTTCCCACGAAAAACCTTGGCTTACCCAAATCTCTGCCTGGACGAAGACCTCCGAGTAACCCCTGACTCCCTACGGTATAGTCACTGTCGAGTCTTCACGAACGTGGTTGTAGCCTATTCCTCGAAACCGACCTTCGACCCGCCACGGCCCTAACCAAGACCTTTTACATAGGAGGCGGGATCGTAATTACTTCGATTTTGGGGGGGGAATGTGTAATGTGACGCCTACGCCCGGGAATCGAAGTGATTCCGATCCCGAACCCTTGCAACCGGCCAGATGGGTATGCCCTCGAAGTGCCAGCGGACTTCATCTGTCGTGCGGATATCGTTGCGCAGAAAATATTTCTTTTCTTCCCAAATATTTAGATCTGTGGATATAAATATTCGAAATATAAAATTACTCCAAACCCCGACACATTTCGAGACATATCCATCTGAGAATGCCCCCTCCACCGTGGCCATCGAAAAACTATGCCACTGGCGACAAATGGAGATGCACATTGCCGCCATGTGGCGTTCCATTCCACACACATCTGTTTTGTCCGATGAGAAAACAAAGTAGTCAATTTGACAGGTGACAGCTCCTGTATTAGATAGTTGTAAAGTGGTTTTGCACGTCGCTGCGCCTTTCTCCCTTTTAGTGAGTGAAAGTGAACTTTGCCGCGTGTGCGCATGTGCTGTGGGAAGCAGTAGAAAGGGCTACAGTGGGGCAGGACAACATTACCAGTCTCCCCTTGCTGTGACTAGGGATTCATGCACTTTGGAGTTTGAGCAATTAGCCCAGATGGGGATATTTGGCCCCACGTGCACAAGCGCCAAGATATTGTAACAGGTAAAGAACTGAGTGTATTGTACACCCACTGCTGTAAGTTTTCAAAAACATTTACTTTCTGTTGTTTAGAATCGAAAAGAATGGAAAAGACGCTTGCGATAATTCTTGCAAGCATAATTTCGGAACTTGCGTTCACTTTGGAAAGGCTTGGTTTTCTTCCCGTTAGATGCACACACGGGAAACACCTCAGTAGCATTACAGTCGACAGGACATATCCTTTTTGGCACATTCTTTCAATTCCAATCGTTTCCAAACTAAAGATAGTCAACACATTCGAAAGTTGCCAAAGCACGGCCGTCGTGAATAGCACAAGCTTACCCTTTCTACGAGCGCAAACAGGAGGACCTGTTTTAATACAATCAATCAGTGGACATGTCACTGCCTCCAAATCGATTGTATCAACATCCAATTTTGCTGCTTGAGGGTCAATCATCACTTTTTGCTCTGTGGCCAAGGATATTGCAGCTGAAAATTTAGAAGGGACTCAACCTAAATATTACCCAATACTCGGGGGATTGCTCTCGAATCTTACCAAAGAAAAGCACTACACACAAAGTAAGTGACGCCATTTTATCGTTTACTGTTAAATCTAACATACTTCACCTATGTTCCGCTATTTATAATAATAAAAGCTGACCGAGAAAATAGACTAAATATATCTGTTCAAATATTCTGCCGGAATTAAAATATTTGAATATGAATTAAGGCTTTAGGCGTTTTAAAAAAAAAAATATGGTGAAACGTTGGGAGAATATCACATGTGTAACAAATGGAACGTAACTGATGTACAAAATTACGAACTAAAAGCTATTCATTCGAAACTAGAAATTTGTGGTGTCATTTTCAATAGAATATTTATTTTTGTATGTGATCGTTCAATTGTTTCGATTTTCCTCTCATCCCAAATCAACCAATATATGTCCGAGCGTACAATAGAAATTTGTATTTATCATTTCTACATTAGCTAGTTTGGCGAATTTCTTTACCACCATATTACTTTCAATTACTTATAATTTTGGTCACTTGAAAATTATCGAATTGCCATATGTAGATGAGAATGTTATCACAAAATTTCTGGTCCGACTCTGTGTACAATATTACAAAGTAAAAATTACGGAATAAACCTCTCTACCGTATCTTAAAATATAAAAACAAACAATACCGTTTTATGAAACATTAAAGATATCAACATTGAATAATAATTCAAAACCTGTCCCGTAAGCAAAGCATAAAGAAATCAATTTATTTTTTTCAATTACATAAAATAAAAGAAATGATAAACGCAAACGAGCAAAAACAACAAGAATACAAAATATGATTAAAGAAAAATAGAATTACATACATTGAAAAGCAAATAAAGGTTAAAAGCAAACAAAACAAAAAACATAAAATACCAGGAGACAAAAAAAATATACAAAACAAAATTTATAATAGTTATAAAGGCTCCTTATCGTTTGGCTATGACTGTTATTAGGAAGCTAATTAATTTTATATAGAAACTTAGTGATTACGAAATATATATATAAATATAAGGAAAATCTTTATTATATATTATTATTATGAAACTATGATAAGGACAGAAAAATATATAAACTTCTATGATGAAATATAATAATGAGAAAACAAACACTTGTATATATAAAAAAAAAAAAAATAATTCTATCACTAAAAAGAAATATGAAAATTTAAGATTGAAAATTTACATCAGCATAAAGAACGATTACAAAACATGCATACACCCTCATAAAATAAATGTATAACGAGAGAACGAAAGAGAGCAAGAAACGATTTAAGAAAACAAAAACAATAAAATACCTTACGTACTTTTATATAACAGAATAACCATTCAAAATCGAAGGTGCATGAAATGAATGAAATTGAACGTGTGAATTCTATATGATAAAAATTTAAGAAACTCAAAATTGAAAGGTACAGAAAAACGCTCTTAGTTTCATCTTTCATAAACAGCCGGAACAGATACATTAGATTTTGTAACTGATTTTGTGTTTTCTCGATTCTGAAGATTAATTAGATACAGATTTCACATAAAAATACGAAAATTAACTTTGAAAAGCTAAATCGTGTAATTCTCCTTGCTTACCTATTCTAGAATCTTCCATACGAACGTTTTTCACGTAGAAACACTTCATTTCATTAACCCTTCAATTTCTTCATGGATATTTTAAATTACATTCACTAGTTCATATTCAGAGGAAAGTAAAAACTGTAAATGTATTCAGTGATTTAAATATAAGTATATAAACGTGATTAAGTTAAATATGATATGATGAAACACTGAAACAAATGATGCTAAAATGAAGCATAATCTTTTCCTATATTCCTTGTCCGTGTGTACAATAAGTGTCTAATTCAGAGAAAAACTGCTTCTTTACTTTTTTCATTTTTTTTTTATCTGCTCATTTTCAATATAACACAGTACAGTACTTTATAAGTTTTTTTGATCAAATGGAATTTCAAAAATATTAAAATGAATTGCTAACCGTAAACACGACTTTCCTTTTCAGTGGGTCTTCTTTTTTTCAGCGGGAAAGTGAGTGCAGGGTAGGTATGCCGTCGCGAGGGTAGGGTTTCGCCAAATCCGCGGAGGTCGGTTTCGCGTCGCGCGCGGTACGCGGTACCTTTGATTGTTTCGTTATTTTATTGAGAGTAGTCTTCGTCGGGTTGAGTTAGAGTAGTATACTTTTCGGTACCGCGTCGGTGATTCGGTAACGCGCCTATGGTGATTTTGTAGAGTTTTGATTTGAGATCTGTGGAGAGATCACATCCAGAACTAAAGTAATGTAGGTTTCCCGTTCTGGATGAGTAGTTACAGACGCGTTTGGAAATCGGGCATGTTCAGGTGGCTGAAATATTGTAATTGAGCGTAACCCATTCGGAGACCCGCGACCGAAATCCTCTCCGAACTAGCTGGCCGACAAGCAGCCACCGCGTGAATGGGTTACGGTGCACGGATTGGTTGACCTGTTGGTACCATCCGTTGGCACTACTCAGACTTAACGTCTAGAACCGATGAGAGGTCGGTTCCGCGTTCGAACCTAAAAGGTTGAAAATCATTACAAATGGCGCCCAACGTGGGGCCCAAAACATCCTAAGGGGGAAAGAACTTCGCGTCTTCTGACGAGTTGGTCCTTTACGGAGGATGTAAGGTACTCTGGTACTCGAGTCCCACTATCAGGAGCAGTGGAGTTGTGTGATACACACTAGCAGTCGCTTCACGTGAGTTGTATCTTCCGCTCTCCTTTGGTTGATTTTTTTTTGCGACAGAATCCTTCCGATGTGTTGTCCCAGGTTAACCCCTGTAAGGACCTTCTATTTTCTTGATGGAACTGCCAGCCTGATGGGTTTACCTATCAGCATGGACTCTCAAGAAAATAGAAGGCTACCTTGCCTTTATGTCGCGGAAGGATTCTAATTATTTCGTATGCGGGATAGACGAGTGGTATCGGTTCAACGTTCGGTGGCGTATGCTGGAGTTGCGAAGCCCGGAATGCTTGCACGCGTCGGGAATTTTGACCGCGTACAAAATCGTTACGGTAGCTCTACCACTTGTCTCGTCGAGTCATTTAACGTAGATTAGAAACGGTTTGTAATGTAAGTGGGTATGGGATAAATTTTGTAAATCGACCAAAAGCACCCTTTCTTCGGCAGATTACCACGCACTCTCATTTCCCGTTGGAGTAGTGGACCACTGGAAAGGAAAGTGTGTATTCAAATAAATTTTTTTTCCTCTCATTCGATATAAATAGCTCGCCACTATCGGCCACTAAATAAGTCTTAAGCGAATAGATATACCTATAGTTTACATTATTAGAGTAGGCGTAGTTTACATTTTTTACTTACACATAGGATCAAACACACCCAGCAAGAACAAATATGGCAACGAAGCGGACCCCAGATAAGCGTTGGACCAGATCTAAAACGGTCCAACCAGCTAACTGCGGGATCTGCTTCGAAGACGTAGTGGAGGGCGTACACAGCGTGCGATTGGATTGTGGACATCTATTCCATCGTGCCTGTGTACAACAGCTCCTCCTCACGTCCGAGCTGTGTCCCTTATGCCGGCGACCCATCGAGCGGACCGCCCTAGACGTCCCCCTCGGAACGCCCCTACCAACGCGTGGAGCAGTGGCGAAAGGAGTTCCAGAGGCCGAACAGTCCCAACCACTTTTAGATCTGCAAGGAGCCGTAGGCGGTGAAGTTCCGGCCGCAAGTGTCGTGTCCGAGGTGACACCCATGCCTTCCGCCCACTCCATTGACACCCTCGTGGCGTTGATGAGGGATATGTCGGAGAGGATTGGCAACCTGGAGGGAAAGCTCCAGAATCTCCCTATGAGCCAACCACCCAGTCGCGTGAGAACTCCGCTTGGCTGGGAGCCCAATCCCAGTGTGGCGATGCCCCACTCCCGACAATCCGAGCAATGGGTCCCACCTCCAAGGAACTCGGGAATGGATCCCAGAGCTCCCGAATATAGACCACGACACAGCACCGGACCTCCGTTGGTACCTCTAGCCCCCGAGGCAGTTCAGTACAACAGGTCAATCGAGGATGTAATTCCCCCCGGGAACGCATTGACACTTTTTCGAGACCCGACGCCTCGTATCATGGAGAGTTGGCGCCTGAACTTTACAGGGTTCAACGATATGATATCGGCGGACCGGTTCCTTTTCCGGATTCAGGCGTTGGTATCCAGCACCCTGGGAGGTGATTCCTCGGCCTTCCTCCGGCATGCACATCTTTTGTTCAGCGGCGACGCTGCCGACTGGTACTGGAGATTTAAAGAAGCAACGCCACGTCCCACTTGGCACTCTTTCAGTGCAGCCTTCCGCAATCGATTTGAGGATGGCTTCACTGAGAGAGAGCTAAAGGAGCAAATAAAGAAACGGAAACAAGGCGCTCACGAACCGTTCGACCAGTACTACACAAGTATAGTGAGATTGAGCACTCGCTTGCGAACTACCATGCCCGAGGACGAACTGGTAGAAATTATCAGAGAGAACATGCGCTGGGATCTCCAGAACAGCCTTCTACATTTTCCCATCAACACCATACAGGGACTGCGCCTCCATGCCCGTAGACAAGAACACTTGGATGAGCGGCGAGGTACCTTCCGTCCACAACCTCGCATAACGGGACCAAATCCCCGAAATCATCACACCGCGGAGTTGATGGCAGCGGACCACCTGCTTGCTGATCCAGTACCAGTACCGAGGAGCGGAGCACCACCGGAGCTTGAGGACCCAGCATTGATTGATCGACCCTCCCTTGAAGCAATTACAAGCCCGACGGTCTGTTGGAACTGCCGACAACCGGGACATCGGTTCTATGCATGTCCAGCAGAGCCGACGCTTTTCTGCTACCGCTGCGGGAAGGCCGACACATACGCACCTGACTGTGCAAATTGCAAAGGGCGAAAAAACTTGCCACCGAGTGCCGCGACCACCCGTCGGCACTCCTAAAACCCGGACGAACCAATCTTGACCCCATCACCAGCTATGACCAAGCCCCCAACATGACTCCAACTCTGCTGACTCGCACCGCTAAACACAGTTCTCCCGAAGTTCCACAACCGACGCCGTCCTTCGCCGAGGCCAACGCGCAGGGAAATGATAGCGAGGCGAAAGTTCCTTGGCATGTAAAACCTTTTCATGTCAGGCTGCGGAATTACTTGGCTACTCGACAGCGCATCTTCCATGAGGAGTTGGCTACAAATGTCCCACCGCGAAGCAAGCGAGCCACGCGTCGGATGCGGAGCTTCTGGAGAAAAGTCAGGCAATCGAGGAAGGTGCTGAAGGACATACAATTAGACGAATTATTGAGGGATGATGTTCGGCCATATGCGTCAGTACACCTCCTGCAAAAACGAGTGTCAGGCTTAGTCGAGCCAGCGTGAATTGCATATCTGCCGATTTTGCAGGGGAGGTACTGGCAATGCACGCGGACCAAATCCGTCATTTCACCTCCTGGTTAAGCACGGCTGACGGAACTCGTCACTCTGTGGTGGGAAAAATTATGACGGATGTCACCTTTAAAGGAGTAACTAAACCTCTGGAATTTTTCATCATACCTAAATTAACCCAGAATCTTTATCTAGGAGTGGATTTCGTTCGAAAATTTAACTTGGCCCCGGCACTATTTTCCGGTACGACCCTGGAGTCCGTCACCACCGTTCCCGACCAATCTCAACCCTCTCACTTACTACGACATACACTGGATGTAAATCAGCAACTTTGTCTTGACTCGGCTATATCGGCTTTTCCATCGCATGAGAAAGAAGGTCTCAGGCGGACTGCCCTGGTGTTCCACACTATAGATGTGAGGGATGCTAAACCCATAAAACAGACATTTTGCCATATCTCCGGCGAAGGAAAAATCGTTATATGCCGAAGTGGATCGAATGCTAGCATTAGGCGTAATCGAAGAATCACAGAGCGCGTGGGCTTCCCCAGTCACCTTAGTTGTCAAGCCGAACAAGGTCCGGTTATGCTTAGATGCCAGACGCTTGAACGCCGTCACCGTCAAGGACGCATACCCTCTACCGTTGATTGAAGGCATTTTGAGTCGGTTGCCTAAAGCCCATTTCATCACGAGCATAGACCTCAAGGACGCCTTCTGGCAAATTCCTTTAGACCCCGGTTCAAAGGAGAAAACAGCCTTCACAGTCCCAGGTCGGCCCCTATATCAATTCGTGACCATGCCATTCGGATTGTGTAATGCCCCCCAAACAATGACGCGCCTTATGGATAAGGTGATACCACCTCATTTGCGGCACCAAGTTTTCGTTTACTTGGACGATCTGTTGCTTATAACCGAGACCTTTGACGAACACATCGACCTGCTTCAGGAGGTGGCTTTACACATCCGGAGGGCAAGATTAACCATCAACATACGGAAGAGTCAGTTCGTGATGACGGAGGTGAAATATTTAGGGCACATCATTGGGCACGGCCATATCAAGACCGATCCGGACAAGACCCAAGCGATTGACGTTTTCCCATTACCCAAGACCACCAAACAATTACGCCGATTTTTAGGTTTATGCGGATGGTACCAGCGTTTTGTACGTGACTATGCCACCATTACCACTCCTTTGACCGACATGCTGCGTAAGGGACGTAAATTCGTCTGGGAAGAGCCCAGCTTGCGAGCCTTTGAAGAGCTAAAGAAGAGTCTGACAACAGCCCCCGTACTGCACAGCCCGGACTTTGACAAACCGTTCTCAATCCATTGTGACGCGAGTCAACATGGGGTGGGCGCAGTCTTAGTCCAGGTTGCACAAGACGGCGAGGAGAGACCTATAGCCTTCATGTCTCACAAGTTGAACCCAGCCCAGCGAAATTACACGGTCTCCGAGCAGGAATGTCTAGCTGCGGTGTTGGCAGTGAAACGCTTCCGAGCCTATGTGGAGGGACACACCTTTGAAATCGTTACGGACCACGCTTCACTGAAATGGCTAATGAGCCAGACTGATCTCAACGGCAGATTGGCCAGGTGGGCACTGAAACTACAGGCATTTGACTTTACAATTCGCCACCGAAAAGGAAGCCAGCATGTAGTCCCCGACACCTTATCCAGAATGTTCGCCCCTGAAGGAGCCGAGTTGGTCCAGGAGGACGACAGCCCCCAATTGATTGATCTGGACCATCCTGCCTTCAAGTCAGCCAGCTACACCCAACTGATTCACACTATCCAGAATCAACTGTCCCAGCTTCCTGAACTGCGGTTGACGGATGGATTTATTTATAAGCGGATGGGACACGCATCCGGAGACCCCATACAAGAAGAAGAACAGTGGAAGTTGTGGGTGCCCGAAGAATTAACCACTGATCTTATCAGACGGGCCCATGACCACCCATCAAGTGCGCACGGCGGTTACGGTCGTACACTTAGGCGGTTGAAAACCTGCTTCTTTTGGCCTAAGATGGCACAACAGATAAAAGCGTACGTAGCCTCCTGTGAGCTATGCAAGTGCACTAAAGCGCCCAACACCATTCTTCGGCCTCCCATGGGTAAGGTTGAAGTCCCCGAACGCGTGTTCCAGCGCTTGTACATTGATCTTTCGGTCCGTACCCTCGATCTGCTTCTGGTCACACGGGAGCTGTCGTGGTCCTGGATCAGGTCTCTAAATTCCCTATCATAGAACCACTACGTAACATGCACACTGGACCTATAATTAACTTCTTGGAGAACCGAGTCTTTCACATGTTTGGAGTTCCGGAGAAACTTGTCTCCGACAACGGGGTCCAGTTCACCTCCAGCAAGTTCCGAGACCTAATGTCCAAATACGGCATCATCCACCAACGAACCGCCGTCTATTCACCACAAGCCAACGCATCCGAACGACTGAACCGTACGCTCATAGCGGCCATCCGCGCCTATGTCCACCCGAATCAGAAGGACTGGGATCGCAAATTGTCCGCCATCACTAGTGCGCTGCGCTCGTCGTACCACGCTACTACCGGCATTTCGCCGTATTTCGCCTTGTTCGGCCAGTACATGATCTGTCATGGGAGCGCTTACCGGCTATTGCGGCAACTGAAATCGCTAGAGGACCCAATCGTGGTTCTGGAACCGCACGAAAAGCTCCAACTTCTGCGAGAGCAACTGCGGGAGAAGATTGAAGAAAGTCGACGGATGGGAGAGGAGCGGTACAACTTGCGATCTCATCCTTCTGGCTTTAAGGCAGGCGACGAAATATATCGTCGAAACTTCCGACAGAGCGATGCCACCCGACATTACAATGCCAAACTAGACAAGAAATTCGTGAAGTGTCGAGTCCTACAAGTAATAAGCCCCACCCGATACCTCATCGCGGACATGACTGGTAAAACCCTGGGAATTTACCACGCAAAAGACCTTAGACGATGAAGTGCAACTATTTCCCACGAAAAACCTTGGCTTACCCAAATCTCTGCCTGGACGAAGACCTCCGAGTAACCCCTGACTCCCTACGGTATAGTCACTGTCGAGTCTTCACGAACGTGGTTGTAGCCTATTCCTCGAAACCGACCTTCGACCCGCCACGGCCCTAACCAAGACCTTTTACATAGGAGGCGGGATCGTAATTACTTCGATTTTGGGGGGGGAATGTGTAATGTGACGCCTACGCCCGGGAATCGAAGTGATTCCGATCCCGAACCCTTGCAACCGGCCAGATGGGTATGCCCTCGAAGTGCCAGCGGACTTCATCTGTCGTGCGGATATCGTTGCGCAGAAAATATTTCTTTTCTTCCCAAATATTTAGATCTGTGGATATAAATATTCGAAATATAAAATTACTCCAAACCCCGACACATTTCGAGACATATCCATCTGAGAATGCCCCCTCCACCGTGGCCATCGAAAAACTATGCCACTGGCGACAAATGGAGATGCACATTGCCGCCATGTGGCGTTCCATTCCACACACATCTGTTTTGTCCGATGAGAAAACAAAGTAGTCAATTTGACAGGTGACAGCTCCTGTATTAGATAGTTGTAAAGTGGTTTTGCACGTCGCTGCGCCTTTCTCCCTTTTAGTGAGTGAAAGTGAACTTTGCCGCGTGTGCGCATGTGCTGTGGGAAGCAGTAGAAAGGGCTACAGTGGGGCAGGACAACATTACCAGTCTCCCCTTGCTGTGACTAGGGATTCATGCACTTTGGAGTTTGAGCAATTAGCCCAGATGGGGATATTTGGCCCCACGTGCACAAGCGCCAAGATATTGTAACAGGTAAAGAACTGAGTGTATTGTACACCCACTGCTGTAAGTTTTCAAAAACATTTACTTTCTGTTGTTTAGAATCGAAAAGAATGGAAAAGACGCTTGCGATAATTCTTGCAAGCATAATTTCGGAACTTGCGTTCACTTTGGAAAGGCTTGGTTTTCTTCCCGTTAGATGCACACACGGGAAACACCTCAGTAGCATTACAGTCGACAGGACATATCCTTTTTGGCACATTCTTTCAATTCCAATCGTTTCCAAACTAAAGATAGTCAACACATTCGAAAGTTGCCAAAGCACGGCCGTCGTGAATAGCACAAGCTTACCCTTTCTACGAGCGCAAACAGGAGGACCTGTTTTAATACAATCAATCAGTGGACATGTCACTGCCTCCAAATCGATTGTATCAACATCCAATTTTGCTGCTTGAGGGTCAATCATCACTTTTTGCTCTGTGGCCAAGGATATTGCAGCTGAAAATTTAGAAGGGACTCAACCTAAATATTACCCAATACTCGGGGGATTGCTCTCGAATCTTACCAAAGAAAAGCACTACACACAAAGTAAGTGACGCCATTTTATCGTTTACTGTTAAATCTAACATACTTCACCTATGTTCCGCTATTTATAATAATAAAAGCTGACCGAGAAAATAGACTAAATATATCTGATCAAATATTCTGCCGGAATTAAAATATTTGAATATGAATTAAGGCTTTAGGCGTTTTAAAAAAAAAATATGGTGAAACGTTGGGAGAATATCACATGTGTAACAAATGGAACGTAACTGATGTACAAAATTACGAACTAAAAGCTATTCATTCGAAACTAGAAATTTGTGGTGTCATTTTCAATAGAATATTTATTTTTGTATGTGATCGTTCAATTGTTTCGATTTTCCTCTCATCCCAAATCAACCAATATATGTCCGAGCGTACAATAGAAATTTGTATTTATCATTTCTACATTAGCTAGTTTGGCGAATTTCTTTACCACCATATTACTTTCAATTACTTCTAATTTTGGTCACTTGAAAATTATCGAATTGCCATAGGTAGATGAGAATGTTATCACAAAATTTCTGGTCCGACTCTGTGTACAATATTACAAAGTAAAAATTACGGAATAAACCTCTCTACCGTATCTGAAAATATAAAAACAAACAATACCGTTTTATGAAACATTAAAGATATCAACATTGAATAATAATTCAAAACCTGTCCCGTAAGCAAAGCATAAAGAAATCAATTTATTTTTTTCAATTACATAAAATAAAAGAAATGATAAACGCAAACGAGCAAAAACAACAAGAATACAAAATATGATTAAAGAAAAATAGAATTACATACATTGAAAAGCAAATAAAGGTTAAAAGCAAACAAAACAAAAAACATAAAATACCAGGAGACAAAAAAAATATACAAAACAAAATTTATAATAGTTATAAAGGCTCCTTATCGTTTGGCTATGACTGTTATTAGGAAGCTAATTAATTTTATATAGAAACTTAGTGATTACGAAATATATATATAAATATAAGGAAAATCTTTATTATATATTATTATTATGAAACTATGATAAGGACAGAAAAATATATAAACTTCTATGATGAAATATAATAATGAGAAAACAAACACTTGTATATAAAAAAAAAAAAAAATAATTCTATCACTAAAAAGAAATATGAAAATTTAAGATTGAAAATTTACATCAGCATAAAGAACGATTACAAAACATGCATACACCCTCATAAAATAAATGTATAACGAGAGAACGAAAGAGAGCAAGAAACGATTTAAGAAAACAAAAACAATAAAATACCTTACGTACTTTTATATAACAGAATAACCATTCAAAATCGAAGGTGCATGAAATGAATGAAATTGAACGTGTGAATTCTATATGATAAAAATTTAAGAAACTCAAAATTGAAAGGTACAGAAAAACGCTCTTAGTTTCATCTTTCATAAACAGCCGGAACAGATACATTAGATTTTGTAACTGATTTTGTGTTTTCTCGATTCTGAAGATTAATTAGATACAGATTTCACATAAAAATACGAAAATTAACTTTGAAAAGCTAAATCGTGTAATTCTCCTTGCTTACCTATTCTAGAATCTTCCATACGAACGTTTTTCACGTAGAAACACTTCATTTCATTAACCCTTCAATTTCTTCATGGATATTTTAAATTACATTCACTAGTTCATATTCAGAGGAAAGTAAAAACTGTAAATGTATTCAGTGATTTAAATATAAGTATATAAACGTGATTAAGTTAAATATGATATGATGAAACACTGAAACAAATGATGTTAAAATGAAGCATAATCTTTTCCTATATTCCTTGTCCGTGTGTACAATAAGTGTCTAATTCAGAGAAAAACTGCTTCTTTACTTTTTTCATTTTTTTTTTATCTGCTCATTTTCAATATAACACAGTACAGTACTTTATAAGTTTTTTTGATCAAATGGAATTTCAAAAATATTAAAATGAATTGCTAACCGTAAACACGACTTTCCTTTTCAGTGGGTCTTCTTTTTTTCAGCGGGAAAGTGAGTGCAGGGTAGGTATGCCGTCGCGAGGGTAGGGTTTCGCCAAATCCGCGGAGGTCGGTTTCGCGTCGCGCGCGGTACGCGGTACCTTTGATTGTTTCGTTATTTTATTGAGAGTAGTCTTCGTCGGGTTGAGTTAGAGTAGTATACTTTTCGGTACCGCGTCGGTGATTCGGTAACGCGCCTATGGTGATTTTGTAGAGTTTTGATTTGAGATCTGTGGAGAGATCACATCCAGAACTAAAGTAATGTAGGTTTCCCGTTCTGGATGAGTAGTTACAGACGCGTTTGGAAATCGGGCATGTTCAGGTGGCTGAAATATTGTAATTGAGCGTAACCCATTCGGAGACCCGCGACCGAAATCCTCTCCGAACTAGCTGGCCGACAAGCAGCCACCGCGTGAATGGGTTACGGTGCACGGATTGGTTGACCTGTTGGTACCATCCGTTGGCACTACTCAGACTTAACGTCTAGAACCGATGAGAGGTCGGTTCCGCGTTCGAACCTAAAAGGTTGAAAATCATTACACATGGTGACACTGACTTCTATCTGACCCAGTTTTTGAGTGGGCATGGGTGTTCTCAGTCTTTTCCGTACAAGATTGGTAAGTCATGGTCTCCGATTGTCGGTTTTTTGCGTGCACAAATAGGGCAGGCTGCTACGGGACCTCTACAGGGAGACGGGATAGTATAGTCGCGGTGATGCTCGAATCGGTTGACAAATGGAACCAGGTGGCACATTATCTTCACGCAGTCCTAAAAGATAGAAGGGACTCACAGCAGCCGGGAGTGTTGAGGCTGGGGGATCGCTTGTCTGGCACTTCCTATTCCCCTCTCCGAGACCTGGCCCAAGTAATGTGCCAAACGGTTCCAGGCTGGGCTCTTAGGGTGACAGGGGAGGTGTTTAGTGGGAAAAGTCCTGTCGCTTGCGAGCATGGAAGTCCCACACTCTGTGCGTAAATGACATTCATCTTCCAACCAGACAACAAAAAAATAAATGGCCTGATTGCTTAGCGTTTAACTTCTTTAGAATTTTATTACCTGCCTACTTGTCTTAATCTTATTTTACTTATTTTCATTGGATCTAAAAACTTCACCTTTTATTACTTAGTTAGTTTATATCTTAGTATTACTTTAATTATTCTCTCTTAGTATTACTTTAATTATTCTGATTTCAATAATCAATGCTATTATTGTTATTATTATTATTTATAATTTATTTAAATGAAGTACAATTGTAAGAAAATAAGAAAAATAAAACCCGCAGCTATTTTACTAAATTCACGAGGCCAGCGTACCCATTGCCCAGGTCATCTTCGAGTCTTATTTGGATTGATTCGTACACATCAAGCTTTTTCATGTTCCTTATTATCTTCAATACCGTGAAATCGTCCCAATCAATTGGATGTCCTTCGTAAATATGTTAACCTATCGAAGATATAACGTTTCTTATATTTCCTCACCTCATTGCCAATTGTGCCTCTTTTGTGTGCTCCTTGTTTGTTCAATATATGCGTTATCGCAGTGTTTGCATTTGATTTTGTAGATACCAGACTTCTCTTCTTTCTTCTTACTATCCTTTGCATTTGCGAACCTTCTTTAGTTCCATCTGGGCGCTGCTTGAAATTAGCTGGATTTTAAGTTGCTTGAGTAATCTGTTTAAGCCTCCTGTTAGATCCGAATGTACGACCACTGCTCTTTTTTGTTCTCTTCTTTGTTGGCTTCTGCTTTGAGTGTACAGCGTAGTGAAACTATCCCGTGTTCTTCATACTTCGATGTTCTTCATTATATAAAGATTGTCCTGGCTTCATGCCCGTTTTTCTTCGGTGCATCCAGAATGTAAAGATGCTATTTGTTGATGTTTTGATGTCCTTGGGACGGTCCTTTGAGTGCTTGTCTTTTTTCGGTATGTGTCCAGTTCTCATTTACCGCTAGCCCTCATCATTTTCAAGTCAAGGAAAGGTAGTTCATTATTGGTTTCTTCCTCAATTGTAAAATTGATATTTCTCTGGATTTTATTTAACTTCGGCAGCAAGCTGTTCATTTCTTTTTTGTTTACCATAGTGAAAATGTCGTCTAGGTATCGAACCCGAAATTTGGGCACTATGCCTTCTTGTTCCATTTTTAGGGTTTTGTAAAATAATTTTACAAAACCCTACTAGTTTCGCGACCAGTCTGTCCGTCTGTCCGTCTGTCCGTCCGTCCGTCCGTCCGTCCGTGTGTCACAGCAGTTTTTCTCGGAAACTACTTAAGCTAGAAACATCAAATTTCGCGTGTAGGTGTAAAGTGGTGATCTCTTCAAAATTCAACTACAAAAAAATTTTATAAGGTATTTAAGGGGGGTCTCCCCATATAAGAGAGTGACCCCCCGAAAAAAAAAAATTTCATTGAAGGTAGCCGATATGGGTATCAAATGAAAGGTCAAAACAGGTCTTAGTTTGGCAAAATTCGCTTCGAGGGGCGCACAGGGAGGGGAAATATACGAAAAATTTGTGTCCCCCCTCCTCGCGATTGGACACTTGTGATCCGAAAAATCTGAAAAAAAATCAGGAATGTAGGCCTTGGTGAGTACAACAACAACAAATACGTGAGAAGTCGCAGTTCACTCAACTTTGTTAGTAATAGTTTGATTTATCGATTTTATGTTTTCTTGAATAAAATCTTAACGGTACCCTTAAATTCAATGAAATTCAGTATGTGGATGTCTATTTATAAGATTGAATCATATTTAGCGATGTTATAGCGGTTTGAATTTTCCTGTATTACAATGGAACAATATGCGCTGCATTTATTACTATAGCAACATATGGCTATGGAACAACATGCGCTTTTTACCGACTCAGACACTACAGTTTTGCTAGGATTTGCATGAAAATTTCAGGAATGATAGGTGTCATGGATATCTTTGAGAAGCGGTTCAGCTTGTGGTATCAGTAATCCTTAAACAAAATAGTAGCTGTTTTAAATGCGAAGATTGAATAATTTCGAGTTATTTTTTCCCAACTACAACGTTTAGGGTGCATGCTTTGAACATTTGATTCAATTTAATGAATGACTGAAGATGAGTACCTACAATTAATGCTCATAAGTGAAACAAGTCAAGGAGGTGGGAGAGAGCTCCTAGCAAAAGGGTTTTGTAACCATTCTAGGATTCGAAAAAATTGGTCATTAATCGATGATAACAGTACAGGAGAGTGGCCCCTGAAAAAAAAATTCATCAAACGTAGCCGATATGAGTATGAAATAAAAGTTTTCATGGGAGCTTTTCAAAACAGTTGTTAACCTGTCTGTTTTTACTTCAGTGGGGGCACAGGGGGGAAATACATGAAAAATGTGTTTCCTCCGTCGCGGATGGACATCTGAAATAATTATCAAGGGAGATATTTATGAGAGTAACAATTCTAAAAACCTCAGAAGTCGAAATTCGTTCAACTTTGTTAATAATAGTATGATCTTCGTTCTTCATATTTTCTCCAATAATGTCGTCTTTGACATGTTTCATGATTTGATTCGATCTGGTGACTGCATTTTGTAAATTGAATACAAAACCCTTCTGACATGAGCGTAGGTCTGTTTACCCAGCTTGTTTTCTTTTCGATCCAGCTCATGAAAACCTCGCTTAAAAACGGCGACAAAGGATTGCTCATCCTCTTAAGGTGAAATAATTTTCCAACATACACAGTGTCGCCAACTTTGCGATTGCTGTAGCTTTTCTTTTTCCTTCCCTTGTTGGGTCTTTTGAAAGAGCGCATGAGCTTGTTTCACCGGTATGCGTGGGAATATCGCCTTTACGCGAAAAGACACCTCTTTTTGTAAAAAATCATACTTTCTTTGCGTTTCACTATTATTTCGAATACTTGTAACAGCCGTTTTGCTATTCTAGATGTTTTCGCGTTTGTTGATGTTATAATTTCCCTGATCTCCATTTCTTTTTTGTGGATCTTGGGTTGGCATTTGACTCTTGGGAGCAGGGGGTTAGTAAACCTCATGCTTATCTTCCCACTGAAAAAGTCTTTGCGACTTTTTCCACTCGTTTAAAACTTTCAGGAAGTCTTTACTTAAAAATATTCATCGTTGTTTAGTTTTTCAAGCACCAGGTGGTCATATAACTCTACCGTCGACAGTCCCAAGCCCGTTTGAAAAACGAGGAGGGAACCCATTGTTTCCTTAACCCACAGTTTCCATGATTCCTTATCCTAAATCCCACGATTAAATGGTAGTAAATGTTCTCGGGTCACACATTGGGTTTACTTCCCCAATAATTGAATATTAAATGCTGAGGAATGTGAAGAACTGTAAATACATCTACAGCTCTGCTAATAAATCCTACTTACATCTCCTTTGTGTGGACGTAAGAGGGTGAACCTGATAACGGACCTGATAACGGAATCTAGGTAATAACCATGCCACCGGAATGGAGGTTGGGCGGCGGGCTAACTTCCCGTCCTTGGAAAAACTTAAAATGTTTCGAACCCTGCAGATGGGCCTCGGAATGGATTGGAATACTGGCAACGACCTCGCAAACGAAGAAAGGACTAGAGTATTGGATCCTGGAATGTCAGATCACTCACCCTGGCGCTGTTAAGGACCTTTTACAACAGGCCAGTCAACATCGATTAAAAATACTGGCAATCCAGGAAACGAATTGGACTGGAAACGACATTCAAGACATGAGATTGCACACAATATTCAAAAGTGGGAAGCCTACTGGAAAACGGGATGCGGAGTGCCTTTCATTGTGGATAGGGAGCTCAAATCGAACGTTATTCAGTTTAAGACAGTCAATGAACGGTTGTGTGCGGTCCGTATAAAAACGAAATCCTTCAAAATCTGGCTGATTAATGTTCACGTCCCGACGGAAGAAAAACACGAAGAAACGAAGGAAATGTTCTATAATCACCTGGGAAGACTAGTCGACTCATTGCCTGCAAACGACACCAAAATAATTCTGGGTGATTTCAACGCAAAGGTTGGCAATGAGCTATCTCATTGGGGAACGACTGGAGGATATAGCCTCCACGATGAAACAAATGACAACGACCAGCGCCTGATTGATTTTGCATGTAGTAGAAATCTAGTCATACGTTCGACCTGGGTATCACTGGATGGCAAAACACAAAATCAGATCGACCATGTTCTGATCCATCAACGTTGGGCTTCGTGCATACTTGACGTCCGTACATACCGAGGAGTCAATTGTAACTCAGATCATTACTTAGTCAAATTAACCTATCGATGTCGTATGTCAAAGGCATATTCGGTGAAGACCACCCCGCTACGAAAATTTGACATTGAAAGGCTCCATAGGTGTCTGTGGCCAAAAATTTCACGGAGACCCTCGACAACCTGCTGGCTCCCGTCTTATCAGACGCTTTGCTGAAAACAAGCAACGAGCTCTGGATGGAAGTGAAAGCGGCTATTAAGACCGATCAGACATCAAGCCCGGCGCAAGAGAAATGATTGGTTCGATGATGAGTGCCAGAATGCGTTAGACAAAAGTAATCAGACGTGCAAAGATAACGTAGGTAGGAAAACCAGGACGAAAAGAGAACACTATGAAAATCTCAGAAGAGTAGCGAAGAAGATAAATACCATGGCAATCAATTGAGAAGTATAGATGGAAGTTTAGCGAGCAACAACACAAGACAAGCATACAAAGTAGTGAAAAGCCTGAAACGTGGTTACCACGCTCTGCCGTGATCGCATCGGCAATATCATCGCTGATGAAACGAAGATTAAGGAAAGATGGGCATTACATTTCAAGAACCTCCTTAATTCTCCGCACAGCTCCAGATGTCTGCGGAGAGCTTCCATTGGCCCCACCAACTCTGAATGAAATTTGTTTCACCATCAAACCCCAAAAAAATAATAAAGCGCCGAGCATCGATCAGATTCTAGTGGGCCTCATCACTTGTGGCGGCAGCGGTGTTCATAAAGCTATTCACAAAGTCATTCAGCATATTCGGCCACAAGAATATGTGCCGACAGAGTTATCAGTTATATCCTATATCCACAAAAAAGGTGACAAGCTACAGCGCAAAAATTATAGAGGCATATTACTAATTTTTACGGCGTACAAAATATTTTCAAAGATCTTAGAAATTAAAATTGGATCATACGCCAACCGTATTATTGGGGTGTATCAATGTGGTCTTAGGGTAGGTTGGTCGAAAATATACCAATTGTATACAGTCAAGCAGGTAGTTGAGAAATGCTGGGAGTTCAACATAGACGTGCACCAAATTTTCGTTGACTTTAAGCAGGTATACGATAGTATTGACCGTAACGTACTGTACCAAATAATGCTTTGCTTTGGCATCCCAGCGAAATTAGTCCGTCATTCCAAAATGAAAAAGGCGTCGATGACCTCCCAAGTCCGCATCAATAACCAACTCACCGATGCCTCTGACACAAATATCGGACTAAAGCAGGGAGATGGGCTGGCCCCATTGCTATTCAATTTGTTTCTGGAGTACGTCATACGGAAGCTACCTGCCAATACACGAGGTAAATTTCTATACAAGTCGTGCCAAGTAGCAGTTTACGCGGACGACATCAACATTTTGTCACGGTCATTAACAACTTCCAAAGAACTCTTGCTGAAATTTGACAACGAAACAAAACTTGTAGGGCTACAAATCAACAAAAATAAAACAAAGCTCATGACGCAGTCAAGGAAAAATACCTCAAATACACAAAATATCACGCTTGGCGAATACAGTATCGAAAATGTTGGCAAATTTGTGTATTTAGGCGCCAAAATAACGAAAAGGAGCAATGAAAATGACGAAATACGCCGAAGAATACGGCTCGCAAATAAAATATTCTATTCAGTATTGACGATCTTGAAGACCAGCTGCATACACAGGAAAACAAAGCTCCCAGTATACAAATCTGTAATAAGACCTGTGTTATGCTATGGGTGTGAAACATGGACCCTAACCCAAGCATCCGCAAATATATTGAAGGCCTTTGAGCGACGGGTCCAGAGGCGAATAATCGGAGCGAAGCTAGACGGAGACCAATGGCAAATTCGATACAACCTTGAGCTGTATGAAATTTTTGACGAGCCGGAGGTGTCAACGACTGCAAGACTGCGGAAGCTGGAATGGGCTGGCTACATGAATCGTATGGACGAATAACGGATACCTAAAAAGATATTCGTTGGGAGAACTGAAGGCCGGAGACCAGTGGGGAAACCAAGGAAACGCTGGTCTGACTCGGTCGGCGAAGGCAGTTCATCGCCGCTCGGATTTCGAAATTGGAGGACGCGGTCAATGGACCGAGACAGTTGGAGGCGCTATTTGCAGGAAGCGAGGGCCCGAAAAGGGCTGTAGTGTTTTGAAGGAGGGGGTCATACTTTTCCTTGTCCATTGTAAGCACTTTATTTCCTTTGTGGGCTTTCTAGTAAAAGACTGGTTTTTGTTTTAGCGGTTTGAGTGTTTCCATTTCTTGTTTGTTTCCTTTTCTCGTGATCTTTGATTTATTCTTGAACAAATTTTCCGTTCTTCCCCTCACAAACTCCTTCTTTTCCCTCGGTAGCTTCTTTCATGCCTATTAGAATTTCTTTTCTTGGTGTCATTTTACTATTAGCATAATTGAGCTCTATATTTAGGAGTCTCAAGTGTTCCGCCGTGAAGGCTATCGATGACATGTTGACCGCAACATCCGGTATGTCCTCAACTTAGCCATATCAATGAAGCATAGTTTGGAGCGCTAAACATGGGAAAGTACACCGAGTCTGATCCCGAATTCTATTTATTTTCTGAAGATAAAGAAGGCCAAGAGAAGAATGAACGAGGACATCAAGTTTTTAAAGACGTTCCTCAAGTTTAAGTTCGTGCCTAAGAGTCATGGGGTTAGACCGACAATGAAGTTACCAGGTGCGGGAAAAAGAAAAGCAAAGATGGAAAGAAATCTGATAAAGGATAATTTAAATCGACTTTATGCGAGGCAAGGAGAAGTAGCACTACAAGCGTACAATCTGCATCTTAAATTAGCAAAGGTTTGTACGGTGTAATGGAAAGCATGGCTAATTTAGTGGATAAAGTACAACGAGCATTTGCTCACGAGAAAGCGAAGAAGAATGAGATCCTATCAAAGAATTTTTTTGTTTTGTTTTTGTCGTTGGGAGGTGAATGCCATTTACGCACTGAGTGTGAGACTTTTATGCTCGCAAACAACTGGACTATTCCCTAAACACCTCCCCTGTCACACCAAGAACCCAGCCTGGAACTGTTTGACACACTACTTCGGGCCAAGTCTCATTTTGTTACGCCGTGAGGCGCTTCAAGCTGGGTGATTTCTCTTAGCGTGAGGTGAGAGGGGAAGAGGAATTGCCAGACAAGCTTTCCCCTAGCCCCAACGCCCCCGACTGTTGTGAGTCCCTTTTATCTTTTAGGACTGCCCGAACATAATGTGCCTCCTGGTCTCATATGTCAACCGACTCGAGCATCACCGCGACTATACTATCCCGTCTCCCTGTAGAAGTCCCGTCGCAGCCTGTCCTATTTGTGCACGCAAAAAATATGTGGCAGGCATCGTCTTCTTCTCTTGGGCAAAACCGACAATCGGGGACCATGACTTACCAATCTTGTACGGGAAAGACTGAGAACACCCATGGCCGCTCAAAATCTGGTTCAGATAGAAGTCAGTGTCACCATCCCTTCGATTTCGCCACGGTCTCACATCCGGGATGGGGCGCGTAGTCCACCTTTTCTTTGTGCAACTCACCCAAAACTGATGCCATTGGGCTGATTTACATGCAGCGTGAAAAGTAAGCGCGAAACAGGTTATATGGGCAAGAAGAGAGAAAGGCATCGAGGAAACTTGATGGTAAAAACACTCCAAAATGTTCTAGGGTGAACGAGCGTAATGCACATATACAAACACATTTTGTTGATCATTTGGTCGGGGAAATTTTATACAAACAACGGCGATTATTCCGAATTGAACATTCGGTGAAGAAGGTAGTCGTCATGAAAGGATTACTTTCCTTTGATTTGCGTGCAAAAATTGATGGGTGGACGCGAGAAGCTACGCGTTATTAAATAAATTTATAAAAGCAGAGGCCATGTTCAATTTCAAGAAATAATTATATGGCTATTATTAATCAATAGAAAATAAACAGTATGCATAATCTTCATAGGATCACATCATCGCAGTCATAAAATACAATTTTCATTCCAGTTTTTATTACCTCGTGCACAATTCACGACCAAAACATCAATTTTCAATCGCTTATCTCTCTGTCTTCGCTTTTATGTTGCCCGCACGATGTTTAACGATCAAATGATCCTTTTGACATATACGCTCGCAAGGCGTGTATCGTATACAAAAATAGCTTGGGTGAACTATGACGACGTGTACACATAAGCGCGTAAGCGCGAAACATGTTTTACTATGGGTGAGTTCCATTCTCGTGTAAAAAAGCCCATTGAGTGAGCGGCGTCTCTCCTCGCGGACAACCATCTCTCTCGCGTCCTCGGTTCGACGCAGGTAAATAGCGTGGTGCTCCCTAGCAAGGAGGGCAACAGGTATCACGCCTGCAATAACTCTCACCACCGAATAAGAGACTGTCGGATACGAAGATGCAATCCTCAGTGCTCCTCTTTTCTGTACCTATGCTAAGCGTTTTCAGTATGCCCTCTTACTGAGATCATCACCCCATATATCTGCTCCGTATCAAAAAAGTTTGAGTCACTGTTTGGAGGACAAAACATCGTGAAAAATGAAATGGCTGAAGTTGAGGACATGCCGGATTTTGTGGTCAATATGTTATCAGAAGCCTTCATGGAGGAATAATTGAAACTTCCAAATAAGAGGTTCTGTTATGCGGCGAATAGTAAAACGACATCAATAAAAGAAATTATGATGGACATGGAAGCAGCAATAAAGTTTCTGCCGTGGGAAAGAACGGGGTTTGTGAGGGAAAGAATGGCCAATTTGTTGAAGAAGTAATCAAAAGTCACGAGAAAATGATATAAACAAGAAATGAAGACACTCAAACAGCTAAACCAAAAACCAGTCTTTTACAACAACAAATGAAGGAAATGAAGTGGTTATAACGGATAAAGAACATTATGATCACCTGGTGCTTGAAAAACTGAACAACGACGAATATTTTTAAGTAAAGACTTCTTGAAGTGTGGAAAAACTCGTAAACGAGTGCAAAGGCTTATTCGGCGAGAAGATAAGTATGAGGGTTACTAACCTCGTGCTTTCAAGGTCAAATGCCAACCCAAGATCCACAAGAAAGAAATGGAGATCAGGGAAATTATAACATCAACAAACGCGACAACATCTAGAATAGCAAAACGGCTGTTACAAGTATTCGAAATAATAGTGAAAAGCTAATGAAGTATGATTTTTTACAAAGTGAGGGCAAAATGGTGTCTTTTCACGTAAAGGCGATATTCCCACGCATACCGGTAAAACAAGCTCTTGCGCTCTTGGAAGACAAACTGATTTCAAAAGACCCAACAAGGGAAGGAAAAAGAAAAGCTACAGCAATCGCAAAGTTGGCAACACTGTGTATGTTGGAAAATTATTTCACCTTAAGAGGATGAGCAATCCTTTGTCGCCGTTTTTAAGCGAGGTTTTCATGAGCTGGATCGAAAAGAAAAAAATGGAACAAGAAGGCATAGTGCCCAAATTTTGGGTTCGATACCTAGACGACATTTTCACTATGGTAAACAAAAAAGAAATGAACAGCTTGCTGCCGAAGTTAAATAAAATCCAGAGAAATATCAATTTTACAATTGAGGAAGAAACCAATAATGAACTATCTTTCCTTGACTTGAAAATGATGAGGGCTAGCGGTAAATGAGAACTGGACACATACCGAAAAAAGACAAGCACTCAAAGGACCGTCCCAAGGACATCAAAACATGACTACTCACAACAAATACCATCTTTCCGAGCTTGGATACACAGGATGTTGTCAGCACCATTGAGCAGCGAAAAAAGATGGTTATGAAGCTAGGACAATCTTTAGTATAATGAAGAATATCGAAGTATGAAGAACACGGGATAGTTTCACTACGCTGTACACTCAAAGCAGAAACTAACAAAGAAGAGAACAAAAAAGAGCAGTGGTCGTACATTCGGATCTAACAGGAGGCAGGGGAAATGCCGGTCGACAAGAGCACTCTTGGAGGCTAGCATTCTTTGGGGAGTTCCGCCCCCACGTACCCGAGGAAACTCCGCAGGGGGAATGCCAGTCGACAAGACCACTCTTGGAGGCTAGCATTCTTTGGGGAGTTCCGCCCCACGTGCCCGAGGAAATTCCCGCAGGGAGAAAGCCGGTCGACAAGAACATTCTTGGAGGCTAGCATTCTTTGGGGAGCGCCGCCCCCACGGACCCGAGGATATGGGGGGTGCCGTGAGGTTCCCTCCTGGGATGACAGGTAACGACTCTGATTGTATCCGGACTACGCTTTGGGCAACGAACTGGAATTGACGCTTTGGGCTGGCGGATGTGATGGTTTGGACCTAGTTGCTTTGCACAGTTACGCCGAGGTGAAACTCGTGTGTAAGAACGGCTCCAATTCAACTATCATACCGTCTCCGTCCCGGTAAAACCTTTGCAGGCCTCGGAGTACGTTCGAAGTTCGCACCATTGGGTTGGTGGTGTAGGTGCGGTTGAGACGGACTCCCGATTAGTGCTGGTCTGGCTCTGAGCACTTGTCACCATAAGGGCTTGTGCCAACCCTCGCATGGCCTCCCTGCTCTGCAAAGATAACCATAAAAGGCGACTATACACACGAACGGAGATAGCGGCTCCGAGGGGGGACCCAACAAAACTGGAGCAAACAAAATCAAAAGACCAAAAAAATCCAAAAAAGGAATTAAAAAATAATAGCAACGACGACGCAACTAGCGGTTGCAGCCACGATGTCAACAGTTCATCGAGAGCTGTACTAACCACGAAAAAAACGAAGACTAACACGACGACAGTGACGGGAGACGAAAAACGGAGAACAGCAGACAGTCTGGTGCAGACTGAGATTCCTGCGGCGTTTGGGCGCAGCAAAAAAATGATGCGAACGCCCGAGCGTCCTATTAAGGAGAAGCGGGAGACTCGGCAGGATGCTTCAGGTGTTCGAGCAGTGGAAGATAACATAAAGAGCACTGAAAATTCGACTGTCACCGCTGCGATCGTTACTAAAGCGACCGATGCAAGGGTCACAAATCCCGACATTGCAACGAAAAATCCAGAAGCAAACGAGGAGATTACGGTACTAAAAGCAAAGAGTGACCAGACACCGCGTGATTGTACCGCCACCGTTGAAAATGTGGCGGAAGTACTGCACTCGGAAACGGAACGCGATAACCTCTCCCAAGGATGGTTGCAAGGTACAATTGCGGCCCAGCGATACGAAGAAGAAAGACTACTTCGAAAAGCGGGAGATGTTCTGAAAAGAATACAAGCTGCATGCGACTCCCCAAAAATCAGCAAAGAAGCAAAGGAAGGGCTCCTTGAACTAGAGGAGCTCCTAGATCGCATAGGGCACTATCGGAGGAGCTGGTTAAGGGCCGAAGATGAACAGAAGGCTAAAGAGGCGCTTGGGGCGAAATCTAAAGGCGACATGCAGATAGCTCCACCATTAAAAGTCAATAAAAGAATGGCGTCTAGCCCAATCGAAGGAGATCGGGATAAAAGAAGGAAGGAAGAGGCACTTGAAGGGCGTGGAGCACCAGATCAGGGGTTACAGACAGTGCTTACAAAAGGAGCGAAGAAAGCCGCAAAGAAACTCCTTCAAAAAATGCCAGAAAGTAAAGTTCGTACGGACGCCCAATTAGAAAAAGGAACTGATGCAAAACAGGAGAGGCAGAAGCCCCGACGAAGACCCCGGCAGCAGGCACTGCTTGTAAAGCCCCAAGATGGCCGATCCTACGCGGAGGTACTGCGGGACATCAGGGGAAACGTAAGGCCCGAAGACACCAATACTACCATTAAAGTAGTACGACCAACGCGGTCGGGCCACATACTGGTCGAATTCGGAGCAGAGGCCGGCAATAAAGATGCATTCTGTGACGCAGTAAAGAAAGTCCTCGGCAAAAGCGCAATTATAGCCCCGCTCGAGCCGATGGCAACGATCGAAATACGAGACATAGACTGCGTGACGGATCTAGCCGAGGTAGAAGAGGCCATCAAAAGGGAGTTCCCTATCGTGGGAAGGATCAAAGCGAGACTGACACCAGAAAACAACAGGGGACAACGCATGGCCATAGTTGACTTGACCGAAAAGGACGCCGAGCAATTCCTGAACAAGGGCAAAGTACGAATAGGGTGGGTTGTCTGTAGGATACGGCGAAGAACAACGCCTCTTCAATGTTTCAAATGCCTTGGTTATGGTCACACCACACAAGTATGCAAAGGATCTGATAGGAGCTCCCTATGTTACAAATGCGGTGAAATGGAACATAAAAGAAAAGAGTGTACGAAGGAGGCACACTGTATTCTTTGCAAGGATGCTGATCCAAAACCTGATTTTGGACACGTCTTGGGATCAGGAAAATGGCGGGTGTTCCAAGAAGCCCTAGCCAAGGCCAAATCAGAGCTTCGATGACCCGCATCCTGCAGCTAAACCTACACCGCAGTTCAACCGCCCAAAATCTGCTTGAGCAGTTTGCGAGGGACAGGAAAGCCGACTTCTTGCTGCTGAGTGAGCAACACCATAGTAAAAGTCCTGCATTATGGTATTCTGATGAAACTGGTACTGCCGCCATCTGGGTTCGGAACAGTGACTTTCAAGCGGAGAGTTGTGGACGAGGTTATGGTTTCGTGTGGGTTCAGTGCTCAGGGATCACCTTCTTTAGTGTGTACCTAACGCCTAACGAGTCGATATCATCTTTCCAAGCCAAGCTTAATGCTTTGGAGGGCGCTGTCTCGAACGCAGAGGGTAAAGTGCTCGTTGGGGGCGACTTCAACGCTAAAACAATCGAATGGGGCATGCCTCAGACGGATCCGCGGGGAAAACGAATCCTGGAAATGGCGGCCAGGACGGCCCTCGTCGTACTAAACTCCGGAAACACGCCGACTTTCCGCCATATTGGCTGTGACGGAACCATACCGGACGTGACATTCGCCTTGGAGTCCTTAGTACGGAGGATACAAAACTGGGAAGTATTAGAGGACTACTCAGCCAGTGATCATCAGTGCATTATGCTTGAGATAAGTGATGCTATCTCCCGACGTCCGTGCTCTCGGCCTTCCACAACTGGATGGAACATCGGAAGGATGGACGTCGAGAAGTTCGTCAAGGCTCTCACAGCAGGTGAGCCGCTGCAGGGAGCTTCGGAGGGGACGGAAGAACGGGCAGCTCAAGACGTGGTGAACTCTACTATGAGCATCATTACGACTGCTTGCTGCGCTTCTATGCCCCGTCAAAGACCCCGGCACGGCAAGCCCCCAGTGTACTGGTGATCTACTGAAATCGCTGAAAAGCGAAGGGAGTGTCACAAGCTTCGATGTGAGGCTCAACGGGCGCGGGACCGTGACGAGGCAAGCAACCAGGTGGCAGCATATAAGTCGGCCAGGAAATGCCTTCGCAAACTGATCAACAGTAGCAAGGCTCGCTGCTGGCAAGACCTAGTGGACAATGTGAACAAGGATCCATGGGGCCTTGGCTACAAGCTGGTCATGGGGAAACTTGGTGCCCTACGGAAGCCTTGTATACATGACGCGGAAAAGATGGACGCGATAGTGCGGGGACTCTTCCCCGCCCATCCCGTCCGTGTTGACGCTGTCCATGGTGAAACAGCAGTAGAGTGCCCACTCTTCACACAGCTAGAACTGGAGGAGGCAGTTCTCTCATTGAAAGTGAGGAAGGCTCCAGGTCCAGATGGTGTTCCAGCTGAGGTGTTGCGGCTCGTCTATCACCATTGTCCTGACTTGCTGCTCAGCACATTCAACGCTTGCCTACGGGACGGGGTTTTCCCGGTACGATGGAAGGTGGCGAGGCTCGTGCTGATCAGCAAGGGGAAGGGAAATCCCGAATCGCCGTCTGCATACCGCCCGTTATGCATGCTAGACACGGCTGGGAAAGTGCTAGAGAAACTCATCAAGGGAAGACTCACTGACGCGATTCGTGCTGCTGGGGACCTATCTCCTCGGCAGTACGGCTTTAGAGCAGGACGTTCTACCATTGATGCGATTGCAGAGGTGGTGAACGCGGTCCAAAAGGCAGAGGCATATAGTCGCACCAAGCGACGGATCGTCCTGTTGGTGACACTCGACGTCAGGAATGCCTTTAACTCCACTAGATGGGTGGATATTCTGGACACGCTGGAAAACTCTTTTCAAGTTCCAGAATATCTAATGCGGCTTTTGAGGAACTACCTAAAGGACCGAACCCTGCTCTACGACACGACACAGGGCCAACGAAGGATGGAAATTACATCGGGTGTTGCCCAGGGATCTATCCTTGGTCCGGACCTGTGGAACGTGTCTTACGACGGGCTACTGAGACTTGAGATGCCAGATGAGTCGCGCATGGTCGGCTATGCGGATGATGTTGCGGCTCTGGTCGCTGGACACACCGTTGAACAAGCGCAACTTAGGCTAGGTATGCTAATGCGCCGAGTGAGGGACTGGATGACTGCTCGCGGGCTCAGTTTAGCACTGGAGAAAACCGAAGTGGTCATCTTGACAAAAAAGAGAATCCCTAGAGTAAGGATGATCAGTATTGGAGACATACAAATCCAATCGAAGCCAGCGGTGAAGATCCTGGGGCTACTGATCGACTCGAAGATGAGTTTCTCTGAGCAAATCAGGGCAACGGCTGAGAAGGCTGCTTCGGGAATATCGGCTCTGAGTCGACTTATGGCCAACGTAGGGGGCCGCGTCCATCAAGAAGACGCCTCTTGATGAGTGCTGTAGGGTCAGTGCTACTGTACGGAGCAGAGGTATGGGGCGACGCTCTCACCAAGGAGGTATACCGAAAACGTTTGGCACGGGTGCAGAGAAGAGGAGCACTGAGAATTGCATCTTCGTATCCAACAGTCTCTAATTCTGCGGTGAGAGTGATTGCAGGCGTGATACCTATCGCCCTCCTTGCTAGAGAGCGCCGCGCTATTTACCTGCGCCGAAACGAGGATGCGAGGGAGATGGTTGCCCGCGAAGAGAGACAGCGCTCACTCAACGATTGGCAGCAGTCTTGGGTGAATTGCACGAAGGGAAAGTGGACAGCGTGCCTCATCCCGGATGTGAGACCGTGGCTAAATCGAAAGCATGGTGAGACTGACTTCTATCTGACCCAGCTTTTGAGCGGGCACGGGTGTTTTCAGTCTTATCTGCACAAAATCGGTAAGTCACGACCCCCCAATTGTCGGTTTTGCCCAGGAGAGGAGGACAATGCCTGTCACACATTTTTTGCGTGTACAAAATGGGTCAGGCTGCGAAGTAACCTCTATAGGAAGACGGGAGAGCTCGCCCCCGGATAATATAGTCGCGGCAATGCTCGAATCGGTTGACAAATGGAACCAGGTGGCACATTATGCTCGGGCAGTCCTAAAATATAAAAGGGACTCACAGCAGCCGGGGGCGCTGGGGCTGGGAGACCGCTCTTCTAGAAATTCCTCTTCCCCTCTCCCCACCGCTAGGAAAGGGACTCCCCAGCTTGAAGGCGCTCCACGGCGTAACAAAACGAGACCTGGCCCGAAGTAATGTGTCAAACGGTTCCAGGCTGGGTTCTCAGGTTGACAGGGGAGGTGTTTAGTGGGTAAGTCCAGTCGCGCATGGGAGTCCCACACTCTGTGCATAAATAGCATTCACCTCCCTACCACAAAAAAAAAACAGGAGGCTAAAGCAGATTACTCAAGCAACTTAAAATCCAGCTAATTTGAAGCAGCGTCCAGTTCCAACTGAAGAAATGGTTCGTAAATGCAAAGGATAGTAAGAAGAAAGCAGAGAAGTCTGGTATCTTCAAAATCAAATGCAAACACAGTGATAAAGCAGACGAAGTGTGTTCAAAAAATAAGGTTACTTTTGTATCTTTAGGAAAAAAATTTATTTATATATTCGTCAATATTTATGTTGTCCTAGTCAAGGTAATCAATACACTTGTGCCAGCACTTTTTCCAAACCTCGAAGTACTTCTCATAAGCACCTTTCGGTATAGCCTTTAGCTCTTCCACCCTGGCAGTCTTTATCTCCTCAACCGTTGCAAATCCTCGTCCTTTCATAGGTGTCTTCAGTTTTGGGAACAAGAAAAAGTCACATGGAGCCAAATTCGGTGAATATTGTAGCTGAGGTATGGTTGTGGTATTGTTTTTGGCCAAAAATTCTTGATCTTTGATCAATTTTTTTCGATAGCAAAAAATCGCTGAGCACGCAAAACACTGCTAACCGTTATGCCTCTCACAAACAAACTAAACATATTTTATAGCTGAAACTGTAAATATATGGTCGTGACGATCGGATGTATTTTGCCCGCGAAATTTGAAAATTCCCGTTTATTTTTGTACACGCCTCTTATATTGGACCAAACAAGACGAACAGTTAAAATAAGATTCTAGGAGCACCCAAAGGAGGTGCAATTGGCGATGAGTTGAGGAAACATAAGGAACGTTATACTAGTATCTTCGATAGCTAAACATATTTGCGATCTCACGGTAGTAAAGAAAACTTGACGTGTACGAATCATTGTGGATTATGAGGCAGCCAATCAAAACAAGACTCAAAGATGCCCTAGGCAATGGATTCTCTGGCCTCCTGAATTCAGTCAAATTGCTTTGCGCTCTCTTTTATCTTTCTTTTCTTACGATTGTGCTTAATTTAAAATAAATTATAAATAATAATAGGAAAAATTAAAGTGATACTAAGATATATAAACAGGTAATATGAAAAAAACCCCATTAGACCCTAAGTAATAAGAGGCGAAGTAATTAGATCTAATAAAAATTAGTGCAATAAGATTGAGACATGTAGGGAGGTAATAAAATCTTATAGTTATTAAACCTTAAGCAATTGGACCTTAGACGATTATAATTTTGTTTATCTTAGTATAAACTTCCCCAAAAAGGCCTTTTAGCAACAGAAAATAATTAACACTGAAGAAGGGAGCAAGTTACTCCCGAAATATATATCTATGAAATAAAAACGAATAGCGTTTTAATGGAGAGGTTACGAATCACCGATAGTTTGGAGGGGCTTATTATAGGGAAATACACCCAGTGGATATCATATAACATTTTGGCCAATCTTGAACGAACCGTATCAAAAGTGTGAGATATTGTTTGAAGTGGAGACGTTTCTTGGTATGCAAAACCCCGCAAACCCCTATCTTCAGGCTTAATTTCTACAAGACAGACTCAATGCTAGTCGCTGGCATTATTCTACCACTTCGGAAAACTATTTGGCTATAATTATTTCAATTTTGTTTTGTGTCAATGTTTTTAGTCAATTATTTTATTTATTAATGTTCAATGAATTTAAGTTCATCAATTTTTCAAAATTTAATTTTTTTTTGGGTTTCGATTTATAAATCTCCGCGTATGCTTTACTCTTTTTGTTTTTTGTGTTATTTAATAGTTCATGCACTAACACACTTTTGAACTGTTTATCATTACACCCTAGTTTAGCATTGTTCATTTAACATGAGACACTTCTTGGCCTTCTTGGTAATAGAGTACTCGAAAGTCGAGAGTTAAATGGTTCGGAAAGCGTTTGCACCCTAAAGTGGGCATCAATTAAATTGCTGTTCAGTTTAAAGTACTGTAATGATGGCAGATATTTTCCCACAGTATTAAATGCGTAAATACAACAGTTCTGATATCCTACTGGCTACGCCATTTTTGTTAGATTATCGATGCACTTTATGTACACTGCATCATACTGGGAGGTTTAGTTGGTGTATATCTAATATAGGCATCAGCATTCTCCGGAGACAACTTACTACAAATATGGTAACTGCTGCTACCAAGTCGCCGTTACCTAAGCTATGTCAGTAAAAAAGAATTTATAGAGGACAACGAGAGTCTTTAGAGTAGCTCATGTTGACTCCTCTATTGTCATTGATGATGTAACGTACCACAGGAGGCCCGTTATTTCTACTTCATTTGATGCACAAAACTAGTATAAAAATGCTGTGGAGTTAACTCCACAAGAAAAGATATTTTATCTCGCTTAACACTCGTAACTACAGCAAATTTGTGATCCACAGAAGTAGTTTCGCGAAATACGAGTGCGATGAACTACAAGTTGCTAACTACGTAGGTACTTGGTTTCTGTTTACTTAAAATTTCTTCTTTAAACTTAGAAACAAACAAAAGGCCTCTAAATTATTTCTGTCATGATGAGCCGATAGATATTGACTATTGCCACAAACCTCATGCAAAACCCGAAAACTGTAATAGGCCTGCAGAACTCGTAAATTTCAGCTTGAACGAAACCTTGCCGAGTTGGCCATTTTTATCTGTCGTGGACCACCCAATCGCTATCCAAATCCACATACTTTGCTTGATTAGAAGGTCACTCCTAGAGCAACATTTAATTATTGTGACCAGATATACTTTCAAGCAGGTACATAGTACGTCCCCTTGTAAAGCGATATGTGTAAAACAAGGTGCTTGGGGAAGCAAATGCTCAGAAAATGTAATGAAATATCTGAACAGACAGGTTTCGATTTTAGTAAGATTTTGTAGAATTATTTTACAAAACCCTAAAAACTGGTGAACCTACTTATGCAACTTTTCGGGCGGATTCTAGATACGAATCACGGGGGACAACAACTTAGAGCAGTACGCAAGCAGTTGTTACAAATATGCAACCACCCTGCCTGTGTTGGCGTGGTACTCGCACCTCATCACACTCTACACAATCCTTGATACCTAGCGGGGGGAAGGGGCTGTCCTTTAGAAATAAGAAGAACCTTTTTTTCTTTCGTTTAAAAATAGCAAATCTTTATTTCCGTTTGACAATCCGTTATTTTGCACACACAAATGCTAGTTTCCATTATTAAAACAGATTCATTCTAAAGAAATTACTTCACAACAATCTTTACTTGAAAAGTATTTAAGTTGATGTACTGTTGATGGCGAGTGCTGTTGATGGCAATTACTGTTGATGGCGATTACTGTTGATGGCGACTCTCGTACCATCGTTCGCATAGAATGGTGCTTGTGGATAAATGCTAGAACCAAAGTTTCACCGGCTTGGGCCCAAAGAAACTCTGAACACTTCGTCTCTCGTGGATGCCTTCGGTTCTATTGATGGCGGAAAATAGCGCTTCTTTGCGACAAACTGCTTGATGAAAATCGTCTTCGGTAGTCTCTCCTCGAGACTTGCGCTAATGCTGGCTCCATCGTCCAATTCGCCACTAGTTTAAATACAAACAAATTGCTTGCATTGCTAGTGGGAGTCGTATACCTTCGATCCAGTTAATCCGCAAAACGCTGAGTTTGTTAGTGTGCTAGTTCCTCTAAACCTGCTTTATGAATCCATTCCTCTCTTGTTCCTCGGAAATAATCTTGTTGCATGGAAAGGAACGCTAGCTCAAATCTTATGCTTTTGCTCTGTTTGTCTTCAGTATTCATATATCTGAATATTCGACGACTTCTCCTCATATGATTTCTGATTTGGTTGTCGCGGCGAATTGATACTTAGTTGAGCGGATTGCGCATAGTACACACATTCAATTGTGTACATGTTCCCCATGTGCTCTCAATATGGCAATTGTATAGACTAGCATGTATGCGTGTGGAATTCGCCGCGGAGCCAATTTAGTGACTTGACCAAAGAAGCGTAAGATATAAGTTCTTATATACAATAAATTGCAATTATGTACTCTGTTTAGGGTGTCGCCGTACCCTAAGTATGGGCGGTGAAGCATAGATTGCTTGTTGGCTCGTGCGATCAATGGTTGGACTTGTGAATAACTGTTATGAATTTCCGAGCATTTAGTATTCGCATACGGTAATGATTGCTGTCGTAACGTGTCGTAAGCGAGCATGGAGCATGATGAACTGTTATGAATTTCTGAGCAATTAGTATTCGCATACGCTAATGATTGTTGTCGTTACGTGTCGTAAGCGAGGCATGGGGCGTGATTAACTGTTATGGATCTCCGAGCAATTAGTATTCGCATACGCTAATGATTGTTGCCGTAACGTGTCGTACGCGAGGCATGTGGGCATGATTAACTATTATGGAATTCCGAGCAATTAGTACTCGCATATGCTAATGATTGTTGTCGTAACATTACTTCCCCTGTTGAAAAAAGTGATCCAATTCCTGGGAGAGGAATTGGATAGCGTAGCTTTTGCGGATTATCTTAATGTCTGAAGTATACGTCATATTTACGGCAACTGTTAACTCCGACGCCTCCTGTCCCTTATATACTATTAAAATTCTTAATTAACATTAAAACATTACTCTCTTAAAATATTCTTTTCAAATTTTCTAACTACTGTATAGCCGGTTATTAATTTTAAGCTAATTGCTCAAGTCTGCTAAAGGGTAAGAATTTAATTCCATTCATTACTCTACGTTTAGTAACAGTATTAATTACCGATAATACTCTAAGTATCTTACTCTACAATTAAAACTCTAAAATAAAAGGGAAATTTTCATCATAAATAATTATGTCATTTCACAAGAATGATTAAAATTTTTCCCTTCCTCACGATGGTCGGGTGTTTACAAACCATTCAACTCTCCGTTGTGTTTGCTTATTAGTAACCAATTACAAGCGTGTTTAATGTTTCTCATGCAAATTTTCAACGACTGGATTGGTTTCGCTTCCTAATCCATTTCGATTTTAACCTTCTCTTTTTATGTTTTTTTTTATTTTTTAATTTCTTAGTTTTAGTTACTTTACAGTTAACTGGCATTTTAACAATGATACTTCTTTCACCTTATATCTCTATTTGCGGTTTATTATTTTGCACTATCTTACAACTACTTTCCAAAAACTAGAATAAATTTGGGATGCTGCTATATTACTTTTGTTAATCAGAACAAATTCATTACTCGTTTCTTATACTTGAACACCCTTTTGTTTAATTAAATTAGAAAATAAATTTTTAACTTAATCCCTTCACATATTTGTTGTGTATAAATATATATCTTTTATGTACAGGTTCGGATTTTTTTTTTGTTACTTAGCAAATGAAACTTTATGCGGGATGGGATGTAAATTACGTGTATAATATGCTTTATATTATTAAGCTCCGCTTTAGTGGTTTTACACTTACAAAAAAAAAACACTAGATCAAAAATACAATCAAAATCTATCTGGGATTATGCAATGTAATTCTCGTTTTTTTTGTTAAATGCAGTTTTACAATCAAAGTAAACTCGGTTTTCCTATTTTTTATTCTGGACTTCTTCTTGAATGTTATGTATCTTTTTTAATTTACTAGTGAACAAATTCTTCAACGCTTATTTAAGTGTGATTTAGAATTACAAACTACTATATATTCCTTAAATTTTCAACTCTTGAGATTTGTCTTTTCTTTTTTTTTTCATCTTCCGTGATTTTTATTTTTATTTTATTATTTTTGTTTTGTTTTGCGTTTTTACCTCGTTTGGTATGTTATTATATATATATATATATATATATATATATATATATATATATATATATATATATATATATATATATATATATATATATATATATATATATATATATATATATATATATATATTTTTTTTTTTTTTTTTGTGTTATTTTTTCCTTCGGGTGTATTTTATTAGCTTACAAGTTGTTTTCTTTTGCTTTTACTTTTTGTTAGTTAGACTAATTGGAAAGATCGGGTGGGATTGTTAGTAAGGGAGGGTGCAATGCCTTGGTTAGTCGATGGGAGTCGACTTTCGGGAGACTTTTCGGGTTGGGTTTCGTTAATTGTAAGGATGGGAATGTGCCTTTGGTCTGTTTGAGGACTATTTCTTTGTAAGGTTATATGTTTTTCCGGTGTGGTCTGCTCTGCTTGGCGTCGGAATTTCAGCAGTCGCCAACCCAAGAATATGAAAATTATTGAGCTAGAGATTGCTAATTGAGACTGGAAAGTTGTGAATGCTTTTGGGACGACTCATTAAATTTTATTTGCTCAAGATGGGTATAAATATCATTCAACCCCCGTGCACCAGCTTGAAATTGATATTCTGTTTAAACGATAAAAAAATTCTAAAAATAAGAAATTGTAAACATTGTTTTAATATACATATTGAGCATAAATTCATTATGTTGCACATTCTTTGCTTACATAATCACCTATAAAATCCAATGAAAATTGCATTCCTTATCATTATCATAAAATCATTTTCCACACTCGTTCGACCTTGATGCCATGTGCACAGTTGCCGTAGGTCAAGTCGTGAGTTGCAATTCTGCAACATATCGTTTACGCGGAAGAATAGCATAAGAGTCGACGAGTGTTATTGTTTTGCCGCGTCGAACATTGACTCAGGCAAAATAAATAAATACAAATGAGTCAATGCTCTATGCGAACAATTAAAACGTGTAAGCAATTATGATACCTTGAGCTTACTCAAGAAAGTTGCAAGCTATCATAATTGCAATTGATTATTTTTTCCTTTTTTTTTATGCAAGGTACTATGAATGCAATTTAGCTTGCATCAACAAAATTTTGTTATAAATTGAAACGATATAGAATAAATTATCATCAGTTGTGTTTTTAACTCCAAGTGTATTAATATTGATAACAGTTTTTTAATTTTAAAAGTGAATTTACATTTCTTGGGTAAGTTACACATTGATTCGTCTTCTTAGGAAACCCAAGGAGACGTATATTATATCATTACTCTCCTTGTGCACTAGAGGTACCTAGTGCAGAAGGATACGAGAATTGCGGTTGCACATAGAGAGACCTATTTGCAGCCCAATTCTGTTTCTCTTTAATTTGTCCTTTTAGGAGACCTTTATATTACATCGTTATTCTCCTTGTGCACTAGAGGTACCTAGTGCAGAAGGATACGAGAATTGTGGTTGCACATAGAGAGACCTATTTGCAGCCCAATTCTGTTTCTCTTTAACTTGTCCTTTTAGGAGACCTTTATATTACATCATTATTCTCCTTGTGCACTAGAGGTACCTAGTGCAAAAAGATACGAGAATTGCGGTTGCACGTAGAGAGACCTATTCGCAGCCCAATTCTATTTTTTCTTTGACTTGTCCTCCTAGAAGGCTTTCCTATTCATTCTATCCTCTTTTGGCGCTAGAGGTACCTAGTGTGAAAGGGTACAAGAATTGTGGTTGCACATAGAGAAACCTAGGTGCAACTCAATTCTATCATATTGAGTTGAATTGCTAGAAAAGGCAATTACTCAGATCTGTACTAGAGTTACCTAGTGACAGAATCCAATAAGGATATTTTTACGAATAGAGTAACCTATCCGTGGAAATTTATTCCTTTTTTATTTTACTTTCAGTGGTCCATCCACTTAAAATATAAACAATTCTTTTCCTTTAGTTGTAACAGGCTGCAATTTGTTGGTTTTTGGGATTACACTGAGGGTAGCGAGATCTAAGTCCAATATCCGTGGGTCAATGTCCGGAAAGTAATGAGGCTGAATAACGTCGAACTTGTGAGTGCTCGCCGCTTCGTAATGTAGGAACATTTCGTTGATTTGAATAGTACAGGGGGCATTAAGAGTTAGCATACCCTGACCAACCAGCTTGCTTGTAATGATGCCTGTATTGCAACGGACATGAATGGGAGTTTCCTCTTCTAGGAAATCAATCCAGCTGTTAGGTTTACTCAATTTTGTTAATGAATTCGTTATACTAGTGCTGATGTGGAGAGGGAGTTTATTCCGTAATTTGAGAGGGTTGTGTAAAAGAGAGATTACGACATTCGTAGCCGGTGGAGATTGGATGATGGGTGTGGATAAAGGTGCTACGTACAGATCACCCGATTGGGAGTGTTTTATTTTCTTGTGATTCAAAGCATCCGTCAGGAGCAAGAATAGTTGGGTGCTAATATTACTAGCGATGTAAGTAAACTCCACGGAAGGTATCAGCAGGAGTGAATTGTTTGCTTTGATGGGAAAAAGATGGATTTGGTAGAGCTTCATCACTGGTAATTCGAATAGCGGCAGTTTGATGACCACCATCAGTTTAGTTTTAATTTTGAAATGCTCCAGAACTGCAGTTTGCGAAAGGATTTGCTCACAAAAATCAGGGTATTTATTACCCGGTTTGGTATATACCTCGTGCAGTTTTTTGTTAGAAATTAGAAGAGGATGAATTTGGCTATCTTGAATAGAAACGACTATATCGATGATTGTCCGTTGGCGAGCATCAATTTCCAAAAGTTGTGCCAGCAAAGAGGTTAGAACCCAATTCCTACGTTCCGCTGCAAGAAGCTTGTCGATCGTTATTGAAATGTCCTTGGTCTGCATTCCTAGCTCTGTTTGCCTGCTCAATACATCGGCCAATGGTTTGTGAATCTTTTCCAAAGAACTGTTTACTATGCTGATCCTTTCTTTATCCAATTTAACCAATTCCTTCTCCCTATCCTCCAATGTATCCAAACGACTGTAAAGCTGCTTCTCATTTTCATCGTCCATCGTACCAAACAGAGCATGTAGAGACCTGCCCACTCCGTCGAAAAATAATCTCTTTGATCTCCCTCTCACAAGAGAGTCGAGTAGCGCTTGCGAACGAATTTTGAGAGTCTCGACTAGGCTGTGGACATGTCTTAGTTGCTCAACGCAACCTTGGTTTTTACCAACACAGAGTGCTTTAATAAGGTGTTCGGCACGCTCCGCCGCATTTATCTGATCCTGAATCTCGCCTAAATTGAGCTGCATTACAATATTCCAAGAACTGTGGTAGCTTAAGAGTTCGCCAATGTTTTCAAACAGGATCCCTTGGTTGTCTAGTCTCTCAACGGATTATGGAAGTTGTTCCACGATGGCCCTTGGTAAAACGCTGATCAGGGATAAAATGATGTAAAAAGTGGCCTTTGCTAAAAGCGGGGGAAGGGGAGAAAAAAAAAGAAATTAATATCGTTTGATCAAAGTAGTGCTTAAGCCTATTATTATGGACATTGACAATTTTTTTTCCACTCGCAATATTTGTATTCACCGGCGAAGCCACGCTCTTAACCTCGTATGGACCAATCCATACTTGTACTAGCTTGTGCTTACGACTTTCATTCTTTAGCAAAACCTTGTCGCCAACATGGAAAGTAACAGGTTTTACTTTATTATCGTAGTTAGCTTTGGATTTAATTTTACTTTCTAATGTATTCTGTCGTGCTAAAGCGTACATCTTCTGTAGTTTGTGCTTCAACAGTAAGTAGTAGTTTTCATGGTTGTACAAGGGTTCGGGTTCCCTTTTCAAACTTGACGGAACGTCAGAAGTGAAACCGTAAAGACAGTCCATTGCTGCAAGTTTTGTGCTGTCATGCTCACTGTTATTGTACACGAAAGCAGCAGTACGCAAGTATTGATCCCACGCCTGCGGGTTGTCATCCACCATGGATCGTAGATTCTCTATAAAGGGTCTGTGAGCTCTTTCCAACGCTCCATTAGATTGGGGATGGTACGCTGTGGTCTGCATTTTCTTTATGTTAAGCAGCTTGCATACTTGCTTAAACAATGTCCCCCTGATCCGTTACGAGATGTTTGGGTATTCTATACCTCGTCAGAAATCCGGATAGGCCAGCAAAGGAGGTTCTACCAAAGAATTTTTTAACGACTGAAATGCTTCCATACTTTTGTCGGTCCAGATAAACCGACTATCTTTCCGTAACAGGTTCGTGAGATGCTTAGCCACCTTAGAAAAATTAGGTATCAACTTACGATACTAATTTACTAAACCCAAAAATGACTGGAGTCTAAGGACAGTTGGAAAATCGCGTACACAGCTAGTTTTACTCGGGTCTGGCCGTGCACCAGTTTGAGAACATATGAGTCCCAAACATACTACTTCAGGACGGAGGAATTGGCACTTCTTTGGCTGAAGCTTTAAATTGTTCAGCCTCAGTCTTTCAAAAATCTTTCTTGGCTTACAGATGTGGTCCTGAAAGTTTTTACCATAGACAACGATGTCATCTAAATCCACAAAGCAATCGAAACCTTGTAAACCAGTTAGGATGTAGTTCATCAGTCTCTGAAATGTGGTGGGTGCTCCCTTCAAACCAAAAGGCATCCGCTTGAACTCATAGTGTCCATAGTTCGTGCTTTTTTATCGATCCTTGCTTCCTGAAATCAACAACTACTCGCCACTTCTTTACTCCATCGCCTCCTGCCTTCTTGGGTACGACCAAGAGGGGGGAGTTCCAGGGCTCTTACTTGGTTGGACGATGTCGCTCTCCAACATTATCGTTGATTATGTCCTTCTGTGGCTGACTCAGTTGGTACATTTTTTGATTTATCGGGGCCTGGTTAGTCAATAACAGAATTTCGTGGGTGATTGCTTTCGTACAACTCAGCTTGTCTTCAGGAAGGAAAAAAATATCGTTGAACTCCTGGCACAACTGAGAAACGGCCCTTCTTTCCTCAGGATTACTATGTTCAAATAATGTAAGGTCCTGCTTCAACAACGCATTGCGCATCACATTTCCCGGAGAGTCGGAGCATAAGAACTTAGAAGCTTGTTTGTGATTGTTTGATGGACCCACTATTGTCCCTGATGCTGCATAGCCTACATGTTTAACTATAGAGTCTAAACTGGATTCAGGCTGACGTTCTACCCCGTGCGAAACTTCTAGCCTACTAACAGAGTATCTATTCAACTTTTCTAGCTTCAAACTAAGTTGTTTTAGTGTGTACGGAGTCTCACCTGAGTTCAGTATAACCACCACAGGCCTCATTGGATCAAGAAGAGCGTTTGCCAGGAATATACCATCAGCTAATGAATCCGCTGTACACAGAATTTCCTGACCTAGCTCAATAGGAACTGCCACCACGTTTAGTGTTCGTGGAGGAAATGTAACAGCTTCTTTAAAAACGACCTCATAGGTTCCATCAGCGGCTTTTGTAACCCTTGAATCCTCTTTGGCAGGATTATGAGTCATCACACGATTCTGATCAGTTAAAAATGTCCCGTTCTGCGTCGCTCCAAATGACAACGCGTCGACGTTATCAGACACCTCAGCCAAAACCTGTACGTGATGTGAACCTTCCGCCTCTACTTGGCTCTCAATAGGGACCGAGAAATAATTACTATTTACTTCCGTGAGAGGAAACGTGAGCGATTTACTTGGACTTTCGACATTACAGTTCCTTGAGAGGAAGTCGTTTCTCAAAAGACCATCATTACATAGTCCCTGAATATTCTCAACCACTTGAAAAGTACATGGAAGCCTAGTAGGGAGTTTGAAATTGCCTTCGGTTGTACCAAGGGTTTCACCCTCCCCAAACGGACTTTGCAAAGTGAGCTTACGCTGAACATTTATTGGGCACGTGTCCCTAATAGCTGACTTTTTTATAATACTGACTTATCTTCTCTTGTATTCCTATATCTAAAGGCAGTGCAGTTGTTGCCAGACTAGTACCGCGATACGTGTTTCTTTTGTTTTTTTGATTGTCCATGCACTCGTCCGTGACCCTAGCTTCCATCTTCGTTTCCGATGTTTGATTATTTGACTGCTTGATTAATGTCGTGCCGGAGATTTCCGACTCGACTGCCCCTCGTTTCCCTGGAGCTTGAAATCCCAGCGTTTCTTTTGGAAACAAGCTTCCAAATCATGTCCTCTGCGACCACAAAAATCACACTTCACCAGGACACTGTATACTCTTGGGTTCTTCTTACTGGCCCGATGACTAGTGGCGGATTTTACCTGACAATTCTTTTGATCGTGACCATATTCCTTACAGGTGGGACAATAGGGAGTATTCTTCTGAGAGTAAAAATCGGAGTATGTGTGGCCCCGTTTATGACAAAAATTACAAGTTATTCTCGGACCCTCGGTGAATTTTGATGGTTTCGATTGTGGTCCAACCTGTGACTGAAAAGGCATCGCATAGGGATTTAGCAAGTACATTGCCTGCTAAGGAGCCATCACGTGCTGGTTCATCATCCAATTATTGAATGGGTGTTGAACTTGCGTCATTTGCGGAATGATGCACTGTTCTGCAAAAAGAAAACTTCCTGTTGAAGTTTCTCGATGTTCAGCCCCTTAGTTACAAGCTCTTCAAAGGTGAATTTCTCTAACGTCAAAAGGTACTGGCAAAGCTGAGGATTAACTACTCCACTTCTAAAAGCATTCATTGCAAAGTCCTCTAATTGTGCATTCGCAATCTTACTCGCTTTCGATCCATATTTAACTGCTGCTGCTTCCTGGCAACGTTTAAGAATTTGCCTAAGACAAGATGTGTAGGCTAAAACGCCCTCCGAACGACTTTGCTTTGCTGTTATTAGACTATTTACCAGCTTCTAATAATTTCTCTTGGTAAGTATACCCGGTTCAGTAATTCTTCCGCCACCTCTAAAGTGGACGGGAAGTTAGAGGATATCAGCTGATAAGCTTCACCTCGCAGACGGGTAGGGAAAATCTGCATAAACGCAACGCGCTCCTGATTGCTAAGGCATTTCCAAACCTACTTACTGCAACCAATGAATGTTGGCAGATCAAGCACTATGGTGGGACTGGGTGCCCCAGAAAACAAGGGAATCATCTGTCCCATTAACTTTGCAACCTTCCCATAATCTGCCATAGTGCTCGTGAAATCCTTAACTTCGGTTTCCTTATCAATCATAGGAGGTGGTTTCTGGTCAACAGTCAAATCCACGGACACACTTGAGGACGAGCTCACTCCCGATGTAAGTTTCCAGTCGTGTGACGTAATTCAAGTTTTTAAAGACTGCGGAAAATCCAATAAACTGGTATGGCCAAACGCACTCCCACTAAAATGTTTGATCTCTTCCCTAAACTGCGCTGTCTGTTCACGGAACTGATTGATCTGTTCCAAATGGCAAAAATATAACTGATCAACAGTGTTAGTGAATTCAAGAATTGACTCTATACTCGTAGATGCAGGTTCTCGCTTAACCTGTGAGTCTAAAAGTGGAAAAGTTTCCGATTTATTTTCAGGGGTAAAAAGAGTTCTTCCCCTTCGGAGCACGAGCCCGCTGTTTTTTTCCGGAGTTGATTGATATACCTCCCTAGTTCTCTGACGTTCGTCGTTCATTCGTTCAAGTAACTAACGAATTTCTTTTTTCTTGTTTCTTTTTTTTCTGCACCTAAATCCTCCTTCACAACTCGGATATTTCAAGGATGACTTCCCAGGTACAATCTTAATCTAAAGGACGACCTCCCAGTTATCAAATCGTGTGAATGAGTGTTATAACCTCAAGAGTGTTAAGGAAAATTTCTAATTCCGTCTGAAACACTAATTATTCTATTCAATAACTGGTCGCTCCACAACACGTTCGTTATACTGGAGCTGTTCGGAATGAAAACCGGCTGCGCCAATTGTTACACAACACGTTCGTTATACTGGAGCTGTTCGGAATGAAAACCGGCTGCGCCAATTGTTATAAATATGCAACCACCCTGCCTGTGTTGGCGTTGTGCTCGCACCTCATCACACTCTACACAATCCTTGATACCTAGAGGGGGGAAGGGGCTGTCCTTTAGAAATAAGAAGAACCTTTTTTCTTTCGTTTTAAAATACCAAATCTTTATTCTCGTTTGACAATCCGTTATTTTGCACACACAAATGCTCATTCTAAAGAAATTAATTCATAACAATCTTTACTTGAAAAGTATTTAAGTTGATGTACTGTTGATGGCGAGTGCTGTTGATGGCAATTACTGTTGATGGCGATTACTGTTGATGGCGACTCTCGTACCATCGTTCGCATAGAATGGCGCTTGTAGATAAATGCTAGAACCAAAGTTTCACCGGCTTGGGCCCAAAGAAACTCTGAACACTTCGTCTCCCGTGGATGCCTTCGGTTCTATTGATGGCGGAAAATAGCGCTTCTTTGCGACGAACTTCTTGATGAAAATCGTCTTCGGCAGTCTCTCCTCGAGACTTGCGCTAATGCTGGCTCCCTCGTCCAATTCGCCACTAGTTTAAATACAAACAAATTGCTTGCATTGCTAGTGGGAGTCGTATACCTTCGATCCAGTTAATCCGCAAAACGCTGAGTTTGTTAGTGTTCCTAGTTCCTCTAAACCTGCTTTATGAATCCATTCCTCTCTTGTTCCTCGGAAATAATCTTGTTGCATGGAAAGGAACGCTAGCTCAAATCTTATGCTTTTGCTCTGTTTGTCTTCAGTATTCATATATCTGAATATTCGACGACTTCTCCTCATATGATTTCTGATTTGGTTGTCGCGGCGAATTGATACTTAGTTGAGCGGATTGCGCATAGTACACACATTCAATTGTGTACATGTTCCCCATGTGCTCTCAATATGGCAATTGTATGGACTACCATGTATGCGTGTGGAATTCGCCGCGGAGCCAATTTAGTGACTTGACCATGAAGCGTAAGATATAAGTTCTTATATACAATAAGTTGCAATTATGTACTCTGTTTAGGGTGTCGCCGTACCCTAAGTATGGGCGGTGAATAACTGTTATGAATTTCCGAGCATTTAGTATTCGCATACGGTAATGATTGTTGTCGTAACGTGTCGTAAGCGAGGCATGGGGCATGATGAACTGTTATGAATTTCTGAGCAATTAGTATTCTCATACGCTAATGATTGTTGTCGTTACGTGTCGTAAGCGAGGCATAGGGCGTGATTAACTGTTATGGATCTCCGAGCAATTAGTATTCGCATACGCTAATGATTGTTGCCGTAACGTGTCGTAAGCGAGGCATGTGGGCGTGATTAACTATTATGGAATTCCGAGCAATTAGTACTCGCATATGCTAATGAGTGTTGTCGTAACACAGTGGACGAATAAGGCAAATAATAAGCGAGCATTAGTGGCAATGTCAATGAACTTGTGTGAATGTCGCAGAATGAACTAATGAACTCAATACTTCAGTTACTAGATAAGCCCTCAAAAAATTAAGTACTATTACTGAGAAATTTTTGCTTTTGCTTTGGAACTATAGCCCCTTTCGGGCCTACATGTACAGATAGTTAGAAGATCTCATTATCTAAATCGACTGTTCTGGTAATTATTGCGAAATACTCTTCTCAAAATCTTTACATTCATTATTCTAACTTTGCAATAATTTAATAATCGTTATGGACTTTCTACAAACATTAATTTAAGTATAAGAATGATGATTTTTGCAATACGTTTCTTACATTAAAGGCTTTTTTTAGTATCCGGAGTTAACCAACAAAGCGGCGTTATTCATGGTCTGAACTTCAGGGATACTTCATTCAACCTAGAACGAGATAGTCAACAAAATACTTACAAGTATTCGCAATCAGGTAAATCTAGTGTCTATGGTTTAAGATTAACTTACAATATAATTTCCTAGATATGCTGGAAAGCTACGAAACGGAATATGATTTTCCTTTAAATTTCGTCAAACCACTTTCGCGACTAGGTATCGGTGATGTCAATTTATCGCACGTCAACTCGTCTTACGATGCAGTGAAAAATGCATATTCTGGAAATAATTTTGAATATTTTTCGGATATACCAGCATCGTCTTTACTCTTGAGTAATTATGACCCTTTTTATAGCCCACTGCTATCAAGGCTTGATGCGGTTTTTCAACAATTTTATCTACAAAAAAGTAATGAACCATGTAGAGAAAAACTAGTTTGCTACATGTACTCTAATCCAACAAAGTACGCGCCCTACAGTAACTTGGTGTCAGCTCAGTTAAGCAGGTAAGATTTAATTTAGTCCTTCCTTCTAACTCTCTTTAATGAAATCATTGCTAAATCACTGTTGTTTCATTTTATGAGAAAATGTCTACTCATCATAATTTTTGACATGTTCAACAATTTGGATGAGAGTTCAGAATATGCTATGTTACGTTCACACCAGAACAAATTACAAAATTTTGAGCCAGTAACATAATTTGCCTACAAATCTTGCTCAAAATTATGAGATTTTCCATACAAATTTACATTCGCCAAATTATCATTCAAATCATGTTAAATCGAGCCAGGCGCGGATGTATTGGGGGGACATCCGGGACATGTCCCCCCCCAAATCTTGGCCACAAAATTCAAATGTGGATATTTACCTTTTCTTTAACTACGATAAATTTGTAAAGTTTGCAAAAATTTGAGAAACATTTACTGTCAAATAGTTGTTTTCCCGCAATATTTGAAAAGCATCGTTATTTCAAATAGTATCGACCGTCTATTCCGCATCGATATAATTTGGATGGACAGAAGCTGGTTTGTCTCTGTCACACAAGTGGCCTTCGATTGTGCTATAGAGACAAACCAGCCTCTTTGCATCCAAATCGGACACTCTGCTGTGAGTACATATCTGTATTGCCAAGTTTACTTCACCTATAGTTGGCATATATTAGCACAACATCTTGATAAAATCGTAGGTTTTGTATATATCGTATGCATATATATAACAGAATTCACGGCTATTATTCGAATTTCTGAAAATTACCAATTGTTTATTGTTGCTAAAACGTTTGCAGCTTGACATGTGTGTCGCGGCACTCGGCAGTGGCTTTTGTCAACAGTGAACATCTGTATCAAATAATAGTAAGTATCTTTCTTAATTTTTGGTGACAAATATTGCTCTCGCAACAAATAATTGACAAATGGATGGATACATTCATTTTTCTAGAATGTGCTTGTGCTAGAAAACTTTAGATGCAGATTGTGTTCTGTCTGCTGTGTATCAGTCGTTTTGATTTAATGTTTTTTTGTTTTTACGTTAGGATATTTAGTAATCAGAAACAAAATTAGTGATAGAAGTATAAATTCATAAATACATGAAAGATTGAAATTTTCAATATAAATAAGATAAACCATCGTTGTTTTTGGTCCAAAAAAAAACGAAATTTTATGTTTGTTTACTTTTCAAATTTTTCAGGTTCGGTTCAGTAATACATTTTTTTAAATCTATGAAATTTTTCATTGAAAATTAATACCTTGGTAATTTTTCATGTAGATTTTGCCCGTTACGGCTTTGTTCGATTGACCTAGTAGAACATGGAGAAATATTAGTATTTGTTTTGAAGCGGTGATTAGGAAAGAGCTCAAGCTTACTTTGTTTTTGTTTTTCTGTATATGCTCTATATGCTAAGAAAATAGATGAATTATATTTACCGCCTCTTAGAAGTATATATAAACTATAAATGACACTATAATGATGATAATTGAAAATTCAAGCCTTACACATATTATATTTATATAGTAGATATGAATTAATATTGAAAAACTTATGAGTATTGGGAAAAGAAAACATACATGTAAGAAATTATTGATCCATTTAATATTTTTCCATTTGGCCATATATATGGCATGTCTGATTTGTAAGGTTATCTAAATATAGGTTTCATACATAGATATAATATTGGTTTTGTGTTTGATTCATATTTGTTCTATCATAGAACATATATCATTCATCTTATAAACATAGAACTTCTATGTATATAAGATGATTAATATCAAGTTGTAAATTGATTTTTTTTCAGTCTTACCGGCAGACTTCGATTTCATATTTTTTTCAACCTCTTAAAAACCAAAAAGTTGAGGGGGATTTTTTGGACCAACTGAATCACGTCAAAGAAAATCGTCACTAAAATGATGATTCGAATGAGTTGAATACATGAAAGCGAAAAACTCCAAATTCATTAGACATCTATGTCCTTGAAGCCTGTCCATCACTTCCATCAAACCAGAGTTCTCTAATGACATAGGTCATTTTATTGGACAGAAAATAAGCGACGAAGTTAAGCGAGAATTATTAGAAAACCCATGGAGACCATCGAAAGATTACAAGTTTCCTTTTTCTTCAAGGATAGTCTCAGGGAAAGAAAGAAAGCATTATGTTTCACATAAACATCTGATTGATCATGGCGACTGCCTGGTTTTCTCTGACGTGCAGAAAGGACTTTTTTGCAAATTTTGTCCATGGTTTACTGTCAACAATGTAGGCGGATACCAGAAAAATATACCCCTGGACGTTATCGTCACTCATGCTTTAGTATATTTTGAAGACCTAACCGGACAGAAAGGATATCTAGAACTCCACAAACAGAACCGTTATCACAAAGATGCAGTCGCTGCTGGGAAAGATTTTTTTATACAATTATCATAACCCATAGAATGACGTCTGTAACATCCCTAATGAAGAATATCTTACTCAACGTCAAGAGAACAGACTATTTTTAAATCCATAGCAAGAGCGGTCATTTTTCTTGGACGGCGGAATACAGCATTCCGGGCGCATCGGAACGATAGGCGTTTGCTAACAGAAGCAGGATCTGAGCGAAATGATGGAAACTTCAGGGCGCTGCTGAAACTTCTCATTGAATCAGGAGATACAGAACTCGAAAAGCATCTGGAAACTGCGTCATCAGTAGCAATCTATATCAGCAAAACAACTCAAGAAAAACTCATCGACTGCTGCAAGGTTGATATACAGAAGAAGATTATACGGCTCGTGGCTGATGCCGAATTACTCCATCGGCTTCGACGAAACATCAGATGAATCAGGAAAAGCACAGCTATTTCCTTTTTGCTTACATTTAGTGCAAAATGTCATAATACAACAAACACAAATTGAGATAACTCTATCTTGAGTTGTATCAGAAATATCATTATTAGAATAATAAATACACGAAATAAAATTAACAGTTTTTGTTTGTTAAGATATAAGAACTTAATAAAATTTTTTGTTAGTTCATATTCAAACACTTCTGATCGATATAAATTTGTACTTTTTCCAAAACAATAAAGTTCAATTGTATGTATTACTTATTTGTAGACCTAGGATTTGGAGCAAAAAAGACTTTAGCTAGCTTATATTTTAATTCTGTTCCCGGTCTATTTGTGAACTTCATATGGGTGCTCTTTCACACTGTACAAATTGGGTTCAGAATTTATTATTTAGTAAAAAATATCTGTACACCTTACTATCTTGATAATATTATGCAATTCAAGTTGAGTATGTTGCTTTACTTAACGTAGTTATGAGTATTCAAATGCTAAAAGAATGTGCACAAAAACACTTATTTACTATGAAGTGTATTTGAATACTTAAATTTCCAGTAATTTATACATTTCATGACACAATGGTGCATTTGAGATTGCACGTTGGGTACATTGAGTACGTTTTTCTCAGTAATCAGCAGTCTTTATGCTGTTCATATTGCGAAAGTTTCTACCAATATTTTGGAACCTTAAGGCGCAGCCCCCACTGAAACTACAAATTTGGGTAAAATTTACAGTCGTTCTCCTCAGAAACGTTACAAATATTTACAAAAATTTTTCAGCTAGAAGTCAGAATGAACCTTTGGCTATTGAATCAACTCATTTTATTTTGCAAAAAGTTTATGGCAAAAGTTAATAAATTCAAACAAAAAAGGATGTTTTCGTAAAAAAATGTAGTAAATCTCAGAAACTACTCTACGTACTGAGTTGATTTAAGCTATGTTTGATAGATCTAAATTATTTACATTGAATTAAACCATCAAAAATTAAAAAAAAATTTTTGCAAAAAAAATTCTTAGAACAAAATGTGTAAATTGCACACACTGAACAAATATCATATATGCACATTGATTTGTACCAAATTTCCACATTTTGTGCTAGGAAATTTTTTTGCAAAAAAAATTTTTAAAATTTTTAATGAGTTAATTCAATGTAAATAATTTAGGTCTAAGAAACGTAGCTTAAATCAACTCGGTACGTTAAGTAGTTCCCGAGATTCACTACATTTTTTGACGAAAACATGCTATATTGTTTGAATTTAATAACTTTTGCCATAAACTTTTTGCAAAATGTAATGAGTTGATTCAATAGCCAAAGGTTCATTCTGACTTCTAGCTAAAAATTTTTCCAAATATTTGTAACGTTTCTGAGGTGAACGGCTATAAAGTTAACCCAAATTTGCAGTTTTAGGGGGGGCTGCGCCTTAACAAAATTATACGTGTCAATAGTTCATTAATGACAAATCTTTGAAATTTTTGAGATTTAATATTTTTCAAACTGATAACTTATCGTTAATTAACAATCTATATATTATGACACCCTAGTTTCCATATTCTACAATATATACATTTTTTTGAACACCAAAATATAAACCCGTTGACACATTTAAATCAACAGCTATAATTGTAGGTATGCCAATAATATTCATGTTTTCTGTGTCTAGATAAGTCTCATACTTCGATACTTCGATTTTTCTTCCAGAAAACCCCGCATTAGAGAAGATTTTGTGGATTTCATTGATGTTTTCGTCGAGCTGTCCAAAGAAACTGAGGAAAATAATGAGAATGCAGATGATGACGTAGAATTATCCTTAACTGGGGTTGCTTTAGGGAAGATCTTAAAGGCTGTAAAAAGGTTGGGTTTAAACCCAACGATTAGAAAACTGTACTTCAATAGGAGCTGATGCTTGCTCAGTCAATGTTTCAGAAAATTGTGGAGCTGTCAATGAAATCAAGAAAGAAGCAATAAACGCTGTCATGATACTGCAGCCTTATGAAAACATTTAATGTTCAGTGGATCAAAGAAGTTTCTGACGTCATACGACAGGTGACGAGATTTTTCCAGAACCCACATCCGAAGCGTAATACTATGTTAGCTAAATTTCTTGGCCATAAACTGAAGCATTTGTGCGAAACAAGATGGGTTGAAAGACATGATGCTGTATTGCAGTTCGTCGTAGATTGCCAATGATTATCGAATCATTAACGGAAGTCAGTATTTGGAACAATTGAGATACAGCAGGCAAAGCGACAGTAATCATTTCCGCTGTAAGCTCATTCGACTTTATCGTAGGCTTGTTTGGTTTGTGTGATGTTTTATCTGTGACACGTTCTTTTGAGTGAAAATCTTCAGAAAGAAGATATGGATTTGGCCAAAGCTTCGCAAAAAACAGAATTACTACTTGCAGGGTTGACAAGTCAAAGGCTGAACGCAGAAGAAAAATTCTACCAAATATATACAGACGCAACGAATTTAGCAGCCGAAATAAACATAGAAATCAAGAAACCGAGAACTTCTGGTAGACAAACACGACGAGAAAACCACAATATATCTGACTGTAAAAAATATTTTAGATTTTCAATGTACATTCCTTTATTAGATAACATTATGGAAGATATGAAGATTCGTTTCTCTCAGGATGGTTTGGATGGCTTTCAGTTGAGCTTATTACTTCCTAAAAACGAGAGAGACATGCCACCGAACGATGTAACCGATTTCATTAACAGTCTCATAGAACGATTTGGTAATCTTTTGAGGGACGCTAAAAAACTCTAATATTTGAGACTCAAGGGAGAAATGAATCACTGGAAACAGCATTGGAAACTCAAAACACCACAGGCCTCTCAAAGAAACCCTGCGCCACCAAACAGTGCATTAGAAACTCTGGAAAGTTGTGACAAAGATGTGTATCCAATGATTCACGCTCTACTTCGAATTTTTTGTATGATGTGTGTTACCAATGCAAGCGCCGAACGGTCATTTTCAATTCTATACCGTATAAAAACATGGCCCAGAACAAGGATGCTCCAGAAAAGGTTAGTCGGTCTGGCGCTACTCAATGTGCATGATGATATTGAAGTGCCGCCGGAAGTCATCGTTGAACGATTCCCGAACTTAGGAGTACATCGAATTGTTTTGTGAACTTTGTGTCGCTGTAAGAGTAAAAATCTTTTTTTTTAACGTTTTATCATAAAATAGTGAGAGTTTGTCATTTATGTAATAAAAATTACAAAAAACAAGAGTTACAAAAGTATTACTAAATACACAGGCATACGAAAAGAAAAAGTCTAATGGTTAAAATATTATGCACGTATACATCAAGTTGTATGATGTTTTTATCAGAAATTATATTTGAACGATAAAATAAAATTTTTGTTTTACTTCGATACTGAATATTTTATTCGCCATATTTCCAATCCCCCATGTATTACTATCAAAATTGAATTTTCCTTTCAAATTTAGATAGTATCTCCATTAAAAATGGTTCTAATTTTCTAAATGTATGCTGAAAAAAATTGAAAACCGATATGTGTTAATTTTATGAAATTAAATTTATCAAAAATTTAAAAAATATGTTTTTTTTTTGAGTCGTACAGGGGAATAGTTACATGTAGTGTTTTTATTTTTAAATGACGTCCGAAGGAAAGAAGGTTATCAATTCATCACATATATTTTTTGTTGTTGTTTTTTTTATGTATGTTCACGCATAGCTTTTAAACGGAGATATATAGAAGAGTCCTGTTTTCGGGAAATGATACATCCTTCTTCCTGCTAGGTCCCATTTAAAAGATAAGAAATTCGTAACGATAAAGAACTTTTACCGTTAAAACTAAAATTTTTCCGAGTTTCACCTCGATTTTTCAGCACAACTGATCGACGCGTGTAAGGATTTTGATTGCAGAGGTTTCAAATGAAGAACAACATATTGATCTAAAATGTATCGGTACAGAATTGTAATCCTTTCAAGGACTCTGTAGATATTAACAGTTCAATATGATACATTGAAGTCGAGAAATTGAATTTAAATGATCTTTCGTACGATCAGTGCCAATTATTAGGAACTCTTCGAGGATTTGAAGGACATACCAAATCCTTTGGTGATAAACCATAAAAATGATTAGTATCCTTAATTTTCTGCATAAACGATACATTTTACTCAATCATTTCTACCTTCCGCACCCATTCTTTGCTTACAGATGAACTTAGTAAAGTAATCTTATATCCTTAGACGTAAACGTTACACAGAAGATTTATAAAATTTTTCCGAGTTTCACCTCGATTTTTCAGCACAACTGATCGACGCGTGTAAGGATTTTGATTGCAGAGGTTTCAAATGAAGAACAACATATTGATCTAAAATGTATCGGTACAGAATTGTAATCCTTTCAAGGACTCTGTAGATATTAACAGTTCAATATGATACATTGAAGTCGAGAAATTGAATTTAAATGATCTTTCGTACGATCAGTGCCAATTATTAGGAACTCTTCGAGGATTTGAAGGACATACCAAATCCTTTGGTGATAAACCATAAAAATGATTAGTATCCTTAATTTTCTGCATAAACGATACATTTTACTCAATCATTTCTACCTTCCGCACCCATTCTTTGCTTACAGATGAACTTAGTAAAGTAATCTTATATCCTTAGACGTAAACGTTACACAGAAGATTTATAAAATTCCCCGAAGTAATAATAAGGATTGATTGATTACAAATTACAGAGTTGATTCATTACTTTCTAGCTAATATTATACATTATATACCCAGAAATCTAAAATAAATAATTTCCATACTAAAGACCGGAGAGAATTGCAACCTTAATAGACGATACTTTTCCTTCTATAACTGATCATAACTTTATAGATGAACATAAAAATGCATAGTCGAGTGTTCATTGAATTGTAGGGTATACTTTTCATGAAACTTTCATGAAAATAATGTGCCATAGTTAACTGAAAACCAAGGTATCCAATAAACGTGAACGAGTGATACTCGTACGGTTAGGAAGGATCTTTTTAAGTAAATTTCTTGATATATATAGTATATATATATATATATATATATATATATATATATATATATATATATATATATATATATATATATATATATATATATATTATTAGGATAGTGTTGGTTGGTTTTTTCTCCTTTTTCCAATGAAATTTTAAAAATATGTAATAATCTTAATTAATTGAATTTGCTATAGTTTTTTTTGATGAAATGTGTTAATGATAACGTATAAATTTAGAGAGCCATTTGGGCCATTAAGTTTTTGTATTGTTATTGTTTGGAATTTGCTTTATATTCTTTTAAAATTTATAACGATTAGTATTAAATAAAGCGCTTTTGACTTGACTTGGCTTGACTATATATACACATATATATATATATATATATATATATATATATATATATATATATATATATATATATATATATATATATATATATATATATATATATATGTAGAAATGTAAGTTAATATATAGGTTTATATATATATATATATATATATATATATATATATATATATATATATGTGTGTGTATATAGTATATATGTATATATATATATATATATATATATATATATATATATATATATATATATATATATATATATATATATATATATATATATATATATATATATATATATATATGTGTGTGTGTATATAGTATATATGTGTATATATATATATATATATATATATATATATATATATATATATATATATATATATTGTTGTGTTAGAGGTATAAATTTAGGAGTTAAAATGTCGTGGCTTACCTAGAGATTAATACAGAGGCAAACGAGTGCCAGAATACTAGGCGTTATAAGGCTGATTGAATATCCAATTAGTTTAGGCAGAATGCCAGACAGTTAGGGTATATGGCCAGATTAATTTAGGCAGCAATGCCAGTTTATGAATATATATACAAGGCGAGTGGCCAGTTTAAAGTATATCAAACGACTATATTTTCTTTACTTTCCCTTAGCCTATTTATACAAAAATCTTGACAAGCTAATAATCTATAGTTCACAAGAAAAGTATAATGAAAAAACTCTTATGCTAAAAATGCATTGGTAAGGAAAACGTGCTTCGCATAAAACTGTACAAAAGATATATGCAATCCTTAAAATCTATAAGAAAAAACTTCACATGCGTAAATCTATTAAGAAAAAATCTACACATCGGAAATGCACAAACCAGTGATTTAAAAATCCCCATGAGCATTCTAAACTATTCATAAAAAATGTGCATTACAACTTTTTCATAAAAAACCTATCTATACATATCCTCATGTGTATTCTATCTTATTCATAAAAAATATATCTATTCATATCCATTGGATTCTCCTTACGGGAATCCAAATGCATAAAGCGAAAATCTTTCTGTTGACTATAAACTGACACTTCTATAAACAATGTATTGTCTTTGAGTGCGAAGATAATGCATCCGCATAGTCAAAGTCAAGTTCATTGCTGTCGTAATCTAACACCCTTTAGATACCAACAATGAACTTGTCTTTCAGCGTGAAGAAAATTGCATCGGCATGGTCAAATGAAATTAGAGAACAGATGTTTTGTTTTTGTTTACTATATTGTTCTGGCGCACGTCGTACGTGTAATGAGATCTTTTAATAGATAGGAATTGAGCAAGAGGTTATTTACATATTCGAATAGGATTTTCATATTTGAATTGGAATTCAAATTGGAATTTTGATAAGAATTTAATTTGGACTTTAAAATGTAAATTCATTGCAATTGTATAGGATTTAGAGTTTGAACTGAAAGATTTTCGATATATATTACAATATATATATATATATATATATATATATATATATATATATATATATATATATATATATATATATATATATTTATATAAATATATATATATATATAAATATATAAATATATATATATAAATATATATATATATATATATATATATATATATATATATATATATATGTATATATATATATATATATATATATATATATATATATATATATATATATATGTATATATATATATATATATATATATATATATATATATATATATATATATATATATATATATATATATATATATATTTATATATTTATATATATTGTCGCGTGTTATTGGTTCGCGGCCTATAATTTTAACGTTCCGGGAAAGTGAAAACGCAATGTCTGTTAATTTAAGTTAAAAGAGTTTATTTAATTAAATAAAATGCACAATAATCAGTTAACACTTTCACTAATTTAATTGTCACTATTACAAAAAAATCTAACACTTGTCCATAAATTTATTATCGCAATTGTCATCTAAATTACTTCACTATTACGAAACACACTATCGCAGTTCTTATCGCGGTCGAATGAATGATGATCCCCCCATTCATTCAGCTCGCCTTTATATAGGGTCTCTACCTATTCACCCATTTCTCGTACATTGGCGAATGTTCTACCGAGAGGTACCTGGTAGGTTCGAGCAAATTAATGAATGGAGTGACGTCACTTGCAGATGTTGATCATGCTTGTTGGGTTCTCGTGGGTTCGAGTAAATTCATTTGTTGACGTTCTTAATGATTATGAAAACAATTGCGACAGTAGCTCGCAGAATTATTTGTACATGTAATTATTTGTACATGTAACACTGCCCCCACCTCAGTTCTTGTCGCCCCGAAAAGATGTGTCGCTATTTGTAGTGTAATATGGGGCAAGACGGTCCAGATGCACGATTTTCATTTTAGCTCTCGGCTTACGATGTTCCTGTATTCGGTATACGACGTCGTTGAGCTGCCTATAGTCGACACAAAAACGAGTGCTACCATCCTTTTTCTTTACTAGAACTACAGGCGCGGCCCATGGACTGACAGAAGGTTCAATAACGCCTTGTTTTTCCATGTCTGAGATCAGCGCGCTCACTTCTCCTTGTTTGGCTATAGGGAGACGTCTCGGTGCTTGTCGAATCGGCTTGGCTCCCTGTGTATCTATGACGTGAGTTTCCAGACTCGTTCGGCCTTGGTCATCCGGGCTTGTTGAGAAGATGTCACTGTACTTGGTGACCAGATCAGAGGCTCGTTTGAATAGCTGCACTGGCAATTTGACCTGCTTCAATATTGCAGACGTTGATTCCCGGGCTTTGTCTGTGTCTTGCCTCCTTTTGCAATGATGGTCGTGAGTAGCTTCCAAAGAGGTGATGGTGGAAACAGGCTGGCAGCTGCCGATGACTTCTCCCGCTTTGATGCTCGTAGTTGAATCTGCGGTGTTAAGGACTCTAACCGGCACATATCCGTTCCTTAAAGATCTTACAAGGCTTCGTCCTACAATCAAACTGCGCAATGCGGACGTCTTCGTTGGCTCTATCAGATAAGATCGGTTGTCTCCAGAATCACCATCAAGCTTGGCCCATACAATGCTTTCGGAAGAATTCGGTACATCAGTGTCAGTACATACCACTACATTCATCTTGGGAATTTGGACGCTGGGATCCTCCATCAGTACTTGGACATTCTGCCATTTCAATACACGTTTGCCCAAATCCAACGTGATTCCATGTGGTCGCAGAAAATCCATTCCGAGAATGCAGTCATCCATAATGTTCGCGACCAGAAAATTGTGTCGGAACACAAGGTCTCCCAACTGTATCCGGAGGTTGACCTCTCCATGAACAGGTGCAGTTTCTCCCGTAGCTGTCCGTAGTGAGAAAATTCTGCCCTTGTGAAGTTGTTGCTGTCTCACTAGGTCTTGTCGGATAATCGATCGGGTTGCACCAGTGTCGATTGTTATGGTGCAGTTTTTTCCGTTAACTTGACCCGGAAGGCATAAGTCCGCTTCTCCACGATGTAGTCTTGACACGGTGATGGTGGTGCTGGGGACGTCGATCCTCCTAGCCAACCTCTGCCCCACGAAGTTGGGTCTTACATGTTTCCCGACCCCTCTGTTTGAAGGGCTTCCATTTTGGGCTCCTGACTCGGTCTGGATCTCCTCCTAGCTGCA
>OZ017739.1:247928590-248033590 GCA_963969285.1 Odontomyia ornata
TACTGTACACATATAATGTATATATATATATATATATATATATATATATATATATATATATATATATATATTGTATATATATTGTACACATATAATGTATATATATATATATATATATATATATATATATATATATATATATATATATATATATATATATACATATATATGTATATATATATATATATATATATATATATATATATATATATATATATATATATATATATATATATATATATATATATATATATATATATATATATATATATGTATATATATGTGTGTGTGTGTGTGTGTGCGTGCAAGAGAGTGAGTATACATTGGTCATAACGATATTTGTGCCTGTAGGTCCCAATTTTATTTCGATTTTCGCCAAATATTCAGAAATATTTCGACTAGTTTTGTTAATCATTCAAATTGGATGAGCGAAAACAAAGAAGAGGATGTTTTAGATGAAAACTCGTGATTCTGACCAAAGTAAAGCTCCGGTTTGTACCAAAACTGGTACAAAGATTCATTCAAGTGTGTGATAAAGCTCACAATAAAAAATCCAAAGTCGAACCATTTGAAACAAAATGGCGGCCGCTCAAAGGTCGAAGAAGGTTGAACACTAAAAAGGCGGTCGGGTCAGAATATCAAAATAGCGGCTAGGCAAAGTTCGAAACTCGAAGATTTGTCAAAGCTAAAATTGATATTGGATGTTTATGTAACCTAAAATCAAGGTAGACGTTGATTAAATCATGCATTAAATGTATCAGAATTAAATTCGATTCCTATGAACGCTGCAGATTTTAGTCGTAGTGGTTTTAGCATTGCAGTAAAAAATTATATTTTAATATCCATGGTACAATGTATTCAAGAAACTGAGTTTTGAAAGGCTTGAAATGAAAAAATTTTCCACTAAAAAGGGTGAAATAAATAACTTTTAGAAAAAAAGAAAACCGACTTCAAAATGCCTTAAAAAGAATGAAATAAATTTTATGGAAGCGGTGCCAAATCAATTTCAGCATGAATATTTCCAACACCTGCACCATCACAAAAGAATTGGTGAAAAATTTATTTCATCCTTTTTAGGGCATTTTGAAGTCGGTTTTCTTTTTTTTCTAAGTTTTTATTTTATAATCTACAAATCAGATTATGCAATGTGAATAAAGTGAAGGCCCGAGAGGGGCTGTAGTGCTACGAAGAAGAAGAAGAATGTAAATAAATTTTTGTATTTTTGGGAATTTATATATTTTCAGATGATAAAACTAAACAGCCCCATGAAATTTCTGTTTTTTACTTCCTTTAATTTGTAATAAATATTAATAAAACAAACATTTCTATCTTATTTGGCGTTAAACGTGACTTTTATCGCTTGTTTTTACAATCATAAATTTATGGTGTTAACTTAAAATTAAATAAACCATAATTAATTACATTTGTACTCTATATTACAAAGAATACTTATCCTTTTCCATAATCGAATTATAATTTTTTTTGTGCACATTAAGTAGTAGTGCAATGTTCTGCATAATTTTAAATTTAAATTATCGAACTATTGCACATTAATAATTAATTGTTAGTTATATTATGGCTATATTTAAGAGTACAGTTATTGACAAATTCAACCATGGAAACATACACAATTGAGCAGCGCGTTAAGGTTGTTGAAGCCTTCGACGAAGATGGGCGTTCAAAATAAATTGCATTTCGTGCACTTCGTGATTTTTTTGGTCAGCATAATCGACCAAATGTGTCCACAATCGGGAGAACGGTGCGCGAATTTCAGCAAACCGGATCTGTAGCAAATGTGAAATCACTTCTGCATGCTCGCTCAGTTCGTTCTGCGGGAAACATTGCAGTTGTTCGCGATAGTGTGGCAGAAGAGCCGTCAACCTCGACTCGTCGTATTGTCCAACAATTGAACATCTCACGAACATCACTGATGCGAATTTTGAATAAAGGTTTGAATTTACACGCTTGCAAGGTTCAATTGACTCAAGAGATGAAGCATACTGACCATTTTAAGCGTCAGCAATACGCCGAATGGTTGGTTGAACAGACAGAAGGGAATGGTGACTTTACGAAGAAAACCATCTTCAGCGACGAAGCACACTCTCGCCTCAGTGGATTCGTTAACAAGCAGAATTGCCATATTTGGACAAAGAGTGATTGTTGAAAAGCCAATGTATCCACAAAGAGTGACTATTTGCTGTGGTTTATGGGCTGGCGGCGTCATCGGGCCGTACTTCTTCGAAAATGAGGACGACCAAGCAGTTACTGTGAATGGTGTTCGCTACTGCGAGATGAGAACGGACTTCTTGTGGCCAGAAATTGAGGTTATGGACCTGGACGATATGTGGTTCCACTTGCCACACAGCCAACGAAACAATGGCTCTTTTGCGCGAGAAATTCAATGGCCGTGTTATCTCACGTTGTGGTGATGTGAATTGGCCGCCACGATCATGTGATTTGATACCGTTGGACTTTTTTCTCTGGGCATATTTAAAAGAAAAACTGTACGTCAAAAAGCCAAGAACAATTCAGCACATTAACGACATTGAACCTCGATTATGTCTCAAAGTCATTGAAAATATGGACCATCGGATAGAAGTATGCCACCGTAGCCGTGGCGAGCATTTGGGCGATATTTTGTTTTACACATAATTATAATAGATCCTTCTATTATAATCAGAAATATTAGCATAATTCTAAAATTTTTTGTTTTATTTACAATTAACATCGTGCTTTTTGGTTGGACCACCCTTAACATACCCTTTTAGATCTTGTAATATACTATTCAAAAGAGATTTATTTATGTTTATATATATGGTTTAATTTTAAAGTAGATTTATTTCATGCTGCTTACAATATTTTTACTTGATTTGTATATTGCAACCCAATAAGTACAAGAGGAATTATTTGGCCTAGGAGTTGTTTTATCTTATAAACATTTACACCCAGCAAGAAATGGCAGCAATTTAATGTCGACTACGAATTATTTCTTCAATAGTTTGTTGAATTGGACTGCATGTTGGCCAAAAAAACCACTTTAAACAACCATACCTGCCAGCAGCGACCTATAATCTCCTTGTTTGCGCCCTTTTTTGTCCTGAACTTTATCATTTTTATTTACATTACAAATCAAATTTGATTTCTTCAACCAAACACTAGAATTTAAATAAAATATCTATATACAATATTTCTCCTGAATCTACCTAAACTAACGACCGAACCAACAATTGAACACTGAATAAACTTTTGTTTCAAAGTTTTGACAGATTAAAAAATGAATGAAAAATGGGTTACTCGATTGATAAAAAAGAAAATGTGGTATTCAAAACTTAAAGTATTTTCGCTTTTTGGCGAATTGAATTTGGTGAATTGAATTAAAATGATCGATCAGTTGATAAATTAATCAAATAAATCGAATTAATTACGAATGGGCTAATTATTACAGTGCTAATTAACCTCAAATAACTAGGTAAGTTGATTGAAGCGTTGATGTTGCCGGATCAGGCCGTGATGGGGGCTCAGGGATGTTAGGAACTCAACATCGTGTGCGTTAGGCTGTAGCGTCTAGGTAACGGCATTGGTGGTTCGACATGCAGGTTGGATTGTTGTTTGCAGAAACTCCAGCGGAGGTAGATCACCAGTATGACTAACCCGAGAATGCCAAGGTAGCCGATGGTGTACTGGTGGATGTCGTGATCGGTCACATGATCGGTCCATGAAACATCTTGTGCTTGTAGTTGTCGTCGCAGTTCCTCGATTTCAGATGCAGATACGATGAAATGAGTGGAGTCGTTGAAAGAGTCCACAAGGTTCGTCCCGTTCTGTAGAACAGCCAATTCCCGCGAATACGGTCCCAAATCGTAATAAATGAGCAACTTCCACTCCCTGGAAGATAAGTAGACTCAACCTAATGGTTGAAAATACAGACCCGTATGGGGTCTGGTTGTTGAGCCTTGTGTTGGAGAGGCGTGCGCTATGGGAGCTAGCAAGCTCATCATGAGGATTGCCACAATTGACTTGCCGGTTCGAATCGATCGCCACCTTGTCCTCGGGATGTCGTCGCCGCTGATCTGGGACCCTTCTTTCGTCAAGTGGGGTGAATTTGCTTGTGATGGTTCTTCATTAGACTGTGTATTGTCGAGAAGTGGTAACGGGGCCAGTTTGTGAATTGGCCTTTTCAAGGTTCCGCTGGTGGCTTTGACATCAGCGACTCGTACAAAACCATCAGCGCCTTCGTACGTTTTGATAATTCGCCCCAGTGGCCACTTCATCTCTTCGCTTATGATGACCACTGTTCCCGGGATCGCATTGGGGTGTGACTGTCTCCACTTGACACGATGCTGCAACTGCGCCAAATACTCGTGCGACCATCGTCTCCAGAATTCGAGTTGATTAGCTTCCACCGGGCATGGAGGCCTCCGGTGACTAGCTCTGCGTGACCATCCACCATGGCTGTGAGGGGTTCTCCAATGAGAAAGTGTGCTGGAGTTAAGGCTGCTAAATCATTGGGATCGTTTGATATCGGAGTCAGTTGAAGATAGCCTCCACCTCAACCACCAAGGTATGCAGCTCCACGTAGATGAGACCCGCCGACGAAACGCCTCGATGGATCAAATGTTTGGCTGATTTGACCACCGCCTCCCACAAACCGCCAAAATGAGGCGCTCGTGGAGAAATGAAATGAAAATTGATTCTCCGGCTGGAGCACGCCGTTGTTACTTCTTGACGCGCTTCGTTGGAAAATAATGAGGACGCCAATTCTGATAGCTGGTTGTGAGCTCCCACAAAGTTGGTGGCGCTGTCGCAAAATACGTTTCGGCAGTGTCCTCGTCGTCCAATGAAATGTTTGAGAGCACAGAGGAATGCCTCTGTGTTTAGATCGCTGACAAGCCCCAGATGGACGGCCTTTGTAGCGAAACAGCAAAATATGGCTAGGTATACTTTTTGCGGTCGGGTACCTCTACCTCGGTAATGGATCATCATAGGCCCACAGAAATCCACGCCGGAGTTGATGAACGGACGATTCCCATGACTTGTGAAAATAGCTTAGGCTTGGCTCGGGTGCACCACACGCACCGTTGAACGATCGATCTCGAGAGTTGTTTTCCTCGAATTGGGCAGAACCGCTGTCTAGTGGTCGCGATGGATGTTCATCATCAGCAGTCTGGTGAACGGATGTTTGAACGGTAATAAAATGGGATGTTCCGCGTTGAACGTGATCTTGGCAGCCTTCAGTCTCTCACCGACACGGATATGCCCTCTGGATCCAGGAATGACGCCAGTCCCAGCAACGGACTGTACTTGGAGACTTGCTTCCCCGACCTTATGTCCAAAAGTTCACAGTTAAAACTTTGTGATTGCACATACCTCACGATGATCTCCAGGGCTGTGGATAATTCATCACTCGTGGGCGCTTGATTTGTCAGTTGAGATTGCTTGACTGCCGGCTTGAGGCCATAGATAAACCGCATCATGTAGGCCACTATTCGCTGCAGCCTCTTGATGGAGTTGCCGTGTTGGATCTGCTGAATGAAGTGTGTTTCAGGACCTGTTATGAGGACATTTTTGTCATCATGCTTGAAAGACAAGCTCCACGAGTACCATATGGTGACAAATTATATAGAATTCACTCTCAGGGGAGGGTTAATGGTACTTTATATGTGGACAACAGAAAAGTGTCACCAGTCACGTAAAATTTTATTACAGTTTTTGAATTTTGAATATTAATAGGACAGTCAAAATAATTAATCGCTTAGAAAGAAAATATCCACAAAGGAATAACTACATTTGTGAGATGGGTAAACCCACTCGAGTCACCGACCGAAGGGAATCAATAATTTACCATTCTTAGCTCGTCAGATCGACATATAGTAAGGGAGGTGATTCATCTCTCACCTAAGAGATTTTACCCCATGATCCACTATATACTTATCATCTTTAAATATGTGATAATAAAAAAAAATAAACAGTTCAATGTGTTTATATGAAATATAATATGTATATATATATATATATATATATATATATATATATATATATATATATATATATATATATATATATATATATATATATATATATATATACATATATATATATATATATATATATATATAAATATATATATATATATATATATATATATATATATATATATATATATATATATATATATATATATATATATATATATATATATATACTTTTATACAATAATTAAATTAAAAAAAAATCAAATATCCTAATTTAAAATTTAAATTATATTATGATAATTCTGGCTAATCAATTATGATAGTTCGGGCTAATCAATTATGATAGTTCTGGCTAATCAATTGTGATAGTTCTGGCTAATCAATTATGATATTTTTGGCTAATCAATTATGATAGTTAAAAAACAAAAACAAAAACAAAAAAAATCTTACTTGGGATCCCAATTGAAATTGATCTTCCTCATAGATTATTGGAAAAGATCTTCTTCTCGATGTTCTAATTCCGACTCTTTCCTTCTTCTTCAATAAATCTTCTTCTGCTTTTCAATTCAGATTCGTTTGATGACATTTGCCATGTAGGTATCCAAGTATACAAGGAGGGCAAACATGTGCTTAGGCAAAGTGACGTACTGACAGCCAGGCGCGGCTTCATCTCAAGCAACACGGGCACACGCTGAAAGTTGAAAGTTCCCGTAAAAATACACCACACTTGTCAATTGGCACTGGCTCGTGATCACTCAGTCTCTAAACGAAATCGCTGGTAGATTGCACGGAATTGGAATTGACACCACACCAAAAGTCCGATTCGAAGCGAACGCGGAAGTGTCTTGATTTTCGTGGGATTAGAACGTTCCCTTTGTTTGGTGATCAAGGTCTGAGAAGTCAGCAAACTATACAAGGCAGTCTCGAGCAGTATTAGGACTCTCCGCATCGAACAACACGTCTGACCACGGCAACAAAGCAGCACTTGGGAGCTTCCGTGTTTATTGTCGTCTCCACTACTAACTCTTTATCCTTATACTCGCCTCTAGTTTCCTTGATAGAAGATCACCAAGTTGTTTTTTTTCTTCTAAAAAAAACAATAACACAAGATAAAAAATTTGCTTAGTAAAATTATTCCTGTGGATCTTCTTCTGTTCTTGACGATAAAAAATTGACGTCGTGATGTAACTTATTTTCTTCTGGGAAAAATTGCCTCAACCAATCTTTTTTGCTTATTCTTCAAGAATCTTCTTTTTTTACTTTACAATTAACAATTATCCTTTTCTTTCTTCTGGGAAAAGTTTTCAAACAAAAGCTTTCTTTGCTTCCTCCCAAATCAAAACTTTCTTTTCTCCTACTCAAACACTTCTTCAATTCTCAAATTGAAAATATCTACTCCTATTCACTTTTGTTCTCTTTCAGAATACTAATCAGAAAAAAAATTCTTTTATAATTAATCATCCTTTTTTTTCTGACCTTCTCTGACAAAAATTGAAAACTGACTCATTATCCTTCCATCATCTCGTCTATTCTGATGTTTATAATGTGATGTCTGTCAGTTAAAAAAAAAAATTTTTTAAGTTTTTATTTTTTATTTTTTTGTAAATTAGAAAACTAAAGTATATGGTGAACCATCAACGAAGAAAAGCATGTTACACCCCCGGTCACCTTTTAAAATCTTTTTTTTTTAAACAAAACTCGCATAAACGGGTATTTAAACGAAGATTAAAGTAATCAATATCAACAAAAAAAAATAATGATGTAACGTGTGGCTCCACCCTCGACCCTGAAAACAAAGAGTCTCAAACCAAAAAAATTAACTAACTTCCTAACCTGGCAAGTACTAGAGATTTCAGAAATTTAGGAGCCAATTTTTGAGTTAAAATTGTTAGAAGCGTCACTAGAGGCAAAATTCCGACGCCAAACAGTTTGACCAACTTCAAAACTTTGATGACGGGCTCGTAAATTATATGAATGGGCAGCTTTTTCTTGGGCCTTACATAAGTGTTTATTTACTAGTGATCGAATTACTTCTAATTTATCATTATGATTCAGTGAATAGTAATCATGATCATTAAGTGAATTTATGGTTTTCAGAAGTTTAAAAGAATTTCCATGAGTGATCATAGAATTACCGAATAGAACATTATAAGGTGTGGTACCAATTGATGTATGATGTGCAGATCGCAAAGCACAAGCCACCGCGCTTAACTACTGATCCCGTTTTGTGATCATTTTTGATATAGGTTCGAATGGCCGTCAAAACCGTTCTGTTGACTCTCTCTGAAGCATTACTTTGTGGCGAATACAGTGCTGTTTTAAAATGATTGAGTCCATACTCAACCAACAATTTAGTAAACTGTTTGGATACGAAATGAGTTCCATTATCCGATACCAGAGTTTCAGGAGACCCAAAAACATGAAATATGTCTTGTTCTAAATAGCGGACAATAGACTCAGCCGTAGTCTTTTTCAGGGGCTTCAACATAACAAATTTGGAAAATCCATCGAGAACTATCAGAATTGATGTATGACCAGATTTATTGCGGGGATAAGGACCTAAAAGGTCTATTTCAATACGTTGCCAGGGACGAAGAGGGATTTGTGTAGCTCCCATTGGTGGACGTAAAGTCACATTAGGGGCTTTCGTGGCTTTACATATTTCACAGGCACGGACAAAATCTGCAACTTGGGTTACCATACCAGGCCAAAAGTAATGCTGACTTAAACGAGCTAAGGTTGGTGCTGTACCTCCATGCGCAGATAGTGGAGGACAATGAGCATTCTCTATCAAAATCTGTGAATAAGAAATGGGTATCCACAATTTTCACCTTGATTCAGTAAGGTTTTTCTCCGAGTCTATCGTAAATCCTCTTTTTCCATACTAATCCGTCTTGAACCAATACATCAGGGAATTGGTCCGCAGTTTGAGAAATTCGATCTATTAAGTCTAAATATTCAGGCGTTTGAAAATGTGGGGAATTTAAATCTATTTCTGAAGTAACGCTACTTCTGAAGTAACGCTAATTCGTCGCAAAATACTCGTGATAGAGCATCAGGTACTACATTCTGACTACCTTTCCTATATTCAATGTTAAAATCATAGGACTGTAACTTGAGTGACCATCGCGCTAGTCTGCCAGTTAATTCCTTTTGATTCATCAGCCATTTTAAGCTTGCATGATCGGTGATAATTTTGAAGGGAAAACCCTTCAAAATTCAACTTCTGTGAGACATATGCTAAGGGTTTCTCTTCACCATCATCTCCGATTTGGGATAACAAGCCACCTACTCCCTTCATACTTGCATCACACTGTATTATAAAAGGCTTGGTGAAATCAGGATGATGTAACTCAGCAGCGTTAACCATGACCTCTTTTAATTTGTTAAAAGCGATTTCAGCCTCATCAGTCCACTGAAATCCTTTAGGGTTTTTCTTAAGGCAATCAGATAGTGGGGCTGCTAGAGCCGCATAATTTGGAACAAACCGTTTATACCATCCTGTCATGCCAAGAAATCTTCGGGTTTGTTTGACTGAAGTAGGGGTAGGAAATTCTTTAACGGTCGTGAGTTTAGCAGGATCCGTTCTCAGTTTACCATCCTCGACAATGAATCCCAAATATTTCACTTCTTTCATACAAAAATGGCTTTTAGCCACATTGATTGTAAGGCCAGCTTTACGAAAACAATCTGCAACTTTAGAGAGCAAAAGTAAATGTGATTCATAATCTGGAGTGGTAACTAATATGTCGTCCAGGTAAACAGAAACCCTATCTCTATCTTGTGGTAAAAGAGGCCGCATAACCTTATCAACTAGTCGACACTTGCGTTGAGGAGCGTTACACAAGCCGAATGGCATCACTTTAAAGCGATACAAAGATCGACCAGGAACTGTGAAGGCTGTTTTCTCACGAGATATTTCTTCCAAAGGGATCTGCAAAAAGGCATCTTTTAAATCAATCGTGGAAATATATTTTGTATCATGCAAACGACTAAATAGTCCATTAATGTGAGGGAGAGGATAAGCATCTTTGATGGTAACCTGATTCACCCTGCGAGAATCCAAACAAAGTCTATCTTTGCCAGGTTTCCTGATTAAAACCACAGAGGAATTCCATGCGCTGTTGCTTTCCTCTATCACATCCATAGATAACATACGATCCAGTTCTCCATACATCAGTTTAAGAATTGCTGGAGAAACCGGATAGTGTCGTTGCTTAATGGGGACAGCATCACGAACATCAATGACATGTGTCTCTGACGAAGTACGACCCAAGCCCAATTTCACACAAGATGGAAAAGAGTCCTTTACCCGTTCTAACATATCAGTTTCCTCAGAGGATAATAAATGAAGTTTAGGATCTACTAATGGCTCAACAAGATTGAGGTCAAGTGACTCAATAATTCCTGGCGCCAATTTGAACTTCCTCCAGAACTCCACACTCAAGTATAACTTCTGACATAAAGACGGTACTACATATATTTTTAGACGTTTTGTAATATTCCGAAAGGTAATATTTGTGAAAAAGTATCCGACGGTAGAGTGATTAGATCCTCCAGCAGAATACAAGGTAATATCCACTGGTTGTAAGGCTATTCCTAATTTTGACAGGAGTTTTTCAAATCCGTTACCTAAACAACTAATGGTAGCTCCACTGTCAAGTAAACCCTCAACTGGAACGGATCCGAAATACACTGTAGCGAAGGGTCGGGCATCGTTGGCTTTTTGTATAATGCTCTCTACCATTATTAATTTTTTCTTAATTCTTCTTTGATGCCAATCCCTCAACCGCTTAGTAGAACGTGATATTTTGCTTTCTCTTGACTTGCCAAAAGTTTTGGATTTTACCGTTTCATAATTTATTTTCCGTTCATTATAAGATTTTAAATATAAAGGACGATCTGAACAGGTTGAGTGAAGATTAGAATTTGGAAAAGGGTCTAAATTATCTTGGTTGAATGATCTTTTATTAATTTTAAATGAATGATTGGAAAGAGAATCGTTTAGCGAGGACCAGTTCGAGGTTTCAACTGGCCTCTCAATTCGTTTTCCTTACATCGAGGACATTTAGTGGAGACAACTCCTGTAAATCCGCATCTGTAACAAAATAGATTTCGAGTTGGAGAAGAAATCTTGGAATTAGTGACCAGTTTCGTCACAGTTCCAACATCTTAACTGTCGTTTTTCGACTAAATTTACTATAGCTTCGACATTATCTTCAATCTGCTCTTTTTCGGAATTAGGATGTACTTCAGAAGTATGAAATTTTGAAGATACAAGTTTTAAGTTAGCTTGAAATCTTCTCAACAAAAGTTCAGCTTCTCTTCCCTTGGTTCTTAGCTCATGTAAAGTTTGACAATTTGTAGCAAACAATAGCTGCATCATTGAAGAAGTCAAGTTAGCAAGTAAAATTCTGATTAACTCCTGATCAGGTATTGAATTTTGACGTTGAAGATTTAAATCAACAACAGCTGATAAATAATCATTTATGCTCTCGTGATTACCTTGCCTTCTTCTTTCCATAGCTTGTAAAATTTCCGAATCGGAACTCCATTGGCTGAATCGGGCTTTGATTGCTAAGCAAAAATCAGACCAGGAAACGTTGGAGGTTTGACGATGATACTGCCAGTACCAAGTACTGGCCTTTCCGAACATGCAACGATGGATATTATTTATCCAATATAAGTCATCAATGCCTTCTGAACGACGAAGATGCTCTATTCTATATAAAAACTCATTCACGGGAGGAGTCTGAGATGTGGCATCGAATTTAATATGATTTTTGTTCAGGGGGCTCGATGATCTAAAAGATTTTTTATTATTTTTTTCGGTAACATTTGTTTGTGAAGTAATTTCGGTATTATCTTCCGATGAACCAAGCTTCTGAAAAGCATCACTCAACTGAAAAACTTGACTCATCAAAAGTTGTAAACTTTTCCCCATCGTTTGCAAATTAATTTCAGAAGCGTTTTTGGAAGCATTTTCTTCCGAAGCTCCGTTAGTCTGAAAATACTCTTCTGGGTCTTGTGGATCATTAAAGCGATTTCCATCACCACTTTCTGCCATTTGTTTAGATTTAAATCGGGTTAATAGCCCGCCATGTAACATTATTAATTAATAACTTCAATTAAATTAATTTTATCAATTAATAAGGTTTGAAATTCTCCCCTACTAGAGCCGTCTGACAATATATTACTAAAGATTTTTTTTATATATATGTCCAAATAAAATGTGGTCGGTGAAATGTGATCGGTATTAAGACATCACCCAGTGAGCAGAAAGAAAATATCCACAAAGGAATAACTACATTTGTGAGATGGGTAAACCCACTGGAGTCACCGACCGAAGGGAATCAGTAATTTACCATTCTTAGCTCGTCAGATCGACATATAGTAAGGGAGGTGATTCATCTCTCACCTAAGAGATTTTACCCCATGATCCACTATATACTCGTACTTATCATCTTGAAATATGTGATAGTAAAAAAAATAAAGTGTTCAATGTGTTTATATAAAATATAATATAATATGTATTTATATATATATATATATATATATATATATATATATATATATATATATATATATATATATATATATATATATATATATATATATATATATACTTTTATACAATAATTAAATTAAAAAAAAATCAAATATCCTAATTTAAAATTTAAATTATATAATGATAATTCTGGCTAATCAATTATGATAGTTCGGGCTAATCAATTATGATAGTTCTGGCTAATCAATTGTGATAGTTCTGGCTAATCAATTATGATATTTTTGGCTAATCAATTATGATAGTTAAAAAACAAAAACAAAAACAAAAAAAATCTTACTTGGGATCCCAATTGAAATTGATCTTCCTCATAGATTATTGGAAAAGATCTTCTTCTCGATGTTCTAATTCCGACTCTTTCCTTCTTCTTCAATAAATCTTCTTCTGCTTTTCAATTCAGATTCGTTTGATGACATTTGCCATGTAGGTATCCAAGTATACAAGGAGGGCAAACATGTGCTTAGGCAAAGTGACGTACTGACAGCCAGGCGCGGCTTCATCTCAAGCAACACGGGCACACGCTGAAAGTTGAAAGTTCCCGTAAAAATACGCCACACTTGTCAATTGGCACTGGCTCGTAATCACTCAGTCTCTAAACGAAATCGCTGGTAGATTGCACGGAATTGGAATTGACACCACACCAAAAGTCCAACTCTAAGCGAACGCGGAATTGTCTTGATTTTCGTGGGATTAGAACGTTCCCTTTGTTTGGTGATCAAGGTCTGAGAAGTCAGCAAACTATACAAGGCAGTCTCGAGCAGTATTAGGACTCTCCGCACCGAACAACACGTCTGACCACGGCAACAAAGCAGCACTTGGGAGCTTCCGTGTTTATTGTCGTCTCCACTACTAACTCTTTATCCTTATACTCGCCTCTAGTTTCCTTGATAGAAGATCACCAAGTTGTATTTTTCTTCTAAAAAAAAACAATAACACAAGATAAATAATTTGCTTAGTAAAATTATTCCTGTGGATCTTCTTCTGTTCTTGACGATAAAAAATTGACGTCGTGATGTAACTTATTTTCTTCTGGGAAAAATTGCCTCAACCAATCTTTTTTGCTTATTCTTCAAGCATCTTCTTTTGTTACTTCTCAATTAACAATTATCCTTTTCTTTCTTCTGGGAAAAGTTTTCAAACAAAAGCTTTCTTTGCTTCCTCCCAAATCCTGGAAAATTGGTGTAGCATTAACAATCTTGAACTGAACATATCTAAATGTCATGTTATGTCGTATTCCCTTAAACCAGTGCAAATCAAATTTATCTATTTAATTGGAAGCGAATCTCTTTCAACTGTTCTAAAAATTAAGGATCTCGGTATAATTTTTGATCCCAAACTCAAATTTGATATGCACATTTCAAGCATTAAAACCAGAGCTTCTCGAGTCTCAGGTTTTTTACTGCGGCATACTTTTATTTTCCAAGATATATTCTCCGCTGTCCAGCTTTATAATACTCTAGTTAGAAGTATTTTAGAGTATAGCTCTCAAGTTTGGTCCCCACACTTTGAATCGCTGGCATAGAATATGTCCAAAGAAACTTCACCCGCTGTCTTTTTTATAAGTACAAGATTCCCTATGTTCCCTATGAAGACCGACTCACTTATTTACATCTTCCTTCATTAAAAGCACGTAGGACTTTCTTTGATGAATGTCTTTTATTTAAACTCCACCACCGCCTGATTGATTGCCCTAACTTGGTAAATCAAATAAGTTGGAGGAGCCCCGGCAGGCCTCTGCGCTCCTCCAATCTTCACATCCAATTTGCGCGTACTGAAACCCATTTTCAGTCTGCCATGATTCGTTTGCCTCGCGTGCACAATCAATTAGAACTTGGTACTTTCCCTCAATCTTTAATAGCATTTAAGCATTTACTTAGAAACAAACTACATTAATTGTTATAATTTAATCATAAATTAATTATCTTTAATATTTTTGTCTATTTTATCTATATTGTCTTTTCTATTTTTGCAATTGGGCATTTTGCCTGTTAAAATGGATTGGAAATAAATAAATAAATAAATCAAAACTTTCTTTTCTCCTACTCAAACACTTCCTCAATTCTCAAATTGAAAATATCAACTCCTATTCACTTTTATTCTCTTTCAGAATACTAACCAGAAAAAAAATTCTTTTATAATTAATTATCCTTTTTTTCTCTGACCTTCTCTGACAAAAATTGAAAACTGACTTCTTTTTTTTCTATCATCTCGCCTATTCTGATCTTTATAATGTGATGTATGTCAGTAAAAAAAATTTTTTTAAAGTGTTTTTTTTTTATTATTTTTTTGTAAATAAGAAAACTAAAGTATATGGTGAACCATCAACAAAGAAAAGCGTGTGACTGATCCTCTGCTGATTCCATAGCGGTCTTGGTTCGTTTCGTCTCCAAGTTGCAAGGGTCCCCACTCCGATACTCGGAAGGCCAAACTGACTCTGCCCTGGATAAAAATGGTGGTCCTTGCAACCACATACTACAGCCGCTCAATTGAGCCGGCGCCATCCCAGCTGACAGGATGTCAGCTGGGTTGTCTTCAGACGCTATGTGTCGCCATTGGTCCGGTCTTAAGAGGGTTTGTATAGCCGAGACTCTGTTCGCCACAAGGGTAAGTACGATGACGCAGTAGAGTTGATCCACGCCAAGACAATCTCGGCATCGGTCCAGAATACCTGAAAAACCTCCTGCAGATTGAGCGCTATCTTAACTTGTCTTGTGGGCTCAGCGCGTAGTTTCGCCGCACACAACTCAAGGCGCGGAGCAGTAAGTATTTTGCTCGGGGCCACTCTTGATTTGGCGCACAGCAACTTGACGACGACTTGACCGCTCCTTAGGGTTGACCGCATGTAAGTTGCTGCGCCATATGCCTTCTCGAAGGCATCACAAAAGGTGTGCAACTGTACTTGCACGGGTTTCTCGCCTGTATTGATGTGACAAGAAAATCGTGCCTGCTGCAATGATGGCAGAACACTGCACTGGGTATGGATCCCCACTGGTAATGCTGCATCTCAGTCCAATTCCAATCGCCATAATTCCTGCAGGAATAGCTTGGCTGCCACTGTCACAGGAGCTGTGTCAGATACCATCATTCTCTTGAAAAACTTCGCCTCGGTTGGATCCAGGTAGATTTGGATTTGGAACTTCAGTCTTCGGACGCCAGATGACTCCTAACGTCTTAATATAGTCCTCGTGTAAACTACTAAAGCCCAGCTGGACCTGTTGGTCCTCAGGTTTGATCCGCTTGAACAATAAAGGATGGTTGGCACACCATTTGCGCAAGTGCATACCTGCGCTCGAGAGTATGGTGCACAGCTCCGCCCGTTTGCGAGATGCCTCCTCTGAGCTGTTTGCCCCGGTCATGACGTCGATATAGCAATCCTTCTCCAATGCGCTGGTGCCCAATGGACCTTTTTGCTGGTTTTCCTGTGCTAGAACCTGCAGACATTTTGTAGCTAGAAACGGGGCACACGTTGTACCATAGGTTACTGTTTTCAACTGATAGTATCGCATTGATTGCGTTGAACTATTTCTCCAAATTAAGCCATGGTACCGACGGTCTTCAGGATGGAGCATTATCTGCCGATACATCTTCTCGATGTTGGCGATGAATACGAAACAAGGCATTCTGAAACGCAGGAGAATCGAAAAAAGGTCATCCTGGAAGTAGGTCCTGTATGAAGGACATCATTCAACGAAACGTTTGTGGTCGTCTTACTGGATGCATCGAAAACCATCCGTAGCTTGGTTGTACTGCTGTCAGGCTTCAGGACACAATCATGTAGAAGGAAGTATCGTAATTCCTTCCACTGCTGCGACGTCACCTCCTCCATATGCCCAAGCCGAATACACTCCTCCATGAAGTCCTCGTATGGAGGTCATAGATCAGGGTTCCTCTCAAGTTGACGCTCCAAGGCAATTAATCTGCGAGTGGCGATCGCTTGGGAATCACCTAACGTCTCAGGATCCTTGCTGAATGGGAGTTTAATCAAGAAACGGCAGTCGGGACGTCTTGTCATTGTCTGATAGAAATGTGCTTTCCAAGCCTTTTCAGTTAACATAAGCTTGTGCTGCGGATCTTGTACTTCCTCGACCTCCCAAAATCGTTTGATGAGCTGATTAAGCTGGTTATCCTCTGCCAGGATGCCGCATTTCACGGAAGACACTTGAGGTGTGATCACTCTTCCAGCTACAATCCACCCTAGGAGCGTGTTCTGGAGCACTGGGAGCTGTGGGTCCAGCTTTATTTGTCCAATGGCTAGGACCTCTTAAAAGTGTTCGGCACTCATCAGCATGTGGATGCGCTCTGTTCGGTGAAAGTCTGGGTCTGCCAGCCTTATGTTGTTAGGAATGTGCCATCCCGATGTGTTCAAGTTCTGAGACGGTTGTGGTGATATAATTTTGTCCATGACGTAGGCTTCCGAATGCGTGGCATATCCTGGCCCGTGGCATATCCCGGTCGACAAGAGCACTCTTGGAGGCTAGCATTCTTTGGGGAGTTCCGCCCCCACGTACCCGAGGAAATTCCCGCAGGGAGAATGCCGGTCGACAAGAGCACTCTTGGAGGCTGGCATTCTTTGGGGAGCGCCGCCCCCACGGACCCGAGGATATGGGGGGCGCCATGAGGTTCCCTCCTGGCATGACAGGTAACGACTCTGATTGGATCTGGACTACGCTTTGGACAACGAACTGGAAATGACGCTTTGGGCTGGCGGATGTGATGGTTTGGACCTAGTTGCTTTGCACAGTTACGCCGAGGTGAAACTCCAATTCAACTATCATACCGTCTCCGTCCCGGTGAAACCTTCACAGGCCTCGGGCTTGTGCCAACCCTCGCATGGCCTCCCTGCTCTGCAAAGATAACCATGGGACCAAAAAGGCGACTACACACACGAACGGAGAGCGGCTCCGAGGGGGGACCCAACAAAACTGGAGCAAACAAAATTAAAAGACCACAAATACCCAGAAAAAAAAACGAAAAATAATAACGAAGACGCAACCAGCGGTTGCAGCCACGATGTCAACAGTACATCGCGAACGGTACTAACAACGACAAAAACGAAGACTAAAACAACGACAGTGAAGACGGACGAAAAACGGAGAATACAGACTGAGAATCCTGCGGCGTTCGGGCGCAGCAAAAAATGATACGAACGCCCGAGCGTCCTATTAAGGAGAAACAGGAAACTCTGCAGGACACTTCAGGTGTTCGAGCGGTGGGAGATAACGTAAAGATCACCGAAAATTCGATTGTCACTGTTGCGATCGTTACCGAAGCGACCGATGCAAGGGTCACAAATCCCGACATTGCAACGAAAAATCCAGAAGCCAACGAGGAGATTACGGCACTAAAAGCAAAGAGTGACCAGACACCGCGTGAATGCATCGCCAAAGTTGAAAATGTGGCGGAAGTACTGCACTCGGAAACGGAACGCGATAACCTCTCCCAAGGATGGTTGCAAGGTACAATTGCGGCCCAACGATACGAAGAAGAAAGACTACTCCGAAAAGCGGGAGATGTTCTGAAAAGAATACAAGCTGCATGCGACTCCCCAAAAATCAGCAAAGCAGCAAAGGAAGGGCTCCTTGAACTAGAGGAGCTCCTAGATCGCATAGGGCACTATCGGAGGAGCTGGTTAAGGGCCGAAGACGAAGAGAAGGCTAAAGAGGCGCTTGGGGCGAAATCTAAAGGCGACATGCAGATAGCTCCATCATTAAAAGTCAATAAAAGAATGGCGTCTAGCCCAATCGAAGGAGATCGGGATAAAAGAAGGAAGGAAGAGGCACTTGATAGGCGTGGAGCACCAGATCAGGGGTTACAGACAGTGCTTACAAAAGGAGCGAAGAAAGCCGCAAAGAAACTCCTTCAAAAAAAGCCAGAAAGTAAAGTTCGTACAGAAGCCCAATTACAAAAAGGACCTGATGCAAAACAGGATAGGCAGAAGCCTCGACGAAGACCCCGGCAGCAGGCACTGCTTGTGAAGCCCCAAGATGGCCGATCCTACGCGGAGGTACTGCGGGACATCAGGGGAAACGTAAGGCCCGAAGACACCAATACTACCATTAAAGTAGTACGACCAACGCGGTCGGGCCACATACTGGTCGAATTCGGAGCAGAGGCCGGCAATAAAGATGCATTCTGTGACTCAGTAAAGAAAGTCCTCGGCAAAAGCGCAACTATAGCCCCGCTCGAGCCGATGGCAACGATCGAAATACGAGACATAGACTGCGTGACGGATCTGGCCGAGGTAGAAGAGGCCATCAAAAAGGAGTTCCCTAGCGTGGGAAGGACAAAGCGAGACTGACACCAGAAAACAACAGGGGACAACGCATGGCCATAGTTGACTTGACCGAAAAGGACGCCGAATAATTCCTGAACAAGGGCAAAGTACGAATTGGGTGGATTGTCTGTAGGATACGGCGAAGAGCAACGCCTCTTCAATGTTTCAAATGCCTTGGTTATGGTCACACCACACAAGTATGCAAAGGACCCGATAGGAGATCCCTGTGTTACAAATGCGGTGAAATGGGACATAAAAGAAAAGAGTGTACGAAGGAGGCACACTGTATTCTTTGCAAGGATGCTGATCCAAAACTTGATTTTGGACACGTCTTGGGATCAGGAAAATACCGGGTGTTCCAGGAAGCCCTAGCCAAAGCAAAATCAGAGCTTCGATGACCCGCATCTTGCAGCTAAACCTACACCGCAGTTCAACCGCCCAAAATCTGCTTGAGCAGTTTGCGAGGGACAGGAAAGCCGACTTCTTGCTGCTGAGTGAGCAACACCATAATAAAAGTCCTGCATTATGGTACTCTGATGAAACTGGTACTGCCGCTATCTGGGTTCGGAACAGTGACTTTCAAGCGGAGAGTTGTGGACGGGGGGATGGTTTTGTGTGGGTTCGTTGCTCAGGGATCACCTTCTTTAGTGTGTACCTAACGCCTAACGAGTCGATATCATCTTTCCAAGCCAAGCTTAATGCTTTGGAGGGCGCTGTCTCGAACGCAGAGGGTAAAGTGCTCGTTGGGGGCGACTTCAATGCTAAAGCAATCGAATGGGGCATGCCTCAGACGGATCCGCGGGGAAAACGAATCCTGGAAATGGCGGCCAGGATGGCCCTCGTCGTACTAAACTCCGGAAATACGCCGACTTTCCGCCGTATTGGCTGTGAGGGAACCATACCGGACGTGACATTCGCCTCGGAGTCCTTAGTACGGAGGATACACAACTGGAAAGTATTAGAGGACTAATCAGCCAGTGATCATCAGTGCATTCTGCTTGAGATAAGTGATGCTGTCTCCCGACGTCCGTGCTCTCGGCCTTCTACAACTGGATGGAACATCGGAAGAATGGATGTCGAGAGGTTCGTCGAGGTTCTCACAGCAGGTGAGCCGCTGCAGAGAGCTTCGGAGAAGACGGAAGAACTGGCAGCTGAAGACGTGGTGAACTCTACTATGAGAATCATTACGACTGCTTGCTGCGCTTCTATGCCCCGTCGAAGACCCCGGTACGGCAAGCCCCCAGTGTACTGGTGGTCAACTGAAATCGCTGAAAAGCGGAGGGAGTGTCACAAGCTTCGGCGTGAGACTCAACGGGCGCGGAACCGTGATGAGGCATGCAACCAGGTGGCAGCATATAAGTCGGCCAGGAAATGCCTTCGCAAACTGATCAACAGGAGCAAGGCTCGCTGCTGGCAAGACCTAGTGGACAATGTGAACAAGGATCCGTGGGGCCTTGGCTACAAGCTGGTCATGGGGAAACTTGGTGCCCTATGGAAGCCTTGTATACATGACGCGGAAAAGATGGACGCGATAGTGCGGGGACTCTTCCCCGCCCATCCCGTCCGTGTTGACGCTGTCCATGGTGAAACAGCAGTAGAGTGCCCACTCTTCACACGGCTGGAACTGGAGGAGGCAGTCCTCTCATTGAAAGCGAGGAAGGCACCAGGTCCAGATGGTGTTCCAGCTGAGGTGTTGCGGCTCGTCTATCACCATTGTCCTGACTTGCTGCTCAGCACATTCAACGCTTGCCTACGGGACGGGGTTTTCCCGGTACGATGGAAGGTGGCGAGGCTCGTGCTGATCAGCAAGGGGAAGGGAAATCCCGAATCGCCGTCTGCATACCGTTCTACCATTCATGCGATTGCAGAGGTGGTGAACGCGGTCCAAAAGGCAGAGGCATATAGTCGCACCAATCGACGGATCGTCCTGTTGGTGACACTCGACGTCAGGAATGCCTTCAACTCCGCTAGATGGGTGGATATTCTGGACACGCTGGAAAACTTTTTTCAAGTTCCAGAATATCTAATGCGGCTTTTGAGGAACTACCTAACGGACCGAAGCCTGCTCTACGACACGACACAGGGCCAACGAAGGATGGAAATTACATCGGGTGTTGCCCAGGGATCTATCCTTGGTCCGGACCTGTGGAACGTGTCTTACGACGGGCTACTGAGACTTGAGATGCCAGATGAGTCGCGCTTGGTCGGCTATGCGGATGATGTTGCGGCTCTGGTCGCCGGACGCACCGTTGAACAAGCGCAACTTAGGCTAGGTATGCTAATGCGCCGAGTGAGGGACTGGATGACTGCTCGCGGGCTCAGTTTAGCACTGGAGAAAACCGAAGTGGTCATCTTGACAAAAAAGAGAATCCCTAGAGTAAGGATGATCAGTATTGGAGACATACAAATCCAATCGAAGCCAGCGGTGAAGTACCTGGGGCTACTGATCGACTCGAAGATGAGTTTCTCTGAGCAAATCAGGGCAACGGCTGAGAAGGCTGCTTCGGGAGTATCGGTTCTGAGTCGACTTATGGCCCACGTAGGAGGCCCAGTCCATCAAGAAGACGCCTCTTGATGAGTGCTGTAGGGTCAGTGCTACTGTACGGAGCAGAGGTATGGGGCCACGCTCTCAGCAAGGAGGTATACCGAAAACGTTTGGCACAGGTACAGAGAAGAGGAGCACTGAGAATTGCATCTTCGTATCCAACAGTCTCTAATTCTGCGGTGAGAGTGATTGCAGGCGTGATACCTGTCGCCCTCCTTGCTAGAGAACGCCGCGCTATTTACCTGCGCCGAAACGAGGATGCGAGGGAGATGGTTGTCCGCGAGGAGAGACAACGCTCGCTCAACGATTGGCAGCAGCCTTGGGTGAATTGCACGAAGGGAAGGTGGACTGCGCGCCTCATCCCGGATGTGAGACCGTGGCTAAATCGAAGGCATGGTGAGACTGACTTCTATCTGACCCAGCTTTTGAGCGGGCACGGATGTTTTCAGTCTTACCTGCACAAGATCGGTAAGTCACGGTCTCCCGATTGTCGGTTTTGCTCAGGAGAGGAGGACAATGCCTGTCACACATATTTTGCGTATACAAAATGGGTCAGGCTGCGAAGGGAACTCCACAGGGAGACGGGAGATAATATAGTTGCGGTGATGCTCGAATCGGTTGACAAATGGAACCAGGTGGCACACTATGCTCGGGCAGTCCTAAAATGTAAAAGGGACTCACAGCAGCCGGGGGCGCTGGGGCTGGGGGATCGCTCTATTGGCATTTCCTCTTCCCCTCTCCCCTCCCGCTAGGAAACGGACTCCCCAGCTTGAAGGCGCCCCACCGCGTAACAAAACGAGACCTGGCCCGAAGTAATGTGTCAAACGGTTCCAGGCTGGGTTCTCAGGTTGATAGGGGAGGTGTTTAGTGGATAAAGTCAAAGTCAAAGTCAAAAGCGCTTTATTAAATACTAATCGTTATAAATTTTTAAAAGAACATAAAGCAAATTCCAAACAATAAAACTATAGAAAACTTAATGGCCCGAATGGCTCTCTAAATTTATACGTTATCAGTTAAACACATTTAATGAAAAAAATACACTTCCAAATTTAAATTAATTAAGATTATTAGATATTTTTTGATTCAATTGGAAAAAGGAGAAAAAACCAACCAGCATTATTCAAAAATTAATTATACTACTAACACAACAATGAACTTATATCCTTTACCTAATATGTTACAGCCTAATTCTAAATAAGTTCAATCAAAAAAAAAAAAAAGAAAAAACGTTACCTTATATTGAAACCTATACCTAATTTATAATACAAATAAACAAAAATACTAGATGTAGCAATAATGAGATGAATCTAAAAAACTAAGTAACGCGAAAAAGCACAAAAACAGAAAATAAAGACGAATAATTTAGACATTGTCATTCAGCCACCAATACCTAGATTGTTCCATCTCAGCTCGACCAGCCTCAACGAATCTAGCAAATGAGTATCTCCATTGGAATTGTTGGTCTCGTGAACTCAGATTCGGAGGATATTTTATCTTCTTATCGGTGGCCCGTCGGTATATGTGATATATGATTGGGACGCCGTCAGAATCAAAAACATATCGATTCATGTCCAAATACACGAATGCTTCTGGAGGAACGAAGCCAGTAGCGAGGCAAGTCACAATATACCCGTCTGTAGGGTGGAACGGCTGTGAAATCCAAGGGTTTTCACTCACAGTTACAGATCTTGCGATATGATTCCGAAGAAGTTTCAATATGAAGATATCGACTCTTGTCACTTGAGCGGTTTGATAAATTTTTCTATTCGATATATAGTGCTTCCAATCCGTCTCAGGCTTTCTGTACAAACCAGTACATGCACGAAGACATTTCCTTTCGAAAACTCTTAATCTTTCCATTGTACTAGCACTCTGGTTGTACCAGATCTGGCATCCGTATGTCAAAACTGGCCTAACCAGGGTCTTGTAACAAATAACTTTGACTTTTTGATCAATGTATCTGGAATGAAAGAGTCGCCGAAGGGCCATGACTACTTTTAGTGCTTTACTGAGCATGATTTTGACATGTTCAGTATAGTACAGATACTGATCGAGATGAACACCGAGGTATCGAACACAGGATTTATGTAGAACCCGTTCTGAACTACCCTCACCAGCCATAATGTGGAAATCCTTCCAATTACGTTTCAGGTCTTGCAGCGTTGTCCGAAACAAAATTGTTTCGCACTTCTGCGCATTGATTTTCATTCGCCAATTGTCGGTGTAGAGCTGCACATCATTAAACATTTTTTGAAGATTGCTCTGAACTATTGTAGCTTTTCGGTCTGTCGTATAGATGATCAGATCATCAGCAAACGCTACCAATGATCGCGTTGGCGAGACATTAAAATCAAACCTGTTCAATAGCTTGCGAATGAATATTGAGAAAAGCAGGGGCGCAGTAACTGTTCCCTGCTGTAGACCATTCAAGACCTGGAATTCGCGCATTGTTGTCAGATTTCCATCAGTTACAACAAATGATTTCCCGTATAACATATTACACATCATGGCGACAAGGTGTCTGGGGAACCTGTCCTGAAGAAGTTTGAAAACTAGTCCATCTAACCACACCGTATCGAAGGCTTTCTCCATATGAATGAGACATGCTCCAACACATTCTTTGTTGTTTAGTTTCCAACAGATGTCTGAGGTTACTCTCGTTATTGCATGTATGGTCGAATGCCTGGCACGAAAACCAAATTGGCAATTCAGCATTAACTCATATTTCTCAATGTGGGCGTTTAATGCTCTGTTGAGTATCACTTCAAACACCTTGCTGATGTTAGGCAACCTCAGACAAATGTCGGAGAACTATATTTGGAATACCGTCAGTACCACATGAATTTTTGTTGTTTATTCTGCGAAATATGAAACACAAGTCTTCATAGCTGACAAAATAATCAATAAGATTCAAGCTCGGTATGAGGTCAGATGTTAATGTTTCATCGAAATGAAGAATTGATTGGCCGTTCAGGCTTGATTTGAAGTCGGAAACTTTTGCTTCAACGACCTCCGAAAATATTTCATTCCTTGTCTCTAGGTTTGGCAAATGAACCAAAATGTGTTCCAATCAGGGCAAGTTTCTGCAATCCATCACATATAATCCTGTTTCCATTTCTATCCGGAGTCGTACTATCAATTTCGATACCAGCTCTATCGAGAAGATTTATCTCATCACTAGCGACTTCAAGATTCGATACCTTCCCTCGAGACTTCCTGCGGAATAAGCTGTTCACTTTCGCGAAAACGACATCTGGGTCCTGTGGGCTAATACCCCTCAGTTTTTCCGCCCGTTGATTGCTGACCTCACTCCTGAAGTATGAACGGATTAAGTTCCGGACATTCTTCAGGTGTAATTTCAACAAAGCCAACGAGGGATGGTTGTAGTCCAAAAATCGTCGATAAATATTATTGACGCGGGTGAGAAGAAGGCTTTTCAATCTTTTCAACCTTGCGATGGTTGGTGTTTCATATCCTTCCAAATTTTGAGAAGCAGCTCATTATTGCCACTTACATTATTTCCATTATTTCCAGCATTTTCTGCTGGTCCTCTAGCGGCGAGTGCAAATGATACCCCGGGCTTGACGAAGTTGGAAGGTATGATATTACGGTGTACTTGTGTTTGCTTTGGAGCAAATTTAACTTTTGCATCTTGATATCGGGAGCATCCTCGATATGATGCTGGGTGACCAAAAACACCGCAGTTAACGCAGTATAATTTTTCTTTAGGCTTCGTCTGAGCCAATTTGCACTCACCGGGAGCATGAACGCCTTTGCATTTAACGCAACGATAGTGCATGGCACAATTGGCAGCCGAATGTCCAAATCTTTCACACCGGTAACACTGGTTGACTTCTCTTTTCTGGAGGCGTTCCCACCTCACCACTCTGAAATTCAAGTACGTTATTTGTTGAAGGGCACTTGGACTGCTCTTATTTGCAATTTGTACCAGGTAAAGTGGTAAATTCTTCCTTTCTATGGTCGACCTTCTTGTCGCAAAGGCTTTGACTGAAACAAAATCAATATCTGGTGCAGCCTCCTTGAGCACCTGAAGAAGATCGACCGTATCCTCTCCGCTGTCCAAACCCTTCAACAAGAAGGTCTGATTTTTTTCACTTTTTGGGGTATAGGTGAAGTGTGGAACCTCCCCAGAAATCAGCGCATCTTTGGCTGACTTGAAATCAACCAGTGATTTCGTCCTTATAGTTAATTTTTCGGCATTAACTCTTTTGATTTCGAAATTGGCCAGTTTATTTTTGGCTGCCAATAGCCGAACCATATCTTTCCCGGTTTGTCCGAACACGGAACTTTTTCTGTCTTGTTGGAAGCTTTTTCAGAGGAACCAGCAGAACTATATTGAATAAAATTAACGTCATTATCTTGATTAAAATTACCTCCGATGCTTTCTTCGATTTCCATATCTTCGGTTAATCCCTCCAGCGCTGCAAAATAATTTTGGCTCTCGTTGGTACCACCAGCACTTAGAACTTCCTCTGGATTTGCTTGCTTTATACTTTTCTTCGGCTTTGTTACCTGTTGCCATTGATTTTGTGGCTGCGTCTTTTGAGGCTTCATCTCTTTCTTGAAAAGATCCTTGAGAGACTGTATCTCTTGCCTTAGTTCATCATTTTCTTTCTGCAATTTGGCCATTTGTTGATTGTCCGCTATTATTTGCAGCTTGCACCCTCCATCTACGGAGTTTTCTTCGTTATGTTTTCTTTTGGTGATTGTCGCCAGTTTCGTATTCGTCGTTTCCCCAGGTTGCCCCAACGGTGGGAAGCCGTCGGGCTCCTCCATACCAGCGGCGAAATTTTCTTTGTGAATTTATTTTTCGTTACCAATCGAAGTAAAAATATTCGATAGAAATTTCCTGAGTCGATTACTTCGACAATATAAGATTTTTTCCGATAAAAATTAACTTCGGACTAACGTTTTTAAAAAATTAATTTAATTTTTGAAAACTTTTGACAGGAGCGATTTAAAAGACCGTGTTTAGTGGGTAGTCCAGTCGCGCATGGGAGTCCCACACTCTGTGCCTAAATAGCATTCACCTCCCTACCACAAAAAAAAAAAAAAACAAAAATCTGGATCTTAGGCCGAGGTTCACCCTATGGTATGCCTTCTCAGTACTACCGCCTACCCTTTCAATAAGGGCAAGGTGTGGTGTCGTTGATGAACCCAGTTTTTTGATGATTCTTTCGGTGACTAGGTTTATTTGTGAGCCCGGATCCAGAACAGATCGACAATCAGTCATCTTCCCATTGCTGGTGACCAGCCTGACGACGGCTGTGCCCAGAAGTACATGTCCTTGGGGTCGGGGTGTTTCGAGCCTTGATTCGGCGTTGTCGTGCTCGAGGATATCATCTTGGTCTGTTTGGGCTTGTTGTCTCCAGGCAGATGTAGCAGGGTGTTGTGATTCTTGGAATATTGCTTGCAACTTCTGGCAGCGCAGCTGAAAACCTGATGTCCTTCTCGAAGGCAATTCAAGCACAGCTTCTTAGGGCACACGAAATTTAGTCACTTTGCGGCAGTGATCCTGAGGAAATCCGGGTAGTAGTAGTTCTTTTGTTTTATGGCCGAATACCTCGAGAGCCTGGAAACGCGTTTCCATGAAGTCCAACAAACTCTTCAAGAGTAGTAGCTCGCTGGAGTTGGATAACGATTGTTCATATGATGCGTGAGTCGCTGGATCAAATTTTCGGATTAGCACATGTAGCAGCAACGGATCCAAGTCCCTTGTGGACACTTGCAGGTTCTCCAGCCCTCTGAGACACTCTTGTGTGGTGTAATGTAGAGCCTTTATTGCTGCCACTGATGGCCTTTCATTAGCATAAGATTGCTGACTCATCAATTTGTTGATGAGCGTCGCTACCAATAGTCGCTGGTTGTCGTACCTTTCCTTCAAGGTTGTCCAAGCCGCCTCGTAGTTGTCATCCGACAATGTAAAATTTTGAATCAAAAGCTCTGGTTCTCCGGCGAGACCGGCCTTGAGGTACCATAGCTTTTGGCACTTGGACATCGGTTGGCTGTGCACCATTTGCATGAACAAGTCTTGGAATTGTTGCCAATGTAAATAGTTCCCATCGAAGGTGGGGAGTGTTATTATCGGCAGAGGGATGGAAAGAGGAGTCACCGGCAGAGTCGCTGAGGCAGGTGTGGCGCTGAGTTCATCCATTCTCGATTCCAGACGTATGACCCAATCTTGGGTAAGCTTTTCCAAATGAGTGTGCTGTTGTACGTTAAAGCCATACGCTTCAGGATCGTCATGGAGCTCGACGATTTGCAGGTGATATTCATCCAGATGTTGCCAACCTCGTTGGAGGGCATGAGTTTACTCTGCACCAGGTCCGAGTGACCTCCTTCAGGTGTAAACGGTCGATGATCCGCCTCAACGAGCCTGCCATGACTTTGTAGCAACGCAGCATCCTGACCACACTAGCATCTCTTGGTTCTGAACCTTCTGCAGTGTAGTCCTAGTCGTCGCTATCCAGAATTTTGAGCCCCTTTGGTGACTGTTCCCCGGTTAGTGTGTCCACGTGTGTGTTGGCATGGATTTGATCGCGGAAGTACTGCTGGTAACGGTAGTGTCGTATATATGTTGGGTAAAATACTGGTGCGACGGAGCGACCTCCGGTAGGGATCGGATGTGACTATTGCCTAGTTCAAAATCCTCCAACGCGGCCTCCAGTCGCCGCAAGCGTTGCACATAATACCCGGCTTCTTGCTCCCTTGAGGGCGATTCCTTCTTGTTGTTTGAAATGATGCCTTCGACGATTCGAGCCAATCCTTTTAGGTCCTCGATCAGGCGATCCACATTAGCCATCGCATAGAAAATCGGAAAGCGGCCGGAAACAGGAAGCGCGGATACACCACGACACTACACAAAACACCACACAGCACTTCACGACCTGTTCACCGGGGAAAAAAATTATTTAGTTATGTACGGCAACATAAATACCAAGTGCATCTCGCCGGGGCCTCCAAATGTTGGCGCCGGGACTCTTTTGTTCCGAACTTAGATTTTATTTTTTTTATTTACATTACAGATCAATTTTTATTTCATCAACCAAACACAAGAATTTAAATAAAATATCAATACATAATATTTCTCTTGAATCCACCTAAACTAACGACCCAACCAATAATTGAACACTGAATAAACTTTTGTTTCAATGTTTTGAAAAATTAAAAAATGAATGAAAAATGGGTTACTCGATTGATAAAAAGAAAATATGGTATATAAAACTTAAAGTATTTTCGCTTTGTGGTGAATTGAATTAAAAAGATCGATCAATTGATAAATCAATCAAATAAATCGAATTAATTACGAATGGGCTAATTAACCTTAAATAACTATGTAAGTTGATTGAAGCGTTGATGTTGCTGGATCAGGCCATGATGGGGGCTCAGGGGTGTCAGGAACTCAAAACTCCTGATGTTTCCTGTGTTTGTGCTTCAAATGTGGAAAAAATGTATGTGGTTGCATGCGGGTTCGATTTTGTAGTCAGATGAATTTGCCCATCACATTGACCGCCTAATTCCTGAGTTCGAGGTAGTTCGTTTTAGCCTGATTTGACTTGGAGCGGTGACTTGCCTGCCATGCGCTTCCTCCGAAATCAACATCACTCGTACAGCTTCAATCGAGGCGTCATGAGGCAAATCTCGACAAACCACAAAAAGCTATACCATAGCAGCAAAGTTGTATTCATAACCTCATCAAAATGGAGTCTGCACATACAGTGTTGCTGCAAACCATGTTTAAAGGTTAAGAATCGTTGGTATGATGAATAGTCACATCTAAATCGAGTTTCTTACGTTTACCATTGGTATACTCACTGTACCACACTATGTGTTTTGGGTGTCGCATCATTTAGCAGGAACACTGTGCATGGGTATTGCTTTCTGAAGCCGTATCTCGAATCTTTCGATGCTTTCGAAGTCTTTGTAGATTGCTCCCCTTATAAAATCGTTGGCTTTCCAGACAATTTGAAGCCCATTCTATAAAAGTCGCAAGATATGTCTCGACGTTCGACACACCACGAAGTCTATTCGCCGGCACACTGCACGAAAAGTTTAATCAACCCAGTCAAAGCACCTGGTTGTGCAGACAGCCTTGGTTCCTTGACAAATAACCTCTTCCTCTTGCCTGCCCGGATGCCGGAAAGAGATCTGTCATTCAGACATTTGTGACTTTCTGATTGGGGCTGTCATAGTGCCAAATGGCAGATCAAGCCAGCAAGTTATTACAGTGGGTTAAAAAGGTAGACCCTAGATTAGGCCAGGCAGAGGGTTGTCGAGGATATGAAATTTTTTTTTGTATTGTTGAATGCCCGTTTGGTCTGGTTCATCTTGCTTCTATTTTCGTCGGAGCGTGTGGTGTAGTACCGAGAAATTGCATAAGAATTTGTCATAATTTGTTTGTTGATTATAATACTATCTATCTTTCTATATTTATAAATTTCAAGTCGTCCAACGATGTGTTGCGAATTCCAGCCGTACCGGCTTTCTTCCATTCACAACTTCAATTGCCTAATTAAGATCTCCAGCTACTCATGGCAACATCTAACCTTTTCTTGTAATCATTTTCTTTATAAAAAAAGAAAAAATAATCCGTCCTTCCCCCTAACAAAGTTTCATTCATTAATTCCCCTCAACAAAACTTCATTTTATACCTTTTACTAACTTTACCAACAAAATCTAATTCCCTCCTTCCTACTAACAAACTTCAATTCTTTATTTCCCACTAAGAACATTTTATTCATTATTAGTACAACACTAACAAATATCCATTCTCGCCTCCCTTCTAACAAATTTCATACCATTGCCCATTAAGATATTTGCGCATTTGAAGTTACTTATGTATGTGATGAATGGGAAATTGTCAGAAGGTGGCTCCGGGGCTAGTGCCGTGGACGGACTCTCAATCGGGAGCTCCGCTGGGACCCTGGGTACAAGTTCGCCCGAGAGCAGGAGTTCGGCAAAAGCAATTGTTTCCATGTATGTGAAGATTTGCATATAACTAAACGCTATCATGGTTATGCAAATCGCCATACATGCAAATGGAAATTGTTGCATTTGTTGCAATGGAAAAGATGTGTGGGTAAAGGACTCGAAGTGTATTGAACTTCGATTACGTTACCTCTGTACGGCTGCGGTAATTGGGAAGAAAAGGTTCGCGAGATTGGTTTTGAGTGAGTCTGGTTTTGAGTTTGTAAGTGAGTTGAGTAACGACAATGAGATTGAAAGGCGAAGATAAAAGAGGATATAAGAATTGTGGAATACGTGAATTGTTCAATTGTGAAATAGAAGAACTTTTCACTTGTCCAATATATGAATTTTTCCGTGAAAAAAAGTTGAAGTCAAGCAAAAACGCGAAGAAGTTTTGGTGGAGCGAGCTAATCGTTGTGGCTTTGAGACAGTTTATGAAAGTGGATGTCGTATTCTCTAATCTTACGTGAAGCAACAAAAATGGGTATCGCGTTATCGGTGATGATTCTTGATGCTCGGTCGCACAGTGAAGACGGCCTTTGTGATTCCATCGTGTGAAAGTTTCTAGATCTTAGCCAAGTGCCAAGATGTGAAAAATTCTAATGGTTGCTCGTAAAAATTGGTAATCTACCTTGTGAAGTGAAACTGAAAGTTGAGCATTGACTTAAACCGCGCTAAAGATTTGTTCCAGGACACACTGGACAGAAGTGTTGGTATTATGAAATAGTGTTTATTCGCCGGAAATTAGATTGGCATCCTAATTTGATATATATTGAATAGTCAATAGTTGACTGAAATAGGGAACAGTGAATTTTAATAGACCTAGACAATATTGAATTTGAGAACTGCCAATCCGTGAGGGTGAATTTAGTGTTCTTCCGACATAAAAAATAAGGAGTCACGCAATTTACCAAAAACTTTAAATCGATAAGTGGCCGATATTTTCCTTACTTTAGTTAAACTTTCCTACTATTTCATAACAAAGAAAACTTGTAACCGTAGTTTTTCAATGACCCACCTTCAGTTGCAGAGCGCTCAGCATTATCGGAAGGAGTGAGTAACTTTTATTTTTATTATCCTTTTTGTTATACATTAAAATTAATATTCTTAAAATCGCGTCTTGTCTGTCCGTCCGTCCGTTCGTGTGCCACAGCACTTTTTCTCGCAAACTACCAAAGCTAGAAACATCAAATTTTGTATGCAGGTGTAAGGTGGTGCTCTCTTTAAAGTTCAATTATTAAAAAAATGGTTTAAGGTATTTAAGGAGGGTCTCCCCATATAGGGGAGTGGCCCTCAAAAAAAAGTTAATCAAAGGTAGCCGATATGGGTATCAAATGAAAGGTCTTGATAACAGGTCTTAAACTGGGCGCACAGGGAGGGGAAATACATGAAAAATGCTTGCCCCCCTCGCGATTGGACACCTGTGATCTGAAAAATCTGAAAAAAATTATGGGAGTAGGTGTTTATGAGTACAACAACAAATACCTTAGAAGTCAAAATTCGCTCAACATTGTTAATAATATTATGATATTTGAACTTGTATAGGTACCCTTAAACTCGTATAGGTACCCTTAAACTGAACGAAATTCAATATTTAAGTAGTCTTCTTAAACTTTGAAAATTTGATTAAAATCGAATGATATACACGGAAGTTATAGCCATTTGAAATTTATCCAATTACAACAACAACAACACATGATTTTGGTATTTTATGGACTTTCCATCGAATCAATCACTGCAGCTTTTATTTGATCTTCTTAAAATTTTAAAATAAGGTCAATAATCTTATCTTTCAACTTGGAAATCGTTGAACGTGTTTTGCCGGGTGCTCTACTGATTTACTCTGTTTTACCTCGAAATTTTTTATAATTAAATCGTTTTTTTTCTCTCATCACTTCTGTTTTCTTTCGGTGACTTTCATCGCGGATGCGGATGTGAAAAGATTTTCCCTGCATTTTATATTGAATCTGAAAATACGTTTCTCTTTGTGTAGTGAAAAATTGATTTCAACCTTACGTAAAGTGCTTTCAACTTGTGGCATAGTTAAAAGGTGATATTTAATCTCAGCTTTTTATTTACTCGAGTAATTGTACCAAGTTAATTATTCGCTGCAATTTAACACTATAAAGAACATTTTTTTCGGTTTAAGCCTTAATATCGGCAATTCGTTATACTGTGGAGACTTAAGCTTTTGGTTGTTTTATCTTCCCCCCTGAGATAGGCAATCCTTCATATCGTGGAGACTTTTTGTAATTGGTTCTTGTATGGACTATAGAAATACAATTACAACTTTTAATCCTACAATTCATACATCATTTTGAAACAGCAAAAAAAATATAAATAAAAAATAATAATAATAATAATTATATTAATAATACAAAAATAAAAACTGGTGGACTTGGGATACATTAGAACTACAAAAAACAAAAAAGTTTTTAATTTATATTTATTAATAATTTTCAATTTTTCGCATTAAAAATGTCCTGCTGTGCGACCAAATGCCACGATTCGGATGATAAGTCCCCTTTTGTGCTATGATTCGGCCTCTGTGAACGGTCTTATCATTCGGCTTGTGTAAACATCAAAGGTACTGTTGCCGACGTTATAAACAAACCGGACAATGGCGTCCACTGGTACTGCGAGACCTGTAGACGTTATTCAAATTCAGCCTACGTTTCTAGGCTCCGCATGGCTAGCTTAACGGTTAAAACTTTATGTGATGAACTTAGTGCTTTGCACAATAAATGTTCGGTGGCGTGTAATGAGATTGCTCCCTTGCTCCAGTTTGCTGACACTTTATCTGCGCATCCTCTAAATGAGATGAGCCTTGAGACTCGCGATGTGTTACAGCCTTCCGCACCAGATCTTCCTTCATCGGGGGAGAATACTAGAATAACATTAGATACTGCTCAAGCTAAACCTGCAACATAAAACAGCGCTAAACTGTTGACCAGCAATGATTCAGAGGTTGTATTTCGATCCTCCCTCATCTTCTCGTCGAGGTGCTATATCGAAAAATCGGCCCACTTCACCCAACACTCTTGTAACGGTTATTCAACCAACGCCAGTAGCTGATGTTTCTAATTCCGCTCTTAATCTGCCAACACCACAGAAAGTTCCATCTCTTCATGTCGTGGCGCCGCCGAAGCAAATATTTATATCTCGTCTTGCTTATGAGACATCGACGAATGACATTTGTGATTATGTCTCAACGAAATTTGGACCTTCAGTAAAGATAATCAGCTGCCATAAACTGACAAAAGACAACATTGAGGGAAGAGTTATAGCTTCCTTTAAGCTTATTGTGCCGTCAAACTGCAGCATAGTTCTTCAACCAGAATACTGGCCTCCTGGAACACTAATTAAACCATTCGAGGCAACCAAAAGAAGAAATTTTCATCGCGTGGTAAGCTCTCTTCCGAAACTTTAACAACTGGTCACCCTACAACTTCTTCAAATATTAATTTAAATTTTGATATTCAAAACACTTCTCGTAGCTTCAATCTTTATTATCAAAATGTACGTGGCATGCGAACCAAGCTGGAAGCTATTAAAATTGCCTCTTCCATTTCTGGCGATGATTTCATTTGTTTTACAGAAACCTGACTAACTCCTGATATCGCCAGCAGTGAAATTTTTCCACTATACTCGTCTGATGTCTACCGAACTGATAGAGATCGTTTGATTTCAGGTAAATCTGACCGTGGTGGTGTACTTATTGCTACTCATAAAGCCTTAGACAGCAAACTCTGCTCTGACTTTTCACCGTCTCTTCCAGTAGAATGCATCACTGTCTTAATCAATATCTCTCAAGCCGTGAGTTTATTATTACTTTGCGTGTATATCCCTTGCAATGCTCCTTTCCGCGTTTACAAACGTTTTTCTTCGTATTTCTGTAGCATCTACCCTTTATACAATATTTTAATCTGTGGTGACTTTAACATGCCTTGCCTAAGGTGGGACTCAAGCTCTCATACCCTCCTTCAATGATCTCTCTATCCTGTTTTCTTCTTTTTTATCGCTTTGCTCCCTATCGCGATTAAATTTGATCCCAAACGCAAACAATCAACTTCTCGATTTCATCCTTACTACCAATCCTGCCTCTATCTCTTCGATCACAAAATCCCCCTCCGAATACGTAAAACCTGATCCCCATCATCCTCCGCTTGAGGTTCGTTTATCTTTTCTTGCACCTCAGTCCAAACGCACTCCTTTCTCCCCAAGATTTAATTTCCGCAAAGCCAACTATGCAGCCATTCAGCTTGAGCTGGATAATATTGACTGGAATTCAATGCTACAAAAGCTAGATGTCAATTCAGCGCTATCAACTTTCTATGAGAATCTCAGTAGCATAATTGCAAACCATGTACCTATCTGCCGATCCCCCCGGAAAAAAGAGCCCCAGCTGGTTTTCCGCTGAAGTCTCAGACGCTCTCTATTTGAAGGACCAGGCGCGCAAAAGACTTCATTATTCCAACTCTAACACTGACCTCACCAACTACCGACTGCTTCGTAAAGAAGCCAAAAAAGTGGTTAAGAACGCAATGCGATCTTATTATTATATGATTGAAACATCACTGCAATCTAATAGTCCTAAGCCCTTTTGGACATACATACATTCTCTGAAAAAAACCTCCCGTATTCCTAATATCTTCTCATGGCGTAATTGCCAAGCTTCTGATGGGCAAGCTATCTGTGACCTTTCCGCTCAATTTTTTTCCCCCACATTTAAGGTTTCGAACCCCAATATGTACTCATCGTGTCCTTCTCCTTCCCCTATTATTAATTCTATCGTGACCTCTCCATCAGAAATTGAAAATGTACTGCATACCTTTGACATTAATGGTGGTCCGAGTCCTGATGGAATACCAAATCTGTTAGTTAAGTCATTATCTTCTTCATTATCTACCCCACTATCAATTATTTTCAATATTAGCCTTTCTTCCTCCTGCTTCCCTGAGTCCGGAGATCGAAGTGAAATCTCTAACTATCGTCCGATTTCTTTGCTGTCTTGTTTTGGCAAGCTCCTTGAGAGAATTGTGCATAACAGAATGTACGATGATATCAGTATCCTGTTTGCAAATGAACAACATGCCTTCATTAAAGGTCGTTCGACAGTAACTAATTTGTTAGAACTTACGAATACCATCTCTCTTGCTTTCGACAAGAGTCAACAAGTCGATGTCATATACACCGATTTTGCTAAAGCCTTTGACAGTGTTGATCATGGCCTTTTGGCTAACAAACTCCGATCTTTCCGCGTTTCCGACTCTATCCTCTCTTGGATCTGATCCTTCTTATCCCATCGCTCCTGCACCGTTACATGGAATAATTTTTTTTCGTCGGACTCATTTAGCCCAAAATCTGGTGTTCCTCAAGGATCAATTTTAGGCCCTTTGCTATTCAACATTTTCATTAATGATCTTCCCCAATGCCTCTCCTCTACTTGTCTTCTTTACGCTTTATCGCCCCATTAACTCCAGCAAAGACTTAACATTTCTAAATGTTGTCACATGATATTCACCAACAAAATTCATCGAGCTTTATATGAATACCAGATTGATGGATCGGTGCTCGCACTTGTGGACAAATTTAAAGATTTGGGCGTAGTATTTGACCCAGGTTTGAAATTTAACATCCATGTTTATGCATAACCACTAGAGCTTCACGTGTCGCTGGTTTTATTTTACGATCCTCTTGCAAGTCTTTTAGCATTTCAACCAGCGTCCATCTATTCGTACTTCTAGCCCGGTCAATCCTTGAGTATGCCTCCCAAGTATGGTCTCCTCACTATACCAATCTATCGGATGCTGTTGAAACTGTACAGCGTAAATTCACACGATCTCTATTCTACAAATATAACCTCACTTACAGCTCCTACGTTGAGCGCTTACAGATCCTAAACATTCCATCACTCAAAAATAGGAGAGAATTTCTTGACCTGTGCTGCCTATTTAAATTATATCACGGTATTCTTTCATCCAACCTTCGTGAAAGGCTTTATATACGTACCACCTCAAGAACGCGTTCAACTGACATATTCATTGTGCCCTTTGCTCGTACCGATATTTATTTTTATTCATTTTTAAGTACGCGTATCACGTCGTTACAATGAGCTCCAGCTGGGTCCTCTGCCACATTCCTCAAACGCTTTTAAAAGCATATTGCATAATATTCTGCTAAGCTTCCAATAGTTTATCCGTATTTTATATTCTTGTTCTTTTTTTCTTAATATAACTTTGTTTATTCGCATGTATTATGTTATATTTCATTACCTATTTTGTAATTGGGTTCACGGATCTGTAAAGTAGTGTAAATAAATAAATAAATAAATAAATAAATAACAATATTTTTGGGAATTCGTGATTCGAGAGATTTTTGCTGGTTTGCAACAAAATGGCGACCGTTGAAAATAGAATAACAATGGATTTTCTTTTAAAAGTGCATATCTCTTTGACTTATCTCTAGACTTTATTCGTTGGTAGTAACTGCATTACTGAGAAGTTGGGTACAAAACCATTCTGACATAAGCGTAGGTCTGTCTACCCAACTTGTTTTATCTTTTTTTTTTGGTAATCAAAAAGAAAACTTTTTTTGTGCTTGTTTGAAATATTTTGTTTTCTTTCACTAAAAAGCTAGTTTAATTTGATTTTATATTGAATTGTTTTGTTATGTTTTTGAAATTCAATAAAATGGTCCGTATATATTAAAACATAATTTGTTTTCGTTTTTCATAATGATCCCTTCCTCTCTTTTCCCTTACTTCCCTTCGTGTTAAGCTTTTATACAGGGTCTGGATAATAAGTAACCGGACTGACCTCAGGAAATTTTTTATTGGCAAAACATGTACAATTTTTCTTTAGAAATCTTCAAAGTAGTCCCCATTGGAGTCGATAACACGCTGATACCGGATTTTCCAATCCCCGAACGCTCCCTGAAAGTCGGCAACCTCGGTGCTGTCTCGAGCCCTCGTCGTAGCACGTTGAACGTTTTCCAGAGTCCCGAACCGCGACCCATTAAGGTGTCTCTTGATCTTGGCGCACAGAAAGAAGTCCCCTGGTGCCATATCCGGGCTGTAAGGAGGCTGTGGCAACGTTGCCCTCGACTGTTTGGCCAACTGCTCGGTGACGAGTAGGCAGGTGTGCGACGGAGCATTGTCGTGATGGAGGATCCACGAATCGGCAATCTCCGCACGGACTCGGCGAACCCGGGCGGTTAGTCGACGGAGCACCGAATGCTCAGACAACGATCACTGTTCAACACATCACGCACTTTTTGCACATTTGTGTCCGTGTGACTCGTTGATGGAGGACCGACGCGCTGTTTGTCATGGACGTCATCGCGGCCCTCCCGGAATTTTCTGTGCCACTGAAATACTTGAGTTTTGGACAGAGCATCCTCACCGTAAGCCTCTTGAATCATTTGAAGAGTTGCCGTGGCCGTTTTCTTGAGTTTGACACAAAATTTGATGCTAACACGTTGCTCGATCGTACGCTCCATTTTCACTCCGACGACGTAACTGAACACGCTCCGCTCTCGCTCGATGCTATCTCTCCAAGCGCTTGGAGGCAACTGCTGTAGCCCGGTTCCCTTTACCTAGACCCCCACCACCACTACAGCACCAGATACCGATTAGCAGACGCTTTGACGGCGCGGGGCAGGCTCAGTCCGGTTACTTATTATACAGACCCTGTATGTAGGTTGGCTCAGCAGGGTGCCCCGAAAGACCCGCGCCACGACTGAGCGCTAGCCGGCCTCAGCACGCCACCCCGGGTTACGCATCCCTCTGCTATAAATTGATGTCTGCAACTGCGGTGACTTCCGTGGTTGCAACAGATTGGCGCCCAAACAGTTTTTGTTGTTTTTATTAGAATTTCAGTAGCGCTATTTGTTGCGTCGCAATAGAATGGCGCCCAAGAATTGGTTTTTATTTCGATGGTTTTAGTTTGATTTTGTTAAGTTTTATTGTAATTTAAATTTTGGAAAATATTTAGATTTGATGGGTTTGAGTGCCTGGAATGCCTGACTTGAATAGTGGTTTGTGCATTCCAGGAAAATATTTGTTTTCTTTTATTTGCGACGATTTTTTTATAAACTTTGATTTGATGTTTCGGTTATGTTAGAAATGATGGTTATAGTTTCATCAGAATTTTATTGATAGTTGTTTCAGTTTAATGTTGAGTTTTGATTTTTATTTATAGCTTTTTGATTACGGGGCCCACCGTGCTGAACTTGAGGTTGATAGTCCTCACCGGCTATAACAGTGGTCAAGCTGTGGCAGCGTTGATGTTGGTTTCAAGTCGTTGGCTATATCTCCCTGCACGGGATAGTTGGACATGGATCTAACTCGAGGAATTAGTCAACGCTTTCGGCCCTTCCCTCATTTTGCTGGTTTTAGCTTTGAGAATTGTACGGCTCTTGTCCGAGGCATTATGAAGTAGTTTTTCATGATGGTCTCGTAGTCGGCCCTTTGTGGTGACCATTAGAGCGTAGTCCGCCTTCAGATATCTTAGCTATGCCAGGCACTGTTACGGTTTGTCTATTCAGTGATTTGTGAAAATTTTAACCCTCATCACATTTAATTACTTCTTCTTTTCCCTTGAATAGGAAGGTCATTATGAGAAATGATTTTTATGAACTAAAATTTAACAGTTGTTAATTTTTGATTTTAACTGCTGCACTCACTTGATTTTCATTTTTCATAATTATAGTTCCGTAGGTTTTCACTGCTATTAAAAATAGTTTGCTTTAAGTTTTCTTTAATTTTGAGTAAAATTCAGATAGATTGGGTTTCCGCAATTAAGACTAATCTATAGTTATTGGATTGGTTTTGAGATAATTTGTACAGTTGGTACATTTAGACTTGATTTACAGGTTTTAATTAGGGTTTGATTTGGATTAGTTATAGTTATTTGGATTGTAAATTTTCTTTGGTTAGCTATTTGGTATTTAAGGATAGTTCATTTTATTGTTGGTTTTGAGTAAAAATTGTGATAGGTTGAGTTTGGTAATCGAGTTTAGCTTAGGATTAGCAGTTAGGAGTGTAACTGTAGGGTAGCGTTATACAAAAAAAATTTGGCTATATTAGGGAATTCTAATTGATTTTTATTTTAGTTTAGATTAGGCGTTAACATTTTTAAAGTTTTATATATGCATGTATTTGTCAGTTTCTCTGTCTGCTATTTAATTTCGAATTTATTTTTGTTGTAACGTTAGTTTGTCCATCTGTGATTTATTAAATTATTTATTTTACTGAAATTGTCTGCTGTCCATCTGCTACTTATTGGTTTCGCTGATTTTGTCGGTGTGTCCATCCGATAATTTTTATCTAATTGATCGATTTTTCTATATGATTATCTAGCATTTATTAAATTTATTTTAAAACATGGCATCGCATAACGCCCCTTACTCTACCTACTCCAGTTCCGACAGCTCCGACGACGATTTATATTCCTTTCCGCTAATGCACAAGTGGAGGGTCAATTTTGACGGCTCCCCTGCTGGCCTACACATCGATCAGTTCCTGTTTGGAGCCACCACCTTGGCAAGAAACTACAATATTTACCTAGAGGAACTCGCATCTTGTTTCCAGATCCTACTAGAGTTACCAGCAGAGGAATGGCATTGGTTATTCCGGCAGCTCAACCCTAATTTTACGTGGCCTGATTTGGAAGCTGCGTTGAGGGAGCAGCTGAATTGAGGGAGCCTTATGGATCTCATTGGACTGACGTAAATGTGCGGCAAGCAAGAGTCCAGACGAATCTTCCCATGAGTTTCATGGCTCGATAATGGAGATGGCTTTGGGTCTTAAAAATCGGTTATCAGATTTTGACTTGCAGATCATGCTTTTACGGAATATGGATGGACGTATGAGCAATCATTTGGCAGGTTAGAAATTCACATCGGTAACTGAGTTAGTGCGTCACTGCATTCGAGTTGAAGCTGTGTGGTCCCGGAGGCTTAGACCTACTGTCGGACTTGGGTTTGCACATGCATACCATGCATGCTCATGTCCAGACTGTATCAGGGCACAAGGATCCAGTTCTGGGATACGTCACCACAATGGTGCGATTTAACAACACCAGCAAATTGACGAGATTCCTGGTTGTCTCTTCCTTGAAGCACGCCGTCTATCTCTTCTGGGATCTCTTCAAAATAGCACCAATCCAGGTCAACGCTTTTGAAGCAGCCACAGAGCCTCCAAGTCCTGAATTTCTCTGTTGTCTCCAAAATATCAGGAACGACTAGACTTCGTCAAATAACAGTTTCCATTATATAATGCGAAACGGTTGGGTAGGTCCGGTCTCGTGTCTCATCACATTGACACTGGTTCTGCTCGACCTATTAAGCAGGGGCACTATGCTGTCTGTCCCGTTATACAGAAACTGTTGTATGACGAACTCGATCGTATGTTAATAGAGGAAAGTCAGAGTTCGTGGGCTATCCTGTGACCCTTGTCAGAAAACCCAGGAAGATACGTTTATATCTTGACGCTAGACGCCTCAACGAGGTAAAGGTCTTTTGGCACGGTTGCAGAGCACAAGGTTTATTACCTGCTTGGACCTGAAGGATACCTTTTGGCGAATTCCGTTGGATGCCGTAGGTAAGGAAAAAACGGCCTTTACTGTTCCTGGCAGGCCCTTGAACCGTTTGGTTTATGTAACGCTCCGCAAATGAATTGTCGCTTGATGCAAAAAGTAATACCGCATGAGCTGCAGGACGAGGTATTTGTTTACCTAGATGATCGGCTTGTTACGAGTTCAACATTTGATGAGCCCTTGGAGCTCCTGAGTACTGTTACAAAAGTACTCAAGCACGCCAACTTGACCATCAATGTTGAAAAGAACAAGTTCGTCAAGAAGGAAATCAAATATCTTGGCTTCGTGGTAGGTGATGGTATCCTGCGTACCGATCTGGAGAAGGTTTCAGACATAGCTTCCTATTCTGAATCCTGAACGGCCAAAGACGTGAGACGGCACATGGGCATGGCAGGATGGTACCGACGTTTTATTTCGAACTTTGCTCCTCTAACGGATTTGCTCCTCCAACGGATTTGTTTAAGGATAAACGCTCCTTCAAATGGTCTGCTACCGCAAACGGCGTCTTGAATAAAGTAAAGCAGTTGCTTGTTTCCACTCCAGTGTCGGCCAATCCTGATTTTACGAACCATTTCTATATTCAATGTGACGCAAGTACAGTGGGTATTGGAAGTGTTTTGTTCCAGAATGATGACGAGGGTGGAGAGCATCTTTTTGAATATATGTCGATGAAGCTCAACGCTGCGCAATGCAACTACAGCATTACCGAATTGAAATGCTTAACTGCGGTGCAAAGTATGAAGAGATTCAGGGCATATATCCAAGGGTAGCCTTTCTCCGTCATTACCGATCATGCTAGCCTAAAACGACTCATGCAGTAGTCGGGCCTTTCTGGTCGATTGGCTTGCTATAGCCTGAAATCGCAAAGGTTCAATATCCAAATTGAACACCGAAAAGGTGCCCTTAACGTTGTACCGGATGACTTGTCGAGATCTTGCTCGCAGGATGAGCGAGTGGCCTCGCTCATTGTTTGTCTCCCGGAGCACGAACAGATTGATGGTTTGATTCCAGAGCCTGCGTTTCTGGATCCCGAATACAAACATCTCAATGAGCAAATCCTGAAGCAATCTGATAAGTTTCAGAATTTGTATCTTGCTGATGGCCGAGTGTACATCAGTACTGGATTTTCTGTATCGCTGACTGCGGATATCCCCCAAATAAACTTATGGATTCTTGTGGGTCACCAACAGGCTCTTATAGTACGAGCTCATGATGATCCTCGGGGTTCGCATTGTAGAATTCATAAGACAATAGGAGTCTTACAGCGATACTACTATTCGCCTTGTTTGCCTGAAGATGTGATTCAGCACATCCAAAGCTGTTCGACACGCAAACAGGTCAAGCCTTCGAACTCCACTTTGAGACCCTCTATGGGCGCATAACGAGACTTTGCGAGACGCATGCAGTGCCTGTTTGTGGACTTCGTGGTCCCAGACCCCCGTTCAAAATCAGGAAATACCCAATTGTTTGTCGTCCTGGACCATTACAGTAAGTTCATATGGCTCAAGCCCATGGCTAAAGCCACTGCGGAATCAGTCGTGCGATATTTGGAACGCAGAATCTTTTTGACCTTTGGAGTTCTCGAATGGCTTCACTCGGACAACGGTGTGCAGTTTGTCTCCAAGGTATACGCTAAGCTTATGATTGACTATGGGGTGCAGCACTGCCTCATCTTATATCATTCACCGCAAGCGAATGCCTCGGAGAGGTCAAACCAGTCGACATTGAACGCCATCAGGGCCTACATAGGGTCCAATCATAGCAGGTGGGACGAGAATCTTTCGGAATCATGTTTTGCCTTCCGCAAGGTGGATCCACGGGATTCTCGCCTATTTTCTCATGTTCGGGTACACTCTATCCAGCATGGCTCTGAGTACGCCCTCCTTAGAAGCTTGAATGCTGTTGAGGATGGAGAAGTACAGTTAGGTGCAAATAGTGATCGTCTGCGGGCTGTACAAGATCGCGTCCGACGCAAGTTGGACGAAGCCTATCACAAGGAAGCTCAACGTTACAACCTTCGGGCTCGCCCCCGTAAGCTACTCCAGGGTCAGAAAGTTTCGTGCGGAATTTCGCTGTAAGCAATGCAGCCGAGCGGTTCGCGTCAAAATTTGCTGCACGGTTTGTCGCCGTGTTGGGCAAGTGTCATATGAACTTGAATATGGGTCTGGTAAGCTGCTCGGCACCTTCTACGCTGAGCATATTCGATTGGACTCCTAATCCCCTCTGCCAACGTTCTTTTTTTGTCCGGCTGAATGAGACCCTCAGTTCTGGCTTGTCCCCACGACTGTTTTGAATTCTTGTCGTACAGGCTTTCTCGCATTCACAACTTTAATTGCCAAACTAACATCCCCACCTACTTTAGGGCGCACCCATCATTTGCCTTTAATCATTTTCTTTATAAAAAAAAAGTAAAAAATAATGAATCCTTCTCACTAACAAAGTTTCATTCATTAATTCCCCTTAACAAAACTTGATTTTATACCTTTTACTAACTTTACTAACAGAATTTCATTCCTTCCTTCCTACTAACAAACTTCTATTCTTTATTTCCCACTAACAGCATTTAATTCATTATTAGTACAACACTAACAAATATCCATTCTTGTCTCCCTAATAACAAATTTCATACCATTGCCCATTAAGATATTTGCGCATTTGAAGTTGCTTATGTGATGAACGGGAAATTGTCAGAAGGTGGCTCCGGTGCTAGTGTCGTGGACTCTCAATTGGGAGGTCCGCTAGGACCCTAGCTTCAAGTTCCCCGGAACGCAGGAGCACTCTTCTTAAGTTCGGCAAAAGCAATTGTTTCCGTGTATATGAAGATTTACATATAACTAAACGCTATTATGGTTATGCAAATCGCCATACATGCAAATGGAAATTGTTGCATTTTTCAAAATGGAAAAGATGTGTGGGTAACGGACTCGAAGTGTATTGAACTTCGACCACGTTACCTCGGTACGGCAGCGGTAATTGGGAATTGGTTTTGCGTGAGTCTGGTTTTGAATTCGGAAGTGAGTTGAGTAACGACGACGAGATTGAAAGGCGAAAATAAAAGAGGATATAAGAATTGTGAAATACGTGAATTATTCAATTGTGAAATAAATGAATTTTTCACTTGCGTAATATATGAACTTGTCCATGAACATAAGTTGAAGACAAGAAAATAACGCGAAGAAGTTTTGGTGGAGGAAGCTAATCGTCAGAACCCGTTTTAATAGGGGCGAACCGGGGTACTGCCCCGGGGCGCACTTGCCTAGGGGCGCCCCGGGCTTGGGGCGCTGCATGTCAGATTTTGGCAAAGTAGAATTCATTTCTTCATACAATCAAAAATATTATTATAGTGTATATAGTGAATTATCACAAACTATTATTTTGCCTAAAAAGTATTGCTAAAAGTGACAACACAGCCCCAGCAAAAAGTTATGCTCAGCATTGTACAGCTTATTTACCCTGTGGTGCCAAGTTTTAAATTTTTCCAAGTTAATGGTATGTTCGGTGGGGCCTAGTAGATTGCTTGGAAAATGAAATGTAAACAATATTTCCGCACCACATGGACTTGCTTGATGTCTACATTAAGCGTTCGCGCAGATAGCAACTGTGTGCACCCTTGCATTTTGTCCTGAAAATTGATTCTCATCTCTCATGGCATACAAAATTGCTGGTTGGTGTTACCTGCTGGTGAGCTTATGGAGGCTGCTACATATCAAAAAATACTATGATACTCAGCTACCGGTCATGACTCGTTCTACATTAGTGTATAAGTATTGTTATTGTTCCGATGTCGAAAGATTTTAAAATAATTAAATAAAATAGAAAGATTTTAAAGTAGATAGATATATTAGACGTGCAGATCTCATATCACATATTGCAAACTGAATGCTGAACATTTCATCGGTTTGTTTTCACACTAGTATTCAAGGCAACGTCACAGGTGAGAAGTGGCCACCATGGTATAAAGAATACAAGGTATGATCGTACTACCGCCATTTAAAGCATTTGTGACGTCACTCTGACTGTATCTATATGAAACCGGGTGGATGAAATTGTGTTTTACAGCGTGTGCACATTTTTCTATCTATCTAAATGTGGAGTCCCAGTAGCATGAGCGAGCATACTTTGTTCTTATATATACCATGAATCGATATTCTATGTTTCATTCTTTTATATCTGAGCGAATTTCAATTCTATTACCATGAGTGTTAAATGTGTGAATATAGCATTGGTTTTTCTGAGCTATTTAACTGTACTGTTTTTAGATATCAATATATATACGAGTATATAGAAAGTAGATAGTGCATAATACATCTTATACCATTGACTAAAATCTGAACATTTCGTTGCTGTCGTAGTAAAATCATGCGAATACAATGTCGAATGGTTTTGGAAATAAAAAACCGAAACGATCGGACGTATCAAATGGAAAAGCTAAACAACTTCAAAAAAGTGATCATGAAAATTTGAGAAAATCTATGAATATTTCTCTGCAAAGAAAGATGAAAATTCTCTAAACGAAGAAAACCTCGTAGTTAATAATGGATTAAATCCTACATCAAACATGCTGAGAATATTGGTTCTCCATCTAACGCTGTTGGAAAAGCCCAACCGTTGAATTTTAATCAAAAAACATTTGCAAATACATTTCAAGAAACAGCTTCTTGTTCTGTCGAAAAAGAAGTAGATTTAACAGATATTGGGAATTGGCCAAATCATCTAAGTACCAATCTTATAGACGATTTGATAAGTAAAAGTCCAATAACAATATTTTTTCCTAATGATAAGTACCCTAAAGATGAAGACGGTGGTCGTTTTTCAAGTTCGTACTCCACAAGTAAAGATTCAATTTACTGTTTTTGTTGCAAAATTATTGAAGTTAATTCAGAATCTAAATTCGACAATGATGGTATAAATTCATGGAAACTTTTATCCGAAAGAATAAAAACCCTTGAAGAAAGTACGTCGCATAAAAAATGTTACCAACATTGGTTTGAAACTAAAATTCGCTTGAAGAAAGGTAAGACTGTGGACAATCATAGCAACAACTAATTAAAAAGTGTTGAGATTATCAAAAGGAGAGAGGGACGATAGGTTTGAAGAGAAAGATAACTTTGAATACATGTGAGTACGCTTTATTTGTTTTACATAAAGGAATTTCTTATTGCACACGTCTCTCGTGGGCAACAGTCACGGACCAACTGAAGAAAAATTACTGGTGACGCATGTAGTGCGCTCCGGCGCCTTAATACTAAGTTTCGCTCACGTATGCGCGGTGAGCCTATCGACGTACGATAAGTTCGTTGTACATTGAGGACCCCATGCCTAAACCGTTACATACATAGATGCTGAAACTGTCTCTTTGGAAGTGCTTTGGTAAATATATCAGCTAGCTGCTGATCCGTAGGAACATATTCTACCACTCTCCACAGTTTCGCGAACATAGTGATGCTTAGCGTCTATATGCTTGGTTTGCTTGTGGAACTCCGGATTTTTGATTAATCGGATTGCACTTTGAATGTCTACTCGCAGAACTGTCGCAGTTACCGGTAGACACCCGAGGTCGTTTAACAATTTTCTCAGCCAAATGGCCTCTTTCGCGGCCGCTGCTGCCGCGACGTACTCAGCCTCCGTTGTGCTGAGTGTGACTAGCCTTTGTCGTTGGGACGACCATGTCACAATCCCGTTCGATAGGCGAAACGCATACCCCGTGGTAGATCTATGCGTCTCCACGGCACTTGCGAAATCCGAGTCTGAAAACCCCTGTAACTCTGAGTTACTCCCGCCGCTTTTGTACATTATCCCGACTTTTGTTGTTCCGACCAAGTACCGGTAGATTCGTTTCACCGCTTGCCAGTGGCTCTCGTGGTGATTGCTAAGAAATTTACTAACTGAATTCGCCGAATATGCGATATCCGGCCGCGTCACAACCGCAAGAAATATTAACGAGCCCACTGCTTCTCGAAACAGTACCGTACTTGAGTTTCCATCGTCACAATCGTTTGGAACTAGTCGCGCGTGTGGATCGGCAGGCACACTTGCCGCTTTTGCATCGATCATCTTAAATTTATTGAGAATTTTCTTCACATACGCTTCTTGATGCAAGAACCTGGTTTTCTTTACTCGATTTCGTTCTATTTGTACCCCGACAAATAACTTTCCATCTCCGATCGTAATTTCGAACGCGTTACCCAATTATTTGATTACCGACTCGATGGCTTGACTTATTTTTGCTGCAATGAGTCCGTCATCTACAAAAAGCGCTAAAAACACATCTACACCGTCTGTCCTTGAAAGATACACTTGTCGGCTTCCGCTTCGCGAAACTGATATTTATCTAAGAACTCACGAAACTTTTCGTTCCAGCACCTGGGTGCTTGTTTCAAGCCGTACAAGGACTTGTTCAGTTTACACACGAAATCACGTTTTTCTTCTTTCTTGACGTTGAATCCTTCCGGAATTTTCATGTAGATCTCTACCTTCAGCTTGCCGTGAAGAAAGACTGTTCTCACGTCAAACTGTGTGAGCTCCAAGTCCTGCTCAGCCACCATGGCCAATAGAACTCTCAGCGAGTCGTGTCTCACGACTGGCCAGAAGGTCTCCGTGTAGTCGAGTCCCTCTTTTTGTTGAAATCCTCGTGCACAAAGTCTCGTTTTGTACCGGTATACGTCACCTGACGTGTCTCGTATAACTTTGAACACCCATTTCGAATCTATGGGCTTTCGATCCGTTTTCCTTGGTACGATTGACCAAGTCTCGTTCTGCTCGTGCGCGGCGAACTCTTCCTGAATCGCCTCGGCCCAATTTTCTGCCTCGGCACTGTTCATCGCCTCCTAAAATGTATTGGCGGATTATATTCAGCGAAGTCGACCTCATACCTTATCGGTCGTCGGATGTTTGCACGATTCCGCAGTTGTCTGTCATTATCCGGTTGATTTTGATCTTCTTCTCGAGGATCTTGTAGTTGTTCGTTTCGTTCAGGTTCTTCCTGAGCTTCCTGGCATTCTACCTCCTGTTGCTGCTCGACGGGTTCTGCCACATCTTCGTTTCCGCCCGCTGTAAGAATGTATTCGAATTCTTTTCCTTTTTCTGCCCCAAGTTGCGACTTCTCGTTGAATGTGACGTCTCTCGATACAGATATTCTTTTGTTCTATGGATTGTACAAACGGTTATTCATCGAGTCGTTCTGATACCCAACTAAGATCAACTTTGAAGCCTTTGGATCTAACTTCTTGCGAAATTGTTTGTCGATATGCATGTACGCATCGGATCCGAACACTCGAAAATGGGACACATCTGGTGTTTTTCCAAACCAGATCTCATATGGCGTTTTCTCTTTACCGGTAACCAGAACTCGGTTGAGCACGGTCACTGCTGTACCGACTGCTTCCGACAGAGGAAGTTTCTTTGCCGTTATCATCGTGCGCGCACTCTCGATGATCGTTCTGTTATCGCGCTCGGCTTTTCGTTCTGCTGAGGAGTGTAAGGGGCCGTGTTTACCAGCTCGATACCACGAGCCTCGAGATATTGCTTCATTTCACGGTTGCAATACTCTCGTCCATTGTCCGTACGTAACACCTTCATCGGCTTGCCGAATTTGTTGTCGATCAACCTTTCGGATTTCTTGAAAAAATCGAAAACATCAGACTTGTGTTTCATGAAGTAAACCTACCGAAATCCTGATGCGTCATCCTTGAAGGTTATGCAGAGTCTTGCACCACCAATGGACTCTGTTGAGAATGGTCCGCATACGTCCAAATGTATGTATTCTCCCGGTTTTGTGTTCCTTTTTGTCTCGTTCTTTTTGAACGGTAGCCTGTGTGCTTTTCCGAAAGCACACGATCCACAAAAGAAATTGTCAATGTTCGCTAATTTCACAACTCGAATTAGCCGTCATTTCGCGCAAAACTTTGTTGTTTACGTGTCCCATTCGTTCATGCCAGACACGCAAGTTGACAGTTGACACATTTACTTCTCTCGCAACACTTGGTTTTCTCACTTTAAAGAGCATTCGGTAAATCTGATTGTCTTGTTGCACACCGAGCCGAAAACTTCACCGTCACGGTTAATTGTTACTAGTTTTCCTCTAAACAAAACATCGAAACCTTTTTCAGTGCGTACGCCGACTGAAAACAAGTTCTTTCCAATCTTTGGAACGAAGGGCACGTTTTTGATTCGAGCTTCACTCCATTTACCGTTCACTAGTCTATCGATGAGCACAGTGCCACTACCGGTAACGTCGCACACGCCATTGTCCCCGAGCGATATCGAATCGCCACTGCTTGGTTCGAACTCACTGTACCAGTCCCGTCGGTAAGTGATATGCCTAGACGCACCGCTGTCGGTAATCCAGACATCGCTTGTATCGACTGCCATGAGTCGTTCTACGACTTCGCTACTCGGCACTGTCTCCAATTTCACTTGTCGCTGTTTTTGTTCAATTGTCGAAGCACAAACGCACACTCGTGAGGGTTTTTTCTTTTTCCGGCAATCGCGAGCTAGATGCCCCTTCGTTTCACAATATGAACACTCGACACTCGAATTTCCACTTTCACGGTTTTTCTCACTGTTATTGTTTTGATTCGCGGCGAACTTTTTCTTCTTGTTCCCGCCAAGACTAACAGCGGCTAACGCTCGAGTGACGTCGTCGTCGCCTTCAAGTCTTCTTTCTTCCTTCAATAATCGTTCTAATAGATTATCAAGGGTTTGACTTTCTTCGGGTACACTGACCCATGCTGCTGGAGCGCATTATACTTTACCGGTAGGCTGCCAAGTACCTTCGCCATTATGGCCGTGTCCGAAACCGCTTCTCCCAGATCCTTCAGTTGAGACGCCATGTTTTGTACCCGGGAAACGTGTTGTACAACCAACTCGTTTGGATCCATGCGATGTCCGTGGAATTTCTGTAGTAACAGCATCTTGTTCGACGCTGCTTTTTGCTCGTGAATTCTCACCAATTTGTCCCAAATTTGCTTCGCTGTAGTGCAGTTGAGCATACAGTCGAGCTGAGAATCCTCTATCGACGAGGAAACTATGCACATAGCCGTCGCGTTGTCTTTCACTCACTTTTTACCATGGGCCGAATTTGCGTCTGCCGGCAACAGTCGCGCACCCGTAACGACGTCTTGTAACGTATTCGCGATAAGCATCGAGTTCATTCGAAATTTCCACGCTTGAAAATTGGAGCCGTCAAACTTCTTGATGTTCTTTTTCAGAGTTAATTTCGCCATTTTCGTTCGATTGTGTTCCCGTACGCGTTTACCGGCACACTACAATGGCGACCACGTGTCGACCACCAAGGAAGAAAAAATCGAGATAACCGTTCTCTCTCTATCGTTCTCTGACTTCGATAATCGGTTGTTATCGAAGGGACAGAGGGACGATAGGTTTGAAGAGAAAGATAACTTTGAATATATGTGAGTACGCTTTATTTGTTTTACATAAAGGAATTTCTTATTGCACACGTCTCTCGTGGGCAACAGTCACAGACCAACTGAAGAAAAATTACTGGTGACGCAAGTAGCGCGCTCTGGCGCCTTAATACTGGGTTTCGCTCACGCAGGCGGGGTGATCCTATCGACGTACAATAACTTTACTTCTTAACAAAAAGGAATCTGAACGCTGGCAACATGTGCTTGTAAGATTGATGAATATTACTTAATATTTAAGTTCGTACAATATGGCTTTTAGAGGAAGCTCAGACAAATTGTATACACCTAATAATGGTGAGTTCTTAGGACTAGTACAGATGGTTGCTAAATTCGATCCTGTAATGGAAACACATCTAACACAAGCAATGCAACGTGATATATCAGATCAATATTGTGGCAGAAATATTCAAAATTAATCTCCAAATAAATGTTCCTCCAACTTTTCCAGAAAAACGCAAATATTTTAAATTTAATGCTAAACAAATATATATTTCGGAGGCAAGAGTTCCTCCTTCTTCAGTGTTTTTTTGTTATGGTTTAATTCCAAATAGTATCCGCTTTTTATATCCCTTACATTAATTACATTCTACCTATTTTTGTCTTTGAGACCTATCAATTAACCTATATCCTTAATTACATTTTATTATCCCTGGTTAAGAGGTATCATTTATTGCTTATCCCTCATTTATTGCTTTTCCCTGCTATTATAATTCGTTTATTATATTTTAAATATTATTTAGATTTAATTATATCTAGTATCCTTGAGTAACCGTTGCCCACATCTTCATTGAGCCGTGCGTTTTCCGGTTGTCGAATAATCCAAAGGCTCTCATATGCGTCCAATTTCCGATTGTTGCTCACGTCTTGTATTACTTCTAGATCATCCCAATTGATTGCGTGATTAGTTTCTACAATATGCTTGGCGACGGCGGACTTAGCTGTATCACCAGGTGCTTTCCTTGACTTTAGCTTCTCTGCTTCCTTGATATGCTCGCTGAACCTTGTTTTGACTGATCGCTTAGTTTGTCCGATGTACGATATCTGGCATGTCTGGCAGGTAATTTTATATATGCCACATTTTTCATCCTTTTGCTTCCTATCCTTCGGTGTGCCTAGTCTGGATCCTATTTCAAAATAGGATCCAGACTAGGCACACCGAAGGATAGGAAGCAAAAGGATGAAAAATGTGGCATATATAAAATTACCTGCCAGACATGCCAGATATCGTACATCGGACAAACTAAGCGATCAGTCAAAACAAGGTTCAGCGAGCATATCAAGGAAGCAGAGAAGCTAAAGTCAAGGAAAGCACCTGGTGATACAGCTAAGTCCGCCGTCGCCATGCATATTGTAGAAACTAATCACGCAATCAATTGGGATGATCTAGAAGTAATACAAGACGTGAGCAACAATCGGAAATTGGACGCATATGAGAGCCTTTGGATTATTCGACAACCGGAAAACGCACGGCTCAATGAAGATGTGGGCAACGGTTACTCAAGGATACTAGATCTAATTAAATCTAAATAATATTTAAAATATAATAAACGAATTATAATAGCAGGGAAAAGCAATAAATGAGGGATAAGCAATAAATGATACCTCTTAACCAGGGATAATAAAATGTAATTAAGGATATAGGTTAATTGATAGGTCTCAAAGACAAAAATAGGTAGAATGTAATTAATGTAAGGGATATAAAAAGCGGATACTATTTGGAATTAAACCATAACAAAAAAACACTGAAGAAGGAGGAACTCTTGCCTCCGAAATATATATTTGTTTAGCATTAAATTTAAAATATTTGCGTTTTTCTGGAAAAGTTGGAGGAACATTTATTTGGAGATTTTTTAAATGGCGCAAAAAAACCGAGATAACGAAGAATTCAAAATTAATTAATAGATATGACCGCGGAAAAAGTTAATGACTTTATTGTATTGCGGTTTGGTATTCAATAAAAGCTGATTGCACTCCAGATACATTTCATCAGGAACAGCTTTCTTTTACTTGAAGATTTTTTGATGTATCAGATAATACCGTGGAAGTCAAAGAGCATTTTTAAGGGTTTTTTTACAGTAGATAGCTCAAGCGGCTTAGGTCTTGCAGAAGCTTTATTTATATATTTAATAAATATGGATTACCGGTTAATAATGGTTGAGGTCAAGGGTATGATAACGGGCCCAATATGAAAGGAAAGAATAAAGGCGTGCAAAAAAGAATTTTACATATAAATGGCTGCCACAGCGCGAATTTGATATTATGTGATGCTGCAACTACTTTTGTAAAATCAGTTAATCTCATTAGTAAAGGTCAAAGGCTATTTACGCTATTTTCAGCTTCGAATAACCGTTGGTAAAGTTTAATCTCATTATGTATTTTGCAATGTATAGTTCTTTAATTGAATATAATTTATATACTTATTCTTGTACTTCAATAATCATAAAAATAATAATTTTTTTAATTTTTTTTTATTAGTATTTAATTTTTTAATTATTAGTATTTATTTTAAAAACTTAAAGCCTTGAAAATTATCCTAACTGAGTAGAAAATTACTGAATGGAGTTATCAGCAAAGTTTCTCCCCCAATTTGCATTGATATCACTCATATGGAGTGCTAAGTGTAGTTTAAACTATAAATTATGTAGCCATAAATCTAATAAATTCAGAGAACAATTTTGATGTGCTTTCAATTGAAGACAGATATGCTTTACTAGCCCCAAATAATTTACGCTGACCTTTGTGGCGTATTAAAAGTACGAATGAATAAAATAAATAAGACATATACTTGTCAGAAAAAGTATCCGTACATGCAAGATAAAAAAGTTATCGTTGTAATAAAAAGGATATGTCCACTTAATTTGAATGCTTTCTTTTATAATATCATTAAATCTACACTTTTGCATGATTCCCAGTATGTTTAATAATAATTACTCTTTAAAAAGACTTGAAACTCAAACAAAATCAATTTATGGCAACACAATAGACCAGAAAAAGTATCAGTACAGAACAAACCGGGGGATTCCCCGTGTTACGCGATGACATATGCAGATGGATATTAATGCTTTAAGGTCCGATAACAGTTCTAATTTAAGTTGTGATAGGTTTAAATGTGACAGCAGTTTTTTTTTTAATTTTTTTTTTGCACTAGAATACATGATGACGCCCAAAATGAGCGAAATCGGTGCTGAGGAGAGGAAAATTATGCTGAAGCTTAAGAGTGATTGGAAAACTTACCACGAAATTGGTCAAATAGTGGGCAAAACTCACTCCTCTTTCCAGTATACGAGTATGGTGAAAAAATTTAATACAAATGGTTCGATTATGTCAAAGCCTCGTTGTGGTCGACCCTGCATACTGACTGAACGCGAAAAAAGAAATGTTTTGCAGGCAGTTAAAAAGAATGCTCGAGTAACTGCCTTCCAAATTGATACAAATATAAAAGATTCTTTTGGAAAAGTTCTCCACGAGATAATAGAGGAAAGTCAGAGTTCGTGGAGCTCTCTTGTGACCCGGCAAGGTACGTTTATATCTTGACGCTAGACGCGAAAACGAGGTGATCGTTAAGGATTCCTATCCGTTGCAGCTAATTGAAGGTCTTTTTTCACGGTTGCAGAGCACAAGGTTTATTACCAGCTTCGACCTGAACGACGCCTTTTGGCGAATTCCGTTGGATGCCGCAGGTATGGAAAAACGGCCTTCACTGTTCCTGGCATGCCGTTTGGTTTATGTAACGCTCCGCAAACGAATTGTCGCTTGATACATAAAGTAATACCGCATGAAGACGACGAGGTATTTGTTTACCTAGATGATCGGCTTGTAACAAGTTCAACATTAGATGAGCACTTGGAGCTCCTGAGTACTGTTGCAAAACTACTCAGGCACGCCATCTTGACCATCAATGTTGAAAAGAGCAAGTTTGTCAAGAAAGAACTCAAATATCTGGGCTTCGTGGTAGGTGATGGTATCCTGCGCACCGACCTGAAGAAGCTTTCAGGCATAGTTTCCTGTCCTGAACCCTGAACGGCCAAAGACGTGGGACGGCACATGGGCATGGCAGGATGATTCTAGCGTTTTATTCCGAACTTTGCGTCGGCTACCTCTCCTTCAACGGATTTGTTTAAGGATAAACGCTCCTTCAAATGGCCTGCTATCGCCAACAGCGCATTGAATAAAGTGAAACAGATGGTTGTTCCCGCTCCAGTGTTGGCCAATCCCGATTTTACAAGGCACTTCTATATTCAATGTGATGCATGTACAGTGGGTATTGGAAGTGTTTTCTTCCAGAAAGACGATGAGGCTGGAGAGCATCCAATCGCATATGTGTCGATGAAGCTCAACGCTGCGCAATGCAACTATAGCATTACCAAATAGGAATGCTTCGCTGCGGTGGATATATCGAAGGGTTGCCTTTCACCATCATTACCGACCATGCTAGCCTAAAATGGCTCATGCAACAGTCGATTGGCTTGCTCGAGCCTGAAATTGCAAAGGTTCTATTTCCAAATCGAACGCCGGAAAGGTACCTTTTTTTTTGTGGTAGGGAGGTGAATGCTATTTATGCACAGAGTGTGGGACCCCCATGCGCGACTGGATTACCCACTAAACACCTCCCCTGTCAACCTGAGAACCCAGCCTGGAACCCAACCTGGAACCGTTTGACACATTACTTCGGGCCAGGTCTCGTTTTGTTACGCCGTGGGGTGCCCTCAAGCTGGGGAGTCCCTTTCCTAGCGGGAGGGGAGAGGGGAAGAGGTAATGCCAGAAGAGCGATCCCCCAGCCCCAGCGCCCCCGGCTGCTGTGAGTCCCTTTTATATTTCAGGACTGCTCGAGCATAATGTGCCACCTGGTTCCATTTGTCAACCGATTCGAGCATCACCGCAACTATATCATCCGGGGTGAGCTCTCCCGTCTCCCTGTAGAGTTCCCTTCGCAGTCTGACCCATTTTGTATACGCAAAAAATGTGTGACAGGCATTGTCCTCCTCTCCTGGGCAAAACTGACAATCGGGAGACCGTGACTTACCGATCTTATGCAGGTAAGACTGAAAACACCCGTGCCGGCTCAAAAGCTGGGTCAGATAGAAGTCAGTCTCACCATGCTTTCGATTTAGCCACGGTCTCACATCCGAGATGAGCCGCGCAGTCCACCTTCCCTTCGTGCAATTCACCCAAGACTGCTGCCAATCGTTGAGCGAGCGCTGTCTCTCCTCGCGGACAACTATCTCCCTCGCATCCTCGTTTCGGTGCAGGTAAATAGCGCGGCGCTCTCTAGCAAGGAGGGCGACAGGTATCACGCCTGCAATCACTCTCACCGCCGAGTCGGATACTGTTGGATACGAAGATGCAATTCTCAGTGCTCCTCTTCTCTGTACCTGTGGCAAACGTTTTCAGTATATCTCCTTGCTGAGAGCGTCGCCCCATACCTCTGCTCCGTACAGTAGCACTGACCCTACAGCACTCATCAAGAGGCGTCTTCTTGATTGGCTGGGTCCCCCTACGTTGGCCATAAGTCGACTCAGGGCCGATATTCCCGAAACAGCCTTCTCAGCCGTTGCCCTGATTTGCTCAGAGAAACTCATCTTCGAGTCGATCAGTAGCCCCAGGTACTTCACCGCTGGCTTCGATTCGATTTGTATATCTCTAATACTGATCATCCTTACTCTAGGGATTCTCTTTTTTGTCAAGATGACCACTTCGGTTTTCTCCAGTGCTAAACTGAGCCCGCGAGCAGTCTCCAGTCATCTTGCGCTTGTTCAATGGTGCGTCCAGCGACCAGAGCCGCAACATCATCCGCACAGCCGACCAAGCGCGACTCATCTGGCATCTCAAGTCTCAGTAGCCCGTCGTAAGACACGTTCCACAGGTCCCTACCAAGGATAAATCCCTGGGCAACACCCGATGTAATTTCCATCCTTCGTTGGCCCTGTGTCGTGTCGTAGAGCAGGCTTCGGTCCTTTAGGTAGTTCCTCAAAAGCCGCATTAGATATTCTGGAACTTGAAAAGAGTTTTCCAGCGTGTCCAGAATATCCACCCATCTAGCGGAGTTGAAGGCATTCCTGACGTCGAGTGTCACCAACAGGACGATCCGTCGCTTGGTGCGACTATATGCCTCTGCCTTTTGGACCGCGTTCACCACCTCTGCATTCGCATCAATGGTAGAACGTCCTGCTCTAAAGCCGTACTGCCGAGGAGATAGGTCCCCAGCAGCACGAATCGCGTCAGTGAGTCTTCCCTTGATGAGTTTCTCTAGCACTTTCCCAGCCGTGTCTAGCATGCATAACGGGCGGTATGCAGACGGCGATTCGGGATTTCCCTTCCCCTTGCTGATCAGCACGAGCCTCGCCACCTTCCATCGTACCGGGAAAACCCCGTCCCGTAGGCAAACGTTGAATGTGCTGAGCAGCAAGTCAGGACAATGGTGATAGACGAGCCGCAACACCTCAGCTGGAACACCATCTGGACCTGGAACCTTCCTCGCTTTCAAGGAGAGGACTGCCTCCTCCAGTTCCAGCTGTATGAAGAGTGGGCACTCTACTGCTGTTTCACCATGGACAGCGTCAACACGGACGGGATGGGTGGGGAAGAGTCCCCGCACTATCGCGTCCATCTTTTCCGCGTCATGTATACAAGGTTTTCGTAGGGCACCAAGCTTCCCCATGACCAGCTTGTAGCCAAGGCCCCACGGATCCTTGTTCACATTGTCCACTAGGTCTAGCCAGCAGCGAGCCTTGCTACTGTTGATCAGCTTGCGAAGGCATTTCCTGGCCGACTTATATGCTGCCACCTGGTTGCATGCCTCGTCACGGTTCCGCGCCCGTTGAGCCTCACGTCGAAGCTTGTGACACTCCCTCCGCTTTTCAGCGATTTCAGTTGACCACCAGTACACTGGGGGCTTGCCGTGCCGGGGTCTTCGACGGGGCATAGAAGCGCAGCAAGCAGTCGTAATGATTCTCATAGTAGAGTTCACCACGTCTTGAGCTGCCAGTTCTTCCGTCCCCTCCGAAGCTCCCTGCAGTGGCTCACCTGCTGTGAGAACCTTGACGAACCTCTCGACGTCCATTCTTCCAATGTTCCATCCAGTTGTAGAAAGCCGAGAGCACGGACGTCGGGAGACAGCATCACTTATCTCAAGCAGAAAGCACTGGTGATCACTGGCTGAGTAGTCCTCTAATACTTTCCAGTTGTGTATCCTCCGTACTAAGGACTCCGAGGCGAATGTCAAGTCCGGTATGGTTCCCTCACAGCCAATACGGCGGAAAGTCGGCGTATTTCCGGAGTTTAGTACGACGAGGGCCGTCCTGGCCGCCATTTCCAGGGTTCGTTTTCCCCGCGGATTCGTCTGAGGCATGCCCCATTCGATTGCTTTAGCATCGAAGTCGCCCCCAACGAGCATTTTGCCCTCTGTGTTCGAGACAGCGCCCTCCAAAGCATTAAGCTTGGCTTGGAAAGATGATATCGACTCGTTAGGCGTTAGGTACACACTAAAGTAGGTGGTCCCTGAGCACCGAACCCACACGAAACCATCCCCCCGTCCACAACTCTCCGCTTGAAAGTCACTGTTCCGAACCCAGATAGCGGCAGTACCAGTTTCATCAGAGTACCATAATGCAGGACTTTTATTATGGTGTTGCTCACTCAGCAGCAAGAAGTCGGCTTTCATGTCCCTCGCAAACTACTCAAGCAGATTTTGGGCGTTTGAACTGCGGTGTAAGTTTAGCTGCAGGATGCGGGTCATCGAAGCTCTGATTTTGCCTTGGCTAGGGCTTCCTGGAACACCCGGTATTTTCCTGATCCCAAGACGTGTCCAAAATCAGGTTTTGATCAGCATCCTTGCAAAGAATACAGTGTGCCTCCTCCGTACACTCTTTTCTTTTATGTCCCATTTCACCGCATTTGTAACACAGGGAACTCCTATCGGGTCCTTTGCATACTTGTGCGGTGTGACCATAACCAAGGCATTTGAAACATTGAAGAGGCGTTGCTCTTCGCCGTATCCTACAGACAACCCACCCAATTCGTACTTTGCCCTTGTTCAGGAATTGCTCGGCGTCCTTTTCGGTCAAGTCAACTATGGCCATGCGTTGTCCCCTGTTGTTTTCTGGTGTCAGTCTCGCTTTGATCCTTCCCACGATAGGGAACTCTCTTTTGATTGCCTCTTCTACCTCGGCCAGATCTGTCACGCAGTCAATGTCTCGTATTTCGATCGTTGCCATCGGCTCGAGCGGGGCTATAATTGCGCTTTTGCCGAGGACTTTCTGTACTGCGTCACAGAATGCTTCTTTATTGCCGGCCTCTGCTCCGAATTCGACCAGTATGTGGCCCGACCGCGTTGGTCGTACTACTTTAATGGTAGTATTGGTGTCTTCGGGCCTTACGTTTCCCCTGATGTCCCGCAGTACCTCCGCGTAGGATCGGCCATCTTGGGGCTTTACAAGCAGTGCCTGCTGCCGGGGTCTTCGTCGGGGCTTCTGCCTCTCCTGCTTTGCATCAGGTCCTTTTTGTGATTGGGCATCCGTGCGAACTTTACTTTCTGCGGCTTCCTTCGCTCCTTTTGTAAGCACTGTCTGGAACCCGTGATCTGGTGCTCCACGCCTATCAAGTGCCTCTTCCTTCCTTCTTTTATCCCGATCTCCTTCGATTGGGCTAGACGCCATTCTTTTATTGACGTTTAATGATGGAGCTATCTGCATGTCGCCTTTAGATTTCGCCCCAAGCGCCTCTTTAGCCTTCTCTTTGTCTTCGGCCCTTAACCAGCTTCTCCGATAGTGCCCTATGCGATCTAGGAGCTCCTCTAGTTCAAGGAGCCCTTCCTTTGCTGCTTTGCTGATTTTTGGGGAGTCGCATGCAGCTTGTATTCTTTTCAGAACATCTCCCGCTTTTCGGAGTAGTCTTTCTTCTTCGTATCGTTGGGCCGCAATTGTACCTTGCAACCATCCTTGGGAGAGGTTATCGCGTTCCGTTTCCGAGTGCAGTACTTCCGCCACATTTTCAACTTTGGCGGTGCATTCACGCGGTGTCTGGTCACTCTTTGCTTTTAGTGCCGTAATCTCCTCGTTGGCTTCTGGATTTTTCGTTGCAATGTCGGGATTTGCGACCCTTGCATCGGTCGCTACGGTAACGATCGCAGCAGTGACCATCGGATTTTCGGTGTTCTTTATGTTATCTCCCACCGCTCGAACACCTGAAGTGTCCTGCAGAGTTTCCCGTTTCTCCTTAATAGGACGCTCGGGCGTCCGCATCATTTTTTTGCTGCGCCCGAACGCCGCAGGAATCTCAGTCTGTATTCTCCGTTTTTCGTCCGTCTTCACTGTCGTTGTGTTAGTCTTCGTTTTTGTCGTTGTTAGTATCGCTCGCGATGTACTGTTGACATCGTGGCTGCAACCGCTGGTTGCGTCGTCGTTATTATTCTTCGTTTCTTTTTCTGGGTATTTGTGGTCTTTTGATTTTGTGTGCTCCAGTTTTGTTGGGTCCCCCCTCGGAGCCGCTATCTCCGTTCGTGTGTGTAGTCGCCTTTTTGGTCCCATGGTTATCTTTGCAGAGCAGGGAGGCCATGCGAAGGTTGGCACAAGCCCTTATGGGGACAAGTGCTCAGAGCCAGACCAGCGCTAATCGGGAGTCCGTCTCAACCGAACCTACACAACCAACCCAATGGTGCGAACTTCGAACGTACTCCGGGGCCTGCCAAGGTTTTACCGGGACGGAGACGGTATGATAGTTGAATTGGAGCCGTTCACACACGAGTTTCACCTCGGCGCTACTGTGCAAAGCAATTAGGTCCAAACCATCACATCCGCCAGCCCAAAGCGTCAATTCCAGTTCGTTGTCCTAAGCGTAGTCCAGATCCAATTAGAGTCGTTACCTGTCATCCATAAGGTGCCCTTAATGTTGTACCGGATGCCTTGTCGAGATTTTGCTCGCAGGATGAGCGGGTGGCCTCGCTCATTGCTTGTCCCCCGGAGCAGGAAAATATTGATGGTTTGATTCCAGAGCTCAAGGAGCAAACCCTGAAGCAACCTGATAAGTTCCAGAATTTGTATCTTGCTGATGGCCGAGTGTACATCAGTACTGGATCTCCTGTAACGCTGACCTCGTATATTCCGCAAACAAAATTATGGGTTCTTGTGGGTCACCAACAGGCTCTTATAGTACGAGCTCATGACGATCCCTGGGGCTCGCATTGTATAATTCACAAGACAATGGAAGTCTTACAGTGATACTACTACAGGAAAATCCAATTGTCACTGCTGCGATCGTTACCGAAGCGACCGATGGAAGGGTTGTAAATCCCGACATAGCAAAGAAACATGCTGAAGCCAACGAGGAGATTACGACACGTAAAGCAACGAGCGACCAGACACCGCGTGGTTGCACTGCCAACGTCGAAAATGTGGCGGAAGTACTGCACTCGGAAACGGAACGCGATAACCTCTCCCAAGGATGGTTGCAAGGTACAATTGCCTCCTAGCGATACGAAAAAGAAATGCTACTCCGAAAAGCAGGAGATGTTCTGAAAAGAATACAAGCTGCATGCGACTCCCCAAAAATCAGCGAAGTAGCAAAGGTGGGGCTCCTTGAACTAGAGGAGCTCCTAGATCGCATAGGGCACTATCGGAGGAGCTGGTTAAGGGCCGAGGACGAAGAGAAGGCTAAAGAGGCGCTTGGGGCGAAATCTAAAGGTGACATGCAGATAGCTCCACCATTAAAAGTCTATAAAAGAATGGCGTCTAGCCCAATCGAAGGAGATCGGGATAAAAGAAGGAAGGAAGAGACACTTGAAGGACGTGGAGCACCAGATCACGGGTTCCAGACAGTGCTTACAAAAGAAGCGAAGGAAGCCGCAAAGAAACTCCTTCAAAAAGTGCCAGAAAGTAAAGTTCGCACGGACGCCCAATCAGAAAAAGGACCTGATGCAAAACAGGAGAGGCAGAAGCCCCGACGAAGACCCCGGCAGCAGGCACTGCTTGTAAAGCCCCAAGATGGCCGATCCTACGCGGAAGTACTGCGGGACATCAGGGGAAACGTAAGGCCCGAAGACACCAATACTACCATTAAAGTAGTACGACCAATGCGGTCGGGCCACATACTGGTCGAATTCGGAGCAGAGGCCGGCCATAAAGAAGCATTCTGTGACTCAGTAAAGAAAGTCCCCGGCAAGGTAGAAGAGGCCATCAAAAGAGAATCCCCATGCGTGGGAAGGATCAAAGCGAGACTGACACCAGAAAACAACAGGGGACAACGCATGGCCATAGTTGACTTGACCGAAAAGGACGCCGAACAATTCCTGAACAAGGGCAAAGTCCGAATAGGGTAGGCTGCCAGTAGGATACGGCGAAGAGCAACGCCTCTTCAATGTTTCAAATGCCTTGGTTATGGTCACACCGCACAAGTATGCAAAGGACCCGATAGGAGTTCCCTATGTTACAAATGCGGTGAAATGGGACATAAAAGAAAAGAGTGTACGAAGGAGGCACACTGTATTCTTTGCAAGGATGCTGATCCAAAACCTGATTTTGGACACGTTTTGGGATCAGGAAAATGCCGGGTATTCCAGGAAGCCCTGGCCAAGGCAAAATCAGAGCTTCGATGACCCGCATCCTGCAGCTAAACTTACACCGCAGTTCAAACGCCCAAAATCTACTTGAGCAATTTGCGAGGGACATGAAAGCCGACTTCTTGCTGCTGAGTGAGCAACACCATAATAAAAGTCCTGCATTATGGTATTCTGATGAAACTGGTACTGCCGCTATCTGGGTTCGGAACAGTGACTTTCAAGCGGAGAGTTGTGGACGGGGGGATGGTTTCGTGTGGGTTCGGTGCTCAGGGACCACCTACTTTAGTGTGTACCTAACGCCTAACGAATCGATATTATCTGTCCAAGCCAAGCTTAATGCTTTGGAGGGCGCTGTCTCGCACGCAGAGGGCAAAGTGCTCATTGGGGGCGACTTCAACGCTAAAGCAATCGAATGGGGCATGCCTCAGACGAATCCGCGGGGAAAACGAACCCTGGAAATGGCGGCCAGGACGGCCCTCGTCGTACTAAACTCCGGAAATACGCCGACTTTCCGCCGTATTGGCTGTGAGGGAACCATACCGGACTTGATATTCGCCTCGGAGTCCTTAGTACGGAGGATACACAACTTGAAAGTATTAGAGGACTACGCAGCCAGTGATCATCAGTGCATTATGCTTGAGATAAGTGATGCTGTCTCCCGACGTGCGTTCTCTCGGCTTTCTACAACTGGATGGACCATCGGAAGGATGGACGTCGAGAGGTTCGTCGAGGTGCTCATAGCAGGTGAGTCGCTGCAGGGAGCTTCGGAGGGGACGGAAGAACTGGCAGCTCAAGACGTGGTGAACTCTACTATGAGCATCATTACGACTGCTTGCTGCGCTTCTATGCCCCGTCGAAGACCCTGGCACGGCAAGCCCCCAGTGTACTGGTGGTCAACTGAAATCGCTGAAAAGCGAAGGGAGTGTCACAAGCTTCGATGCGAGGCTCAACGGGCGCGGAACGGTGACGAGGCATGCAACTGGGGCGCAGCATATAAGTCGGCCAGGAAATGCCTTCGCAAACTGATCAACAGTAGCAAGGCTCGCTGCTGGCAAGACCTAGTGGACAGTGTGAACAAGGATCCGTGGGGCCTTGGCTACAAGCTGGTCATGCGGAAGCTTGGTGCCGTACGGAAGCCTTGTATACATGACGCGGAAAAGATGGACGCGATAGTGCGGGGACTCTTCCCCGCCCATCCCGTCCGTGTTGAGACTGTCCATAGTGAAACAGCAGTCGAGTGCCCACTCTTCACACAGCTGGAACTGGAGGAGGCAGTCCTCTCATTGAAAGTGAGGAAGGCTCCAGGTCCAGATGGTATTCCAGCTGAGGTGTTGCGGCTCGTCTATCACCATTGTCCTGACTTGCTGCTCAGCACATTCAACGTTTGCCTACGGGACGGGGTTTTCCCGGTACGTTGGAAAGTGACGAGGCTCGTGCTGATCAGCAAGGGGAAGGGAAATCCCGAATCGCCGTCTGCATACCGCCCGTTATGCATGCTAGACACGGCTGGGAAAGTGCTAGAGAAACTCATCAAGGGAAGACTCACTGACGCGATTCGTGCTGCTGGGGACCTATCGCCTCGGCAGTACGGCTTTAGAGCAGGACGTTCTACCATTGATGCGAATGCAGAGGTGGTGAATGCGGTTCAAAAGGCTGTTACGTTAGAAATGATGCTGGGCGCTACGCCGCACAAACGATTCCGGTAGGGGGCCTTGGGGTCCCGACTAGCCCGTGGAGACGGGGTAGATAGCGTCACTCGCCAACCCTAAAATTGCCCCCAGGAGCCAATTGGTGAGACTGACTTCTATCTGACCCAGCTTTTGAGCGGGCATGGGTGTTTTCAGTCATACCTGCACAAGATCGGTAAGTCACGGTTCCCCGATTGTCGGTCTTGCCCAGGAGAGGAGAGGAATGCCTGTCACACATTTTTTGCGTGTACCAAATGGGTCAGGCTGCGAAGGGAACTCTACAGGGAGACGGGAGAGCTCACCCCGGGTAATATAGTTGCGGTGATGCTCGAACCGGTTGACAAATGGAACCAGATGGCACATTATGCTCGGGCAGTCCCAAAATATAAAAGGGACTCACGGCAGTGGGGGCGCTGGGGCTGGGGGATCGCTCTTCTGGCATTACCTCTTCCCCTCTCCCCTCCTGCTAGGAAAGGGACTCCCCAGCTTTAAGGCGCCCACCGCGTAGCAAAACGAGACCTGGCCCGAAGTAATGTGTCAAACGGTTCCAGGTTGGGTTCCAGGCTGGGTTCTCAGGTTGACAGGGAAGGTGTTTAGTGGGTAGTCCAGTCACCTTCTTGCGAGCATGGGAGTCCCACACTCTGTGCATAAATAGCATTCACCTCCCTACCACAAAAAAAGACCTATGCAGTGCCTGTTTGTTGACTTCGTGGGCCCATACCTCCGTTCAAAATCAGGAAATACCCAATTTTTTGTGGTCCTGGACCATTACAGTAAGTTCATATGGCTCAAGCCCATGGCTAAAGCTACTGCGGAATCAGTCGTGCGATATTTGGAACGCAGAATCTTTTTGACCTATGGAGTTCCCGAATGGCTTCTCTCGGACAACAGTGTGCAGTTTGTCTCCAAGGTATTCGCTAAGCTTATGAATGACTATGAGGTGCAGCACTGCCTCACTTCATATCATTCACCGCACGCGAATGCCTCGGAGAGGTCCAATCAGTCGATATTTAAGGCCATCAGAGCCTACATAGGATCCGATCATAGCAGGTGGGACGAGAATCTTTCGGAATCATGTTTTGCCTTCCGCAAGGTGGATCCACGGGATTCTCGCCCTTTTTTCTCATGTTCGGGTACCACCCTATCCAGCATGGCTATGAGTTCGCCCTTCTTAGGAGCTTGAATGCTGTTGAGGAATTTAAAGACAGGACGAGGCCAGAGCAAAGGAGTTCTGGCGCAAACATTGGAGGCCCCGGCGAGATTCAACTCGCGTGTGCAAACAGTGTAGTGAGGTGCGGATTATGTCAGTGTCGAGTCGAATCGTGAGTTCCCCGTGTTGTTACCCGTGCCTCTGGAGAATCCACCTTCCTAATGCCACCACAGAGCGTCTTATGGAGGATCTCCACCGATTAGCGCGGGAGTTAGAGCAAGTGATTGCGAACTATAAAAAGGATTCGCCCAGCAGGAAGCCGGAGGCCGGGGAGGAGGAGCGACTGCGGCGCTTAGAATCGGCTTGGGAAGCGTTCGAAGGCGCAGACAGCCACGCCAGATCTCTGCCGGACATCTACCCGTCCCACGCATATTTTGCGAAGGAGGTGTACGAAACAACCAAGCAAAATTACGAGCGTTTTGGCCGACACTTCCGCGAGCAGCTGAGTGGGAAGGAGCCGGTGGACACGGTGTTGGAGACATCCAAAGCCCATCGGGATCAGTCTCAGTAGGTCCGAGTTGCCGCAGCCTCAGCGATTCAAGGTGAAGGCCTTATCCGACTACTACGACGCTACAACGCCATGGCCGATTCACTGAAGCGGACGATTGCTCGCTTGGATCGTCAAGATATGATGCGAGCATGGAACCTGAGCAGGCTGAGGACTCTACAACAAGGATGGCAGCAGCTCGAGCAGAGCTACCAATCTATCTGCGAGCTTCATGAAGACCCTGATACACAGGGATTCGATACTCCACAGCATATCCGTCTGGAGGAACTTGTACAGGATTGGGTGATTCAGTTGGAGGAAAGGTTGGATAAATTCGACACTACATCTCGCTTACCAGCTCCGTTCACGGCTTCGCCCAGCTTGCCGTTGCCCAAAATCCAGCTGCCTACCTTCGATGGGGACTACTTGAAATGGCAACAATTCCGTGACGTGTTTTTGAGCATGGTGCACAATCAGCCCATGTCGAATTGCCAGAAGCTTTGGTACTTAAAGTCTAGTCTCCAGGGAGCAGCGGAGCTGTTGCTGCGTAACTTTGCATTGTCAGATGACAGTTACGACTTGGCTTGGACAACGTTAAACGAACGGCTCAATAACCACCGGCTGCTGGTATCCAACTCATACATAAATTGATGAATCAGCCGAGCCAGGCAAACGATGGACCATCTGTGGGCGCCTTAAGGACCCCGCATGACACCACCCTAGAATGTCTTAAAGGCCTGGAGAACCTGGAGGTGTCCATTAAGGACTGGGAACCGCTGTTACTCTACATACTCGTCCGAAAATTAGACCCAACTACTCACGCACTTTATGAGCAGTCACTATCCAACCCACGTCAACTTCCGTTAGTGAGGGTGTTCAAAAAGCAAATATATAATTGTTGCCCTTTAGTCAGACGGCGTTTCGTCTGGCTTCTCAAAAAAGACCTGATGAACAACTGATAACATAATTTTATTATTAACGTCTTTTATAGTACAATTTTTACAAGTATTCAATTTTTAGTATCGCAAAGACCGTAGCGCTGTCATTGCCTTAGTGCTGAGTCGTTGAGAATTCCTAGAGTTCATTGCAGCTTGTCACATGTTTGATGTTGTGGTCAGCAAAAAGTTCATGACCTCCGTGGAAATGAAATTTTCGGAGTATGCATATTACACGAATTAATTTATTTGTAATTGGGGCATTGACCGCGCGCGGAAATAAAAAATGTTTGGAATGTGCAAATTGCATATTAAGTCGGCTCATGTGCAGTCCAGAGTACGTTGAACGTTAATCGCGCGTGGAAATTAGATTTTGTTGATGCGCGCAATTCTATGTGAATTTTCATTGAACAGAGGGATTTCTTGCAGTTCCTGGAAATACGATTTCAGGCTCTCGAAGCTCTCGGCCCAAGGACTAGGAAGCCGGACAGCAGTCGCCGGAATACCGTTAAGTCTACTGTAGCCACCGCAACTGCTTCACAGTGTCTAATGTGCGCTCAGAGTCACCCGCTGCATTATTGCCCGGATTTCCTAAAGCTTGATGCGTCAGGGAGGCTAAATTTCGCTCGCTCGAAGAAACTGTGCGTCAATTGCCTTCGAGAAGGACATCAGTCATCCAGCTGTTCGTCCGGGAGTTGTAGAGAATGCTTGAAGAACCACAACACCCTGCTCCATCTGAGTAGGGGCAACAGGCCCAAGCAGGTCAAGACGAACCCCGGGAGCACAGCAAATTCGAAACACGACCCTAAGCAGCGGGCAGAACCGGTGGCCTTGGCTTTAGCGACTTTGACCGAGCCCCGACAAAGGGAATGCGTACTTTTGAGCACAGCAGTCGTCACGTTATTCACACCCGCCAGTAAGAGCACGGATTGTCAAGTGGTGCTGGATCCGGGCTCACAGATCAACTTGGTGACTGAGCGAATTGTCAGGAAGCTTGGTTTAAAGTCTGCCCCCCACCTGAAAATCATCGAAAGGGTGGGCGGTGGCTCCGAGAAGGCATATCACAGGGTGAACCTTGGCCTGAGATCCAGATTATCATGCTATAGCACGCAGTTGGAGGCCTTCGTCTTGGAGAAAATTTTATCTCCTCAACCCTCTCAGAGTCTCGACATATCGGAATGGCATATCCCTGGAAACATAAGGTTAGCGGATCCCGAATTCCACCATACGGAGCGCATCGATATGCTATTGAGTGCGGAGCAGTTCTACGAAATCCTTGCCATTGGGCAAATCAAATTGGGTCCTGAACTCCCCGTGCTCCAGAACACGCTCTTCGGGTGGATTGTCGCCGGACGAGTAGTTACACCTCAACCGCTTCCAGTAACATGTGGAGTTCTCACAGAAGAGACTCAGCTGGCTTAGGCCATCAAGTGATTCTGGGAGGTTGAGGAGGTACCGGATCCACAACACAAATTCACCGCAACTGAAAGATCCTGCGAATTACATTCAAATAACTCAACGTGAGTCAGATGGTCGTTTCTTGGTGCAGCTTCCCTTCAAGGAGGACCCGGAAAGGCTGGGCGACTGGCAGAATATTGCAATAAGAAGATTCCTGGCGATCGAGCGAAGACTGGAGAAGAATCCCGTTTTAAGACAGCAGTATGTCGAGTTCATGGACGAGTACGAGCGACTGGTACACATGGAGCAGATCACATGGAAGCTCATTATTTCCTGCCGCACCACTGCGTCCTGAAACCAGATATAAGCACCACCAAATTTAGAGTGGTTTTCGATGCGTCCAGCAAGACATCAACCAACGTTTCCTTGAACGACATCCTACATACAGGACCCACGATTCAGGACGAGGTGTTTGCGATCTTGACCCGTTTTCGCCTACCTCGCTTTGTATTCACGGCCGAGATCGCCAAGATGTATCGGCAAGTACTGCTTCAGCATGACGACCGCAAATTTCGAACGAGTCCAGCCCAGCCTTTGCGATATTACCAACTCAAGACCGTAAAGTATGGCACAACGTGTGCCCCGTATATGGCAACCAAATGTCTCCAGGTTCTGGCACAGGCCGAACAAGATCGAGCGCCCTTGGGCAGCAGCGCATTACAGCATGATTGTTACATAGACGACATCATGACACGGGCAGACAGCTTGATGGAGGCCGTTCAAACATAGGAGGAGTTGCGCCAGATTCTTGCCAGTGCAGGAATGCATTTGCACAAGTGGTGTGCCAATCATCCGCAACTTCTGCAGCAAATCAACGTCGAGGACCAAGAGGTCCAATTGTACTTCAACAGTCTGTTCGAAGATTACATCAAGACGTTGGGGGTAATCTCGCTCCCGAAGGCAGACCACTTTCAGGTCAGCATCAACTTGGACCTCGCTGAAGTCAAATTCACGAAACGGACGATCGCATCAGACATCGCCCGAATGTTCGATCCATTGGGCATCCTTGCCCCAGTTACCATAACCGCAAAACTATTCCTGCAGGCATTGTGGCGCTTGGAGTTGGACTGGGACGCAGCATTGCCATTCGAAATACACTCACGATGGGCCCAGTTTCGCAGCGAGCTCCTATCCTTGCAGACGGTTCGCTTTCCTCGACATGCCGTCGGCTGCGAGAGGTCGGTCCAACAGCAATTACATACCTTTTGTGACGCCTCGGAGAAGGCGTATGGTGCTGTCGTCTACGTCCGCTCAACATCATTGAGCGGGCAAGTCAACGTTCGGCTGCTCTGTGCCAAGTCCAGGGTGGCACCCATCAAGGTGTTCACAGTGCCACGTTTGGAGCTGTGTGCCGCCAAGCTGGGTGCGGAATTAACAAGTCGGGTCAAGAGGGCGCTCAGGCTAACGGACGTTTTCCACGTTCTTTGGTCCGCTTCCGAGGTCATATTGGCGTAGATCAATTCAACCGCGTCATCGTACAGCACATTCGTCGCAAACTCAGTGGCGACATGTGGCGTCCCACAACAATCCAGCAGACATCCTGTCCCGTGGCCTGGCGCGGCCTGAGCTCACGGACTGCAAGCTCTAGTCACAGGGACCATCTTTCTTGACCGGATCTGAGGCGGACTGGCCGCCTCCGTACAGGGGTACCGAACCCTGTGAAGTTGAGCGGAAATGCAGCAAGGTGGCGATCATAACAACCGCCAGCGCACGCAGTCACTTCGTGCACGAGGTTCAACACGGCAATACCTTTCGAAGACTACAACGAATCATCGCCTACATGCGGCGTTTTGTGGATCGGTGCCTGCCAAGCTCCCAGCCCCCTACAACATGCAGCCAAGCAGTCACAAGTCAAGAGTTCGCCCGACCTACTGCCGTCATCATCAAGTGCATCCAGCAAAATGCCCTTTACGAGGACTTGCGCGAAGTTCGACGCCATCAGCAGGTCAACAAAAGCAGCCCCCTGTTGGGACTGTCTTCTTTCCTGGATTCAGAAGGAATCCTACGCGTAGGTGGGAGGCTGGAGGCTTCGCAGTTATCTTTCGAGGCTAAACATCCCATGGTGCTGCCGGCGACAAATCCGATTACAAAGTTGCTGATGACAGACATCCATCGCGACAACTGCCATCTTGGTGCGCAGGCATTGCTCGCGATGACGAGACAGCGTTTCTGGCCCATTAGGGGGAAGCAGTTGGCCAGATCGATTGCGAGCGCTGTATTCGGGCAAGCCACGGCTCTTTGAGCAAATAATGGGAAATCTTCCTCGTCCACGAGTACAACCCGCACGCCCCTTTATCACATCAGGAGTCGATTTTTGCGGGCCCATGCTGATACATTATCGTGGCAGAGGCGTGCGGCCGCAGAAGGGGTACATCGCTATTTTTTTGCTGTTTCGCTACCAAGGCCGCCCACCTCGAACTGGTAAGCAACCTCAGTACCGACGCCTTTCTGGGCGCATTGTGGCGTTTCATCGGAAGATGAGGGCGATGCAAGGACTTAGACTGCGACAACGCAACCAACTTCGTGGGCGCGCAACAACCAATTGGGCGACCTATCCTCATTGCTCTACTCGGTGAAGGCTCAGAAGAAGGTGTTCACTTCACTTCATTACACCCCGCGCATCTCACTTTGGCGGTTTATGGGAGGCAGCAGTCAAGTCGGCCAAAAATCGATTACGACGGGGTGTTTCACCGGCAACACACACCTACGAGGAGTTGCACACGTTGGTGGTTGGAGTGGAGGCCATCCTCAATTCGAGACCTTTGGTGCCGATGTCCGAAGATCCAAACGATTTGGCAGCGCTCACTCCGGGGCACTTTCTCATCGGAGAACCAATTACGGCCATGGTGAATACTCTGGCCGAGCCGCTTATCTGTGGGCTTCAAGCTAGATGGAAACTGGTCAACAAACTCAGGAGCGAGTTCTGGCAGCGATGGTCGAGCGAGTACCTCTCCCAACTACAACATCGAATAAAGTGGCGACGGATACAACCGAACGCGGTTCCGGAGACAATCTCATCATCAAGGAAGATAACACGCCGCCCTGAAGTGGCCTATGGGACGCATCGTTCAAACGTACGTAGGAGCGGACGGATACGTTAGAGTGGCTGACGTCAAGACCTCGTCGGGTACGGTGAGGCGACCCATCCATCGTCTCGCCCCGCTACCAATATTGCAGAGCTCTCCCGCTGAAGAAGCGGACCGGAACTCAAAGGCGCTCACGTCTGCTGACACCGCCAGTCGAGCAGACGAATCCAGCCACCAGCGGCTCAAGCGTCATCCGGGAGGAAGGAAGACTTCAGCTGTGTCACTGCTGTTGCTTTACCTGTTGAGTCCTATGGTGATGACCAACCCTATCAAGGTGACACCAACTGGCGAACAACCTGGCCTGTATTTCCAGTCACTGGACCGTGCCCTCTTATCTTCGAGCGAGTGGAGGATTCTGGTATACTACGTTAACGATTCTCGAGCTGCAACGAATGCAAACCGCCATTCTGAGTGTCATCACGGATACTCAGCACGGGAAACTCATTCCACTGCTGCTATCACAGGAGCAGCTAGCTACCACAATGGCTCATGTCAGGGACTATCTGCCAGAAGATCAACGTCTACCGGTGACCCAGGAGAACTGCTTGAAACTTTTCCAATTAACGTCCATCAAGACTAAGGTAAATAACGAGTTCATCCTATTTGAGCTCAGGATTCCACTGGTCAGTGCCTCAACTTACGAAATATACAGAGTGATACCGATGCCATCAGAGAAACAGAATCGCCTCATCTCAATACTGCCCATCTCACCGTGCCTTATCATTAGCCCCCATCGGGACGTATATTACCCGTTGAGCGAGGTCGAGTACGCTTCTTGCAGCGTCTCATCCGCTGTACCACAGGGAGGCCAACGTAAGCACATGCGAAGTGAACTTGCTCAAGGAATTGCCGTCGCCTCCTGACTGCCACCTGATCGAATTGCCTGGCTTATTTTCCTGGACGAATATCCCGTCCTCCAATGATTGGATCTTCGCCTTTACAGGTGAGACCGTGGCTCACGTGGTATGCAGCGGCAACACCACCACGATGAGACTTCACGACTCCGGAGTACTACAGTTGGCGCCGGACTGCACTCTCAAATCTGACGCAGTCACAATTCAAGTACAGCGGGCTCATCAGAGCACTATACAGGTGCAACACGCTAAAGCTTTTTATCCAGTGGAGGATGTACAGCCCGTTTCTCAATCGGTCGGCGGCCACCCGGCCCGGTTTCAAACGCATTCTACCGAGATCGAGACCTTGCGAAACCAACTCAAGGCCCAGGATCTCTCCTGGAATGACTAGCTGGACGTCCACGATGTTCATCAGTACGCACTAGGATACACTTGCCGAGCAAGTTAGTTTAATCAATTAGTTTGATCAATTTTTTCATTCCAGGTAAATTTTTAAATTTTTAAATTTTGTAAATTTTATCTTTTTTGATGGCCTCTCACTTTTAGAGACCACTGTAAGATTCATTAACCTGCGCGGATTTGCTGACGCTCGTGGATGCGATGAGCAAACAACATAGTCCATGTGCAAGCGCAAGTTTGCTTATCGCATTCGCAGGCGTCAGCAGATTTGCGTAGATGGTTCATATCCATTTGCAAGCGCAAGTTTGCTAATCGCATTTGCAGGCGTCAGCAGATTTGCGTATCACATGCATGCGCGATGGTTATATCCATTTACAAGCGCAAATAGGTTGAACGCGTTCGCGAGCGTCAGCAGATCTGCGTATCACATGATCTGCTGACGCTCGTGAATGAATTTGAGTATCCCGTCAACAGTCATATAGTTCGGAACATCTTCAAGGTAGTAGTTGAGATTTAAATTTAAATCTGCTGCTTGCTTTCAGCTCTCGTTACAATACCAAATTACAAAGGGATTACTATTTTTGTGTTGTGTTCCAATCTGCCTCAGCTGCATTGCTCGCTACATGGATTCTTAAAACGGATTTATCAGTGCATAACATGTTTAATAAAAATGAATATTAAGAAAAATTGTGCATGAGTGACTTAAAATAAAAGAGATACATTCAATTTTTACTATAATTATTGGTGTTGAATTTTGGATTAAACTTACAAAACGCAAGTGTGCAACACGCGAGTACAAGAATTTCACATAACGGAATTAAAGGACAGGACGAGGCCAGAACAAAGGAGTTCTGGCGCAAACAAGTACAGTTATGTGCGAACAGTGATCGTCTGCCCCCCTGAGCAACTCCAGGGTCAGAAAGGTTTCATGCGGAATTTCGCTGTGAGCAATGCAGCCGAGTGATTCGCGGCAAAATTTGCTGCACGATTTATTCCTGCATTGGTTTGTCACCGTAGGTAGGCTGCTCGGGACCTTCCACGCTAATTATTTTCGATCGGACGTTCCTTCTTTGCCCGGCTCAATGAGACCCTCAGGGGCTGGGTCGTCCCCACGATTGTTTCGAACTCCGGCCGTACCGGCTTTCTCTCATTCACAACCTCAATTGCCAAATTAACATATCCACCTACTTTAGGGCACACCTACCGTTTTCCTTTAATCATTTTCTGTATAAAAAAGAAAAATACGCAATCCTTCCCACTAACAAAGTTTCATTCATTAATTCCCCTTAACAAAACTTCATTCTATAGCTTTTACGGACGTTACTAATAGGATATGATTCCTTCCTTCCTATTAACAAACTTCCATCCTTTACTTCCCACTAAGAACATTTTATTCATTATTAGTACCACATTAACAAATATGCATTCTCGCCTCCCTACTAACAAATTTCATTCCATTGCCCATTAAGATATTTGCGCATTTGAAGTTGCTTATGTGATGAATGGGAAATTGACAAAAGGTGGCTCCGGTGCTAGTGTCGGATCCTGGGGTTAAGCTCCGCCGAGCGCAGGAACACTCTTTTTGAGTTCGGCAAAATCAATTGTTTCCGTGTGTATGACTATTTGCATATAACTAAACGTTATCATGGTTATGCAAATCGCCGTACATACAAATGGAAATTGTTGCATTTGTCGAAATGGAAAAGATGTGTGTGTAACGGAATCGAAGTGCATTGAACTTCGATAACTTTACCTCGGTACGGCAGCGGTAATTGGGACGAAAAGGATCGCGAGAATGGTTTTGAGCGAGTCTGGTTTTGAGTTCGGAAGTGAGTTGAGTAACGACGACGAGATTGAAAGGCGAAAATAAAAGAGGATATAAGAATTGTGGAATACGTGAATTGTTCAACTGTGAAATAGATGCATTTTTCACTTGTGTAATATATGAATCGAAGTGTATTGAACTTCGATTACGTTACCTCGCTACGGCAGCGGTAATTGGGAAGAAAAGGATTGCGGGATTGGTTTTGAGTGAGTCAGGTTTTGAGTTCGGAAGTGAGTTGAGTAACGACGATGAGATTGAAAGGCGAAAATAAAAGAGGATATAAGAATTGTGAAATACGTGAATTGTTCAATTGTGAAAAAGCTGAATTTTTCACTTGCGAAAGATATGAATTTTTCCGTGAACAAAAGTTGAAGACGCGAAAAAAACGCGAGGAAGTTTTGGTGGAGCGAGCTAATCGTTGCGGCTTTTGGGACAGTTTATGAAAAATGGATGTCGTATTCTCTAATCCATTTACGTGAAACAATAAAATGGGTATCGCGTTACCGGCGGTAATTCTTGATGCTCGGTCGCACAGTGAAGACGGCCTATATGATTCCATCGTGTGAAAGTTTCTAGTCCTTAGCCAAGTGCCAACACGTGAAAAATTCCGACAGCTGCTCGTAACAGTTGGTGATCATCTAGTTTGTAAAGTGAAACTGAAAGTCGAGCATTGACTTGACTCGCGCTAAAGATTTGTTGCAGGACTCACTGGACAGAAGTGGCAGTATTATGAAATAGTGTTTATTCGCCGGAAATTAGATTGGCATCCTAACTTGATATATAATGAATAGTCAATTGTTGATTGAAATAGGGAACAGTGAAATTTAATAGACCTAGACAATATTGATTTTAAAATTTGAAGTACTGCCAATCCGTGAGGTTGAATTCAGTGTTCTTCCGACATAAAACATAAGGAGTGAAGTAATTTTTTAAAAACTTTAAATCGTATTAGTGGCCGATATTTTCCTTATTTTAGTTAAACTTTCCTACTATTTCATAACAAAGAAAGCTTGTAACCGTAATTTTTTAGTGCCGCCCTCCAATTGCAGAGCGCTCAGCGTTATCGGAAGGAGTGAGTAACTTTTATTTTTATTATTCTTTTTATTATACAGTACAGTTTTTATCTAATTTTTTCGGTAATCCAAAAGAAAACTCTTTTGTGCTTGTTTGAAATATTTTCTTCTCTTTCACTAAAAAACTAGTTTAATTTGATTTTATATTGAATTGTTTTGTTATTTTTTTGAAATTCAAGAAAATGATCCTTATATATTAAAAGACAATTTGTTTTCATATCTCATAATGATCCCTTCCTCTCTGTTCCCTTACTTCCGCTCGTGTTAAGCTTTTATATGTAGGGTGGCTCAGCACGAGCAGAGGGTGCCCCGGACGACTAGCGCCACGACTAAGCGCTAACCGGTTTCAGCATGCCACCCCGGGTTACGCACCCCTCTGCTATAAATTGATGTCTGCAATTGCAGTGACTGCCGTGGTTGCAACAGAATGGCGCCTAAACAGTTTTTGTTGTTTTTATTAGAATTTCAGTAGTGCTATTTGTTGCGTTGCAATAGAATGGCGCCCAAGAATTGGTTTTTATTTCGATGGTTTTAGTTTGATTTTGTTAAGTTTTATTGTAATTTAACGTTTTGGGAAATATTTTCATTTTTCATAATTATAGTTCAGTAGGTTTTCACTGCTATTTAAAATAGTTTGCTTTACCTTTTCTTTCATTTTGAGTAAAATTCAGATAGTTTGGGTTTAGGCAATTAAGACTAATTTATAGTTATTGGATTAGTTTTGAGATAATTTGTACAGTTGGTACATTTAGTCTTGATTTACAGGTTTTAATTAGAGGGTTTTGATTTGGATTAGTTTAAGTTATTTGGATTGTAAATTTTCTTTGATTAACTATTTGGTATGTAAGGATTGTTCATTTTATTGTTGGTTTTGAGTAAAAAGATTGAGTTTGGTAATTAACTTCGCCGTAGACGGTCCCAAGCTCGTGTTTGAGGAAGGAGTAGGGAACTTCCTTGTTTCCCAACCCCACAGTTCCCATGATTCCTGATCCCAAACCCCCCAATTAAATGGTAACAAATGTTCTCGGAGTCGCACATTGGGTTTACTGGTTCCCCAATAATGGGACATTAAATTCCGAGAAATGCTAATAACTGTAAATACATCTCCAGCTCTGCTACTAAATCCTACTTACATCTCCTTTGTGGGGACTTAAGAGGGTGAAGGCAAACGGAATCGAGGTAATAACCATGCCACCAGAATGGGGGTTGGGCGGCGGGCTAGCTCCTCGTCCCTGGAAAACCCTACCATATTTCAAAACCTGCAGACGGTCTTCGGAATAGATTGGGCTCAGCCACTTCGAAAACGGAAAAAGACTGTAACATTGGATCCTGGAATCACTCAATTACCCTGGCGCTGGTAGGCCAATCAATACAAATTAAAAATACTGCCAATCCAGGAAACGAACTGGACTGGAAATGATATTCAAGATATGACATCGCACACCATATTCACAAGCGAAGTGGCCTTTATTGTGGATAGAGAGTTCAAATCGCACGTTATTGATTTCAAGGCAATAAACGAACGGTTGTGTGCGATCCGTAGAAAAGCTAATCAATGTACACGCCCCGACCGAAGAAAAGGACAAAGAAACGAAGTAAACGTTTTACAATCACCTGGAAAGACTAGGCGACTCATTGCCTACAAACGACACAAAAATAATTCTGGGTGATTTCAACGCTAAGGTTGGCAATGAGATATCTCATCGGGGAACGACTGGAGGATATAGGCTCCACGACGAAACAAATGATAACGTCCAGCGCCTGATCGATTTTGCATGTAGCAGAAATCTAGTCATGCGTTCGACTTGGTTCCCACATCGACGCATTCATAAAGTGATCTGGGTATCATCAGATGGCAATACACAAAACCAGATCGATCATGTTCTGGTCTAACAACGTTGGGCCTCGAGCATACTTGACACCCGTACATACCGAGGAGCCAATTGTAATTCAGATCATTACTTGATCAAATTAACCTATCGATGTCGTATGTCAAAGGTATATTCGGCGAAGACCAGCCCGCTACAAAAAATTTATATCGAAAGGCTCCAAACGGCGTCTGTGGCCAAAAATTTCACGGAGACCCTCAACAACCTGCTGGCTCCCATCTTATCAGACGCATCATTGAAAACAAGCAACGAGCTCTGGATGGAAGTGAGAGCGGCTATTAAGATCGTGGCCGAACAGATGATCGGACATCAAGCACGGCGCAAGAGAAATGATTGGATCGATGACGAGTGCCAGAATGCGTTAGACAAAAAGAATCAGGCGTACAAAGATTACGTAGGTAGGAAAACCAGGACGAAGAGAGAACACTATGAAAATCTCAGAAGAGTAGCGAATAAGATAATCAGAATTAAGAAAAGAAAATACTATGACGACCAATTGAGAAGTATAGATGTAAGTTTCGCGAGCAACAACACAAGACAAGCATACAAAGTAGTGAAAAGTCTGAAACGTGGTTATCAGCCCAAAACCACGCTCTGTCGTGATGACATCGGCAATATCATCGCTGATGAAACCAAGATTAAGGAAAGATGGGCATCATATTTCAAGAACCTCCTTAATCGTCCACACAGCTACAGAACATCGGAGTCTATAGATGTTTGCGAAGAATTTCCATTGGCCCCATCAACTCTGTATGAAGTTTGTTCCATCATCAAAGCCCAAAAGAATAATAAAGTGCCGAGCATCGATGAGATTCCAGTGGAGCTCAGCAAATATGGTGGCAGTAGTGTTCACAAAGCTATTCACAAAGTCACCCAGCACATTCGGCAACAAGAACATATGCCGAAAAAGTGGAGCCAATCAATTATATTTCCTATCCACAAAAAGGTGATAAGTTACAGTGCGACAATTATAGAGGCATATCACTACTTTGTAAGGCGTACAAGATATTTTCACAAATCTTAGAGAATAAAACCAGGACATACGCCAACAGTATTATTGGAGAGTATCAAGGTGGTTTTTGAGCAGGTAGATCAACAATACACCAATTGTTCACAGTCAAGCAGGTACTGGAGAAATGCTGGGTGTTGAATTGATTTTAAGCAGGCATATGACAGTATTGATCATAACGGATTGTACCAAATAATGCTTTGCTTTGGCATCCCAGTCAAATTAGTCCGTCTTACCAAAATGACAATGACATCGACGACCTCCAAAGTCCGCATTAACAACCAATTCACCGTTGCCTTTGACACAAATATCGGAGTATGTCGTAAGGAAGCTACCTGTTGATACATGAGGTACATTACTACACAAGTCGCGCCATGCGGTAGCCTATGCAGAAGACATCAATATTTGGTCACGGTCATTAACAACTGCCAAGGAACTCTTCCTGATACTTGATAGCAAAGCAAAATTAGCAGGGCTACAAATGAATGAAAATAAAACAAAGCTCATGACGCAGTCGAGGAAAAATACCTCAAATACACAAAACATCACACTGGGCGAATACAATATCGAAAATGTGAGCGAATTTGTGTATTTGGGCGCTAAAATAACGAAAACGGGTAATGAAAGAGACGAAATACGCCGAAGAATATAGCTCGCAAATAAAAATATTTTATTCAATTTTGACGATCTTGAAGACCAGCTGCATACACAGGAAAACAAAGCTCCAAGTATACAAATCGGTGATAAGACCTATGTTATGCTATGGGTGTGAAACATGGACCCTAATCCAAGCATCCGCGAATATATACGCCTTTGAGCGACGGGTCCTGAGGCTAGACAGGGACCAATGGCAAATTCGATACAACCATGAGCTGTATAAAATTTTTGATGAACCGGACGTCTTAACTATTTTAAGATTCTGGAAGCTGCAATGGGCTGGCCACATGAATCGTATGGACGAATAACGGATACCCAAAAAGGTATTCGCTGGGAGAACTGATGGCCGGAGACCAGTAGGGAAACCGAGGAAACGCTGGTATGACTCGGTCGACGAAGACAACTCATCGCGGCTCGGATTCCGAAATTAGAGGACGCGGTCAATGGACCGAGACAGTTTGTGGCCCGAAGGGGGAAGAAGAGTTTGGTAATTGAGTTTAGTTTAAGATTAGCTGTTAGGATTGTAACTGTAGGGTAGCTTTATATAAAATAGATTTAGCTAGATTAGGGAAATTCGAATTAATTTTTATTTTAATTTATGTTAGGCGTTAATATTTTTAAAGTTTTATTTATGTATTTATTTGTCAATTTGTCTGTCTGCTATTTAATTTCTAGTTTATTTTTGTTGTAACGTTTGTCCACCTGTGATTTATTAAATTATTTATTTTATTCAAATGTCTGTGCTGTCCATCTGCTACTTATTGATTTCGCTGATTTCGTCGATGTGTCCTTCCGATAATTTTTATCTAATTGATCGATTTTTCTATTTTATTATCTAGAATTTACTATATTTATTTTAAAATATGGCATCGCATAACGCCCCTTACTCTGGCTACTCCAGTTCCGACAGCTTATATTTCTTCTCGCTAATGCACAAGTGGAGGTTAAATTTTGATGGCTCCCCTGCTAGCCTACACATCGATCAGTTCCGGTTTGAACCCACCACCTTGGCAAGAAACTACAATATTTACCTAGAGGAACTCGTATCTTGTTTCCAGATCCTACAGGAGGCACCTGCAGAGGAATGGTATTGGTTATTCCGGCAGCTCAACCCTAATTTTACGTGGCCTGATTTGGAAGCTGCGTTGAGGGAGCGTTATGGATCTCATTGGACTGACGTAAATGTGCGGCGAGCAATCGATGCGCGTTTCCAGAGTCCAGACGAATCTTCCCATGAGTTTCATGGCTCCATAATGGAGATGGCTTTGGGTCTTAAAAATCGGTTATCCGATTTTGACTTGCAGACCATCCTTTTGCGGAACCTGGACGAAGGAATGAGGAATCATTTGGCCGGCTAGAAAAACACATCGGTAACAGAGTTAGTTTGTCACTCCATCCGAATTGAAGCTATGGGGTATCCTTCAGATGACCTGTGGTTGACCATCGCACTAGTCATGCTCCCAAAATTGACGCTGTTGATAAGTTGGAGAATGCCTGGTGTGATCCTCAAGGAACCTCTGCAGCAGGATATTATACACACTATCAAGGTTGGCATTCAAGTGAGATCCCTTTTTCTTTTCGGGAACATCATCAATGCACATCCACAAATTTCTTCGCTTCGCCTCACATGCCTGAATTACCACCGTTTTCCGGCGTAGTGGTTGCCCTGAGTAGTGTACCGAATCACGTCAGAAGTAATAAAATAGCGGGTAATAATCAACAACCACTGCCTGCTTTAGAGCACGTCACTTTGTAGTAATCGAGGAGCCGTCTAGGCAAACTGATTGAAAGGCCTTTGCGAAGAAAATCCCATTTTTATGAAAATAACAACGCAGTAAGTGCGGAAGAATTAGATACGCAACTCATTAACATTGTTATTTTCTAGACCGCATTAAATCCCACCACTACCATCGCTACCATTATCAGGGAAAAATATTTCGAATGAAACAAATGCAAACTCAAATAAAACTTCAAGAAAAGTTTCTAATGGCAGCCCCCTTTGCGGCGCAATTTAGCGAAGCAATTGCTAGTTTATCTTGACGATGAAAACCTCTGTTACCGCAATGAAGAAGCTCGTCGACTCAAGACTCAAGAAATGAAGAGACATGCTGTCATCGTCGCTATATGTGCAAACCATACAGATTTAGAGATCTCTAATTTTCGGTTGCAAAACGCAAAAAGCACGAACAACGTTCTGACACTGTCCGATCTGCAGAATTTTTAGAAAAAGTGCAAGCGATCATAGACGAGAACCCTTCAAAAACAATGAGGGTCCTTGCGAGAGAGCTTCATGTTTCTGAGCGCCTTATTCGTAGAGTTGTCCATGAAGATCTTCGATATATGTCTTACGTGATGCGCAGAGGACAGTTTATGTCGGAACGACCACGGGAACAAAGAGTTCTCCGATCAGAACGTATTTTAAACAAAATCAAATACACTGACGTGCCCAAAATGTTATGGTTTTTTTCCGACGAAAAAAATTTCGACCAAGATCAAAAGACCAATCGCAGAAATGACAGATGGCTATGTTCAAATCCTACGGAGGTTCCTGTTGTTATGCACACAAAATTTCCAGCCACTATTATGGTTTTAAGTGTTGTCAGCAACGAAGGACATGTTATACCACCACACTTTTTTACTCAAGGACTTCGAGTGAACTCTGCTGCATACATCGAGGTTTTGGAGACGGTAGTGAAACCCTGGATAGACAATGTAAGGGGAGGCAGACCATATACATACATTTTTCAACAAGACTCTGCTCCTTCACATAAAGCGATGTCGACACAAGATTGGATGGCCGAAAATTTTCATGACCACATAACAACGAACCTATGGCCACCTAGCTCCCCAGACCTTAATCCTTTGGATTATGACGTATGGGGCGTAGTTGAGACAAATAAGCGTCCTCATAATACCACCTCTTCGCTGGAGACTGCTATTAATGCCGTTATGGTCAATATGAACAAAGAGCATTGGATTCGTTTCTGGACCCGGATCGAAGAGGTTATTGCTGCTAATGGCGACTTTATTGAATAACTTTATAGCCATATATTAATTTAACGTTGCATAAAAAATTCCTGAAATTTCGTTAAATTTTGTTAAAAATACAAGCTAATTAATTTTACACTCAAGCTGTCCTCAAATACCGTACGCACCCTGTATTATCATTTTTCTCGGTATTAAATTTAAATTCTTCTTCATAATTAAATAGAAATTTTATATCATTTTTTTTTCTTCTATATTAAATTTAAACTTTCTTTTCTAACCATATTCTTTAGGATATAGATCTATTTATTATTATATAAAATTGTTTTCATTTTTTTAACTTCTAACATGAGAACACAATACAACCATCCATGTATTGCATTACCGAATGCAATCTATCTTGGCTGAGTTAGCAGCTGGTCTCAATTTACAGGTGCAGCACAGAGATTATGCCGAGATTTGGACGGATCGAGGAGTCTGCTTGAGATCGCCACACAGCGCGGACGCCGCGAGAAAAGAGTAGAGAATCGCGCATCAGTTCGTCGTTCGTTGTAATTTTTTTAGTGATTTATTCGTTAAATATTTGGAAAATCCCGGGAAATAGATCGGAAAAGCACTGCTGAAAGTGGTCTGCAACGTCCCCTTGAGTGTATGGCCCTGGTTGCATTCGGCAACGTGAAATGTGTTTGAAAATTGTGGCGGTCGAATGTCGCTCCCGACAGTGATGGTAAGTTCTCATATCGAAGCTTATTTCCGACGAAGGAAGGAAAATAGAATTTGTCGGGCAAAGTCGACCGAAAAAGTGCCGTGAATATGAACATCGTAAGATGGTAATGATGGAAATTGTGTAGAATAGTGAATAAGCAGAAAGAAGTGGAAATTTGGACGAAATTGTTCGGAAAGAAAATTCGGAGTCTGGAGATTGTGCATCCGTTAGAAACGGCATTATCTGGTTGCCAACTACTTTCACGGCAAACCACCACTTTCGGTATCACTGGTGGTGACGGCGCTAGTGGGACCGATTTTCATGACTTGTCTCTGTTTTCCATGCAACAAGATAAATCTTACAGTTGCTCGAACATAGTGGATTATGCACGGCAGGTTGTTATTGACAATAAATGAACAGACGTGATATCTGCTCACAAAGGAAAAGTCGAGGACGTGGAAATGCCAGATGGGATTGAGAAGTTGATATAATATCTGAATGAATGGGATACTGTTTATTTTACGAATCAATGTTCGATACGGTGTGTTCGCAAGAGATAAGTGGCTAAAGGGAAACGGAATGATGTTTCTAGATCGACGAACTTTGTTCATAACTGCAATTGAAGATCGTCAAGATGAGGAGGAAAAAGTTAATTAGCTATAACGGAACCACTTGTTGATGTAGTTGACCCAAAGCAACTTGTCTTGATATCATATTTGATTAAGGAAGTTATATTTTTATATACAGTGCAAAAGTGTGATTTGGAATTTTCCTCCCCATTTCAATTAAGTTTTCAAGCATCATCCACATCATCAGCGGGCATCTGGCGAAGATGTTGGGTGAGCACCCTCTTTTGTGTATGAATAAAAAAAAATATTTTTTAACATTGTCAAAAAAAAACAAATTTCTACCAGACAAAAATTCTATTCCAATATTTTGTTCACATATTTACCGGTTTTTGATTAAAAAAAAATTGGTTTGGTTTTAGACCGAAAAAATTTTGTTTTACTTCAAGTAAATTCTAAATAACTTAGATTTTATTGTATTTGGAAGAAATTCCATTCATTTGAAATATTGTTAACCTCCAGTTGAAAAAGTACCTTTTTAAAAAGAAAAAAATAAAGAAATAAAGTTGGAAAGATATGTTAAAATACACACTCGGTCTTTCCATTTATTGAAAACCTGATCGGGTATCGGACCCGCAATGCTGCCTGGCCCCTCCACTATACTGAGCTAGCCATCGGGCGAGCTCCCCCCTTTTGATGCGTTACAGGTGCTCTTGCCCGGGTAGAGTGGCCTCCCGCTCACGTGCCTTTTTATAGTATAGTGTTATGTGATTCCATCGCATAATACTATAACATAAATTGGTCACGTTTATATTTCTCATATAAGGGGAAAATTCATACAAATTATGTTTGTATGAGTTTTTCACTTAAATGGGAAATATATGACCACGTCTACATTTGGATCTTGATTTGGTTGGCAGGGTGCGAGGGGGCACCGCTGCCACCTGGATGCCCACTCTTATTTGGGGGCCATGAGTATCGTCGGTAACGATGAAGTCCGCTCAAGTCCGTCTGTTTTCTCCCAGGTCCGGTTTGTCCTCTGTGTCAGCAATTTCAACCCTTAGTAGATTATCGACTTCGGTCGATATCTATTCTAACCCCGAAATTCGTGGATGTGGAAAAATTTTTTGCTGTGGTTCTTGTGCTGAGGAAAAGAACCCGCCCCAGGACACCGCAATGCTAGCCTGCCAGCACATTCACGCGTCCTCAGACAAGGCCAATCTCGGCGGCTCCTACCATTCTCTTTTGCCGAGGCAGCAGACCATCGCTGCAGTCTTTTACAGACATTTTTTCTAACCACAATTCACTACAAAATGACACCCAACGTGTGGCCTGAAATGCCCGGCTTTATCATCAGTCATGAGCATGAGACAGACTTTGTAAGGTAACATAGGCTACCTTACAAGGTGTCCAGATTTTTGGCGCGTAGGTAACTACTAAGGTATATTGCACAAATCGTGCCCCAGTGCCCCTAACAACTTCCGGATGTGTTGTCCTCGGACATCAATATCGTTTGAACCTGCTTTTGATTTATACCTTGGTGGTTTACCACCATTGTATGACTAGCAATGCCAAATGATATTAGAGTCCCTATGTGTATTCGGAAGTTGTTACTCAGCATCATTTTTGCGACGGGTTCTGATCTGCACCCGAAACTAAGCGGTGCCTTAGTGTCTTCCAGTACATGGATCTTGATTGCACATGATTGGCTGCTTAGCTAGCCCGGGACTATCCATGATAAGACACGCGCTGCTTGCGGGCCAGAATCAACCCTGCGCTGACAAACCGTACCTGGTTAAAACTAGCATATGAGAGAGAACTTCCGAACCCTGATATTTATGGCGCCTCAAGAGAGTAGTGCCTGTAACGCAAAGAAAGAGCTCACCATTGGTTTCCCTGCATGGGAAGGGGACAAATGAATGGAAAGACCGAATTCTCACAATATAAACTTTAACTTTATTTAGCAATGAAACATGTCAATTCATAAAAACTTAAGACTAATTTTTGCTATGACAACTCCTCAAAAGCAGGGCTAGAGAGAGGAGTTTGGTTAAACAAATTAGTTGCCTACGCAATTTTTGATTTTTTTATATTATAAAACAGATTAATTCCTTATTCTAATTACGTTACTATTTAGTAGTAATAACAATATTTGAAAATTAAAATTTTCAATTGATATAATTAAATGTTCTTGAAAATTCTTCACCAGACATACTAAGAAGCGATTTTTTGATGTAAAGTTTAAAGATTTCTGATGTATTAGCACATCTGATGAATTCTGGCAACAAGTTGAAGGTTCTTGGGCCAATATATTGAATATATCTATGTGATTGTGTTTTATTACAAGTAGGTACATTGATTCTATAATAATTATATTTAGTATTATACATTGCTTGAAACCTGACGGGTTTGCGCTTTAAATGTGTAAATAGCTGCAGATTTGATATATAGTTTTCTTATGTCAAGTACTCCTGTTAAGTCATATAATTCTGATAATGGAAATATTCTAGGTAACTTGAACATTGTCTTGAGTATAGTCTTTTGTGTAACTTCTAAATTTTCTATATGGGTCTTAAATGTACCTCCCCATACCGATATACAGTATGGGATTAGAGATTGAACTAGAGAATAGTATTGTATTGTCAACATATCTCGTAATGAAATAAAGAGAAATATGCACCTTCTGAGTTTTCCATTAATGTATTCAGAATGGGAATTCCATTTGATGTTACGATCAATTATGACTCCTAGGTACTTTGTTTTCTCAACAATAACTAAGTCTTGGCACTTACACACTGTATTCCCTTTATTAGTGTTATGGCAGTTTAGTTCGTGCAGTTTAAGAGTCCGGTATGATGGCTGACCCGGAGATGTCAATGAGAAGGTTAACACCTGCGTTTTGCGGGAGTTCAAGCGAAGCCTATGTCTTTGCAACCAGTTATAGATCCGAGTCATTGCAATTTCTGCTATATGCTTAGTTTCGTTCCAAGTTGTTGATGAAACTAATAGGGCAGTGTCATCAGCAAAAGCCACAACCTTGCATTTGCTGCTCAATTTTATATTGCAAAGATCGTTTACGTAAATATTGTATAGTAACGGCGATAGCACTTTCCCTTGTGGTAAACCTACTTTGTCTTTCGTGCACCAATCGCTTAGCGTACTTAACACTCTGACTCGTTGTTGTCTCAAAGACAAATATGATTTAAGGAGTTTTAAGGGATTGGCTTTTATACCAATTTTTTCTAGTTTTGATATCAAAATTTGATGTGAAATTGTATCGAAAGCCTTTGAAAGATCCATAAAAATTGCCAAAGGTTTGTTATTGGCATCGATTTCTGAGTACAAAAAGTTCGTTACTGATAAGACAATGTCTTCTGTACTCATGCCTTCCCTGAAACCATATTGATGGCTTGATATAATATCATTTTCAGACAAATACTTTGTCAGTCGATTTTTTATACATTTCTCAAAAATTTTAGCTATTACCGGCAGAAGAGATATTGGTCGATAGTTATTAGTTTCTAGTTTTCTTCCATTTTTATGTACTGGTATAATTATTGCCTTCTTGAAATCAGTTGGAAGGATTCCTTCGACAATGCATTTATTGTATAAAAGGGTGAGCGGTTTGCTGATTTCGTTTTTAATTCTTCTATATGTTGTAGGAGACAAATCATCCCAACCTGCCGACGTATTTGTTTTCAGAGAACTGATGATACTTTCAATTTCTATAGCCCTGATATTGGATAAGTGAAAATTGCACAACATATCGGAACCGTAGGGCTCGTTATTTGGTTCGTTCCATGTGGTGTTTACTTCTATATTACCGACTCCTAAAAAAGCATTATTGAACATATTTGCAATATTATATTCACCAGCAATAGAGTTGTTGTCTGTTACCCTCATATGGTTCACTATTTCGTGAAGTGCGCTTTGTTTTTCTTTATTATTGGTGTTGTTTTTAACAATTTCCCAACGTTTTTTGTTGCTGTTATTAGCCACTGCGAGTTGTTTTTGATAGCATATTCGCATATTTCGCATATTTTTTTACTTCATTTAATTTATTTCTATATTTTTTGTAATATAGGGCTAGTTGCATGTTAAATTGTTGTTTATTTAATTTTTGCTTAATTTTGTCTCTGTTACGAATTGATTTCATGATACCTTGGGTCACCCAGGATTTAAGTTAATTGGGAATATACAGTTTTGTCGAGCAGAGATGAATATTGTCTCTTAATGTAGATAAAAACTTACTCGCTGATATGTTTGCATTTTCTTGCGTACAGATAACTTGACTCCAATCTATTTTAGATAATTGACTCCTTGGTTTTTCATAGCATATTTTAGTTATTTCTTTATTATTAAGTTTAACTTTTTGTTGCTTTGATAATCCATGTTTATATTTATCAGTATAGTATAATGATCAGTTATTGAGTTTTGCAAAATATTCGGAACTGTTACAAGACTATCGAAGTTTTTTTGTCTAATAAGAACATGATCAAGGCACGATTTTTGATTACCATTAACATGAGTGTACTTGTTTATAAGAGATAAAAAACCTAAACTACCTATAGCTGTTAAATATTCGTTTGTGATTCTATTGTGGTCCATAATATCTATATTAATATCACCAATCACTATATCGTAATCACTACGTATGTTGCTATTCGTTCCTAAAATGGAATGAAGCTTCAAAATAAATTCTGAGTCATTAATCGTAGGTGATTTATAAATCGCGTATATTGTGGATGACCTTTGATTTGGCAAATGGATATTAATTTTTAACCCCGTTAATTCCATGCACGTAATTTCTTCGCTTTGAGCAAAGTAAGTATTTTTGACAAAGACTATTACACCGTCATTTTTGTTACGGCATAAAATTGTATAAAACATATTGAATTCAGGTAACTGAAAACTCGGAGCTATAACACTGAAGTCATCAATGTAACTACTGTGATGCGTTTCACTTAACACAATTACATCAAAAGAAATATCTAACCCATTCAATAATATCTACAATTCATCAAAGTTTTTTCTTACGCTTCTTATGTTGAGGTGTAGGATTTTCAAGCTACTATTAAATGAATACTTATTAAATATCTTATTGCATGAAAAGGTTGTGTCGGCTTCAAAAGTTAATTGATCGTGAAAATCGATTAGTTCTGTAGGAATATATGATGCCAACATTTCAAATATTTGTTATTTACGTTAATTACATTCATTTAAGCAAATTTACGTTTAATTCATTCTCGAAATTGATTCTATGAACGTGATCATTTTCAGATCTTCTTATATAAATATTATTATTCTTAAACCATACGTACCTAAAATTATTTTCTTTCGCAAATTTTTTTGCTAAGTAAAGAAGCCTTTTAAAATGTTGGGTCAAGTGAGCATTTAGGTAGAATTTGCTAGTTGGAAATTTAGCGTGGAAATTTCTACAGATGAGTTGGTTTCGCTTTGCTTTAGCTGCGACTAGCCACAGATCCCTCGCTTCTTCCGTAGCGAAACGAACAACCATTGATGGAGATGCGTTGAGTTGTTGTCGGTTGATAATTTTGCGCTTTGCGAATTTCGGCAGGTTTTGTTCTCCATCCACTCCCAGCAGATTTCCTATTTTCGCAGCAACAGCGAACGCGTCTTCATTTGGCGTTATTGGAATCCCACATATTTCTATTTCCGTAGCCAGTTTAGCTTGTTGTAGCTGATTTACTTGTACGGACCAATTTTTCACTTGCGCATTTAGGGTTGAGTTTTCAGAGGATAACTTGTTGCACGTTGAGCTCAGGCTATCAATTTTTTCACAATATTTTAAAATTTGTGTGTTGAAGTCGTCGATCTTGCTACAACAATAGTCCAGCGATTTTTTGTATTCTACTAACTCCTCCTTTAGAAATCTACGCAATTCGAGGAACTCAATATTTTGCTTTTGGAATTCCTTCCTGATAGCTTGTAAATTGTTACTCAAGTCGTTGTTTATTTCGATTGGAGATTTCATTGCAGGAACAGTTGGATTCTTGCAATGTTTGCAGATCCAAGTTCGCTTTTTTCTTTAGCAAGTTTTCTAAAGTTCGCTTCAGAGAAACTAGCACAGTGAAAATGAAAGAGTTTCTTGCAGCCCATACATTCAATAGAATCACTTTTTTCAACAATGAGTTCGTTGCACTCAAAACACTTTACCGGTGCACACATTTTGTGGATCACTTTGCGGAAAGTTTCGGAATAGTTGAGTTTTATGTTTATTCTTCAATCACTATCAAAGTTTTTTCTTTCTCAATATTAATAAAAGATCAGAGCCTTGAGACTCACTTACACTTCACTTTAGCACAATTTTTCTTTTAATTTTAGTAACGATTAAACTTTTCAAATTAAAGTTTTTGTCGCTGTAGCTCCGATAGACAACCAATCGATTCGAGATACGCGGAATGATAGATATTTATTTTTTGATAGAATTTTTCTACAGCTCGCCACTATCGGCCACTAAATACAAAATAGTTTTTACATATATCTTAGCACTAACTTCAAACATATATTTTAGGATTAAATGTACACAAAGTGCACACCAAACCAACGTCGTTTGCGTCCAGACGTGGGACCGATGGCGCTGTGTATTATTTGTCAGCAGGCGAGAATTGATGGTACGCCAGTGCGCATGCTACCGTGCAACCATCAGTTTCACGAAACCGTGACCCAACATCTCATGGTCAACCGGACATGCCCACTTTGCCGACAACCAGCAATTTCTGCCATACCACCAACCGGATCTGTCGAGACACCAGTTACATAAGGAGCTGTGCCCAAAACTAATGATCCCAGGAACCGAGGTTTGCCACTACCGGCCGATCTTGACACCATAGTAGGAGCCGAAGCAGTGCCCCCCCCCCGTGAAGGGCAGAGCCGAACCGTATGCGTGGAGGCGAGAGTACTGCAGGAACTGATGGCCCTAATGCAGGGCTTGACCATCCGGATAGCCGCTCTGGAGAGCAAACAGGAGAACCCACCTCCAGCACGTCCCACTGTGGGACTCGGACCCACATTCTTGGGATTTTCCGTTGGATCCGGGACGCGAGCCCGAGCGAAATCTACCCAGTTCCTCCATGAATCTCATGGCTCCGGTATACCGGCCCAGGCTGAGCCAAGTGCAATCACCGAATTTTGTTCCAGTGGCTTCTCCGGATCAACGCGGACCTTCACATCCACCGTATCGGTTGAAGCCGACTCATATCTCCATTTTAGCGGGGAACCAAATTCCATCAACGTAGAGGTCTTCATTGGTCGGGTGGAGACCCTGATAGACCAGATGTTGGCGGGGGCGCTGGCCGGCTACTCGCAGATGCTACTGAGGGGAGCAGCGCTGGAAACGTACTGGCGGATACATGCTACTCCACCATCCCACCGCTGGTCACGGCCGAAGGAAAAACTCCGTATAGATTATCCCACAGTTAACATGGACGAGAGGGTTTTTGACAAAATTCATGCCAGATGGCAACGCCCAGATGACCCCTTCTGCTAGTTTCGAGCCGACATCTTACGATTAAATGACCAGCTAACTGAGCCGATGACTCCAACACAACTGCTGCGGGTGCTAAAACGCAATTTGAGGCCGGATCTTCGCCGACACGTCGCGAACTCCGACCCTCAGGACTTGGCATCGCTTCTAAGAGCCGTCAGTGGAAAGGAAGGAGTCGGGGAGGACCTCCGAGAACGGCCATACGTGTGGACTAGACCAGATCCGAGGCGCGGAATTGCGGAAGTGGTACAAGAGATCAACACTCCAGATTTCAAGGACAACAACAGGGAGTCCGACGAGCTTACGGTAGCCGCGGTGAGGAACCTCTTGACCTGCTGGAACTGCAAGCAAACCGGACATCGGTTTATTGCACGTCCGTCAGAGCGTACGGTTTTCTGCTACGGATGTGGAAAGCCTGACACCTACTTTTCGGATTACCCAGATTGCGCCACTTAAAACACGGACGAGCGAGTACCCGACCACCTCAGCGGTACTCCAAAGCTCCACAGTAGGTTGCCAGCCTGCTGCAAACCCCAATATTGACGATAATACACCACCCTTGAAAACTGTGACCGCGGGGTTACCTCTTTTCCGGAAGCCTCAACAACGACACTTTTGAAACGACCACCGCAGTTACTGCCTGAAGAACGCCGGCAGCCACGAATTCACGGGCTAAAGCCATATCACGTTCGACTCCAGGAAAACCGTGCGGCTCGAAAACAAATCTTTACTTCCGAAGAGGTCACCTCTCGCTCGCGCAAAGTAAAGTGATTCACTCGTCATCGGCGGAGTTTCCGCAAGAGAGTGTGCATCTGCCGTCCGAGAACGGCACTCGACCTTAATGATTGACATGGGTGCAAGTATTAGCTGCCTTCCCTCAAGCCTTGGCTCAAAGGTACTTCATCAACATCCTACGGTGGCAAAACCCTGGCGTTCGGAAATCAGCACAGCTGATGGCACCAAACATCTTATCAAGGGTAGATTGACCACACCCGCGACGTTCAGAAGTCAAACTAAGGATATTACTTTCTTCATTATCCCTTCACTGACTCAGAACGTGTACCTCGGCGTCGATTTCGCCCTTAAATTCGGTTTGCCCCAGATCGATTCGTGGATTCACCCGGACATACTAGATATGTCAACGAACTCGCTTCTATACCCGACAGGCACGCCCGCAGGGGGAATGCCGGTCGACAACAGCACCCTTGGAGGCTAGCATTCCTTGGGGAGTTCCGCCCCCACGTACCCGAGGAAATTCCCGCAGGGAGAATGCCGGTCAACAAGAGCACACTTGGAGGCTAGCATTCTTTGGGGAGCGCCGCCCCCACGGACCCGGGGATATGGGGGGCGCCGTGAGGTTCCCTCCTAGGATGACAGGTAACGACTCTGATTGGATCTGGACTACGCTTTGGACAACGAACTGGAATTGACGCTTTGGGCTGGCGGATGTGATGGTTTGGACCTAGTTGCTTTGCACAGTAGCGCCGAGGTGAAACTCGTGTGTGAACGGCTCCAATTCAACTATCATACCGTCTCCGTCCCGGTAAAACCTTGGCAGGCCTCGGAGTACGTTCGAAGTTCGCACCATTGGGTTGGTTGTGTAGGTTCGGTTGAGACGGACTCCCGATTAGCGCTGGTCTGGCTCTGAGCACTTGTCCCCATAAGGGCTTGTGCCAACCCTCGCATGGCCTCCCTGCTCTGCAAAGATAACCATGGGACCAAAAAGGCGACTACACACACGAACGGAGATAGCGGCTCCGAGGAGGGACGCAACAAAACTGGAGCACACAAAATCAAAAGACCACAAATACCCAGAAAAAGAAACGAAGAATAATAACGACGACGCAACCAGCGGTTGCAGCCACGATGTCAACAGTACATCGCGAGCGATACTAACAACGACAAAAACGAAGACTAACACAACGACAGTGAAGACGGACGAAAAACGGAGAATACAGACTGAGATTCCTGCGGCGTTCGGGCGCAGCAAAAAAATGATGCGGACGCCCGAGCGTCCTATTAAGGAGAAACGGGAAACTCTGCAGGACACTTCAGGTGTTCGAGCGGTGGGAGATAACATAAAGAACACCGAAAATCCGATGGTCACTGCTGCGATCGTTACCGTAGCGACCGATGCAAGGGTCGCAAATCCCGACATTGCAACGAAAAATCCAGAAGCCAACGAGGAGATTACGGCACTGAAAGCAAAGAGTGACCAGACACCGCGTGAATGCACCGCCAAAGTTGAAAATGTGGCGGAAGTACTGCACTCGGAAACGGAACGCGATAACCTCTCCCAAGGATGGTTGCAAGGTACAATTGCGGCCCAACGATACGAAGAAGAAAGACTACTCCGAAAAGCGGGAGATGTTCTGAAAAGAATACAAGCTGCATGCGACTCCCCAAAAATCAGCAAAGCAGCAAAGGAAGGGCTCCTTGAACTAGAGGAGCTCCTAGATCGCATAGGGCACTATCGGAGAAGCTGGTTAAGGGCCGAAGACAAAGAGAAGGCTAAAGAGGCGAGGGCGTAATCTAAAGGCGACACGCAGATAGCTCCACCATTAAACTTCAATAAAAGAATGGCGTCTAGCCCAATCAAAGGAGATCGGGATAAAAGAAGGAAGGAAGAGGCACTTGAAGGGCGTGGAGCACTAGATCAGGGGTTCCAGACAGTGCTTACAAAAGGAGCGAAGAAAGCTGCAAAGAAACTCCTTCAAAAAAAGCCAGAAAGTAAAGTTCGTACGGACGCCCAATTACAAAAAGGACCTGATGCAAAGCAGGAGAGGCAGAAGCCCCGACGAAGACCCCGGCAGCAGGCACTGCTTGTAAAGCCCCAAGATGGCCGATCCTACGCGGAAGTACTGCGGGACATCAGGGGAAACGTAGGGCCCGAAGACACCAATACTACCATTAAAGTAGTACGACCAACGCGGTCGGACCACATACTGGTCGAATTCGGAGCAGAGGCCGGCAATAAAGATGCATTCTGTGACGCAGTAAAGAAAGTCCTCGGCAAAAGCGCAACTATAGCTCCGCTCGAGCCGATGGCAACGATCGAAATACGAGACATAGACTGCGTGACGGATCTGGCCGAGGTAGAAGAGGAGTTCCCTAGCGTGGGAAAAATCAAAGCGAGACTGACACCAGAAAACAACAGGGGACAACGCATGGCCATAGTTGACTTGACCGAAAAGGACGCCGAACAATTCCTGAACAAGGGCAAAGTACGAATTGGGTGGGTTGTCTGTAGGATACGGCGAAGAGCAACGCCTCTTCAATGTTTCAAATGCCTTGGTTATGGTCACACCACACAAGTATGCAAAGTGTAAAGATGCGCGTTCTTGCACGCGTTCTTGGTCCTCACTAAGTATAGATGTAGGTTTTAGTGGGATCAAGGATACGTTATAAGGTTAGAAACCTACCTAGCCAAGCGGCTGGGCCGCAGATAAAATAGCGAGGACATAGTGTCCACTACGCTAATGTTACTAATACCGGAAATGAATGTTAAATTCCTTGCGACGAGATTTAAGCGCAACGATAAGATATTGCGTAGACAATCATAGCTTCGATCCTAACAGCGTTACCACGCAGAGAAAAAGAACGACTTGAAAGTCAAAAGTATAACTGTATTTTCTCTTAAATTTACAACGGTATTTATATCATTTTCTAGAAGTCATGCTCTACTTAAATTATTACACATATAAAAATATTAGCTCGTAAACCTACTTAAAATATTGGTCATAAATTTTCCTAAACCCAAAACCTACTTTCAACACTTCAATTTCAAAACATAATTCTACGTTCATTTATTATTCATAATTTTTACTCCACGAAAAGTGTCAACATCCTCATTACATTCTTCACACCTCTAACAAACCCGAAACCACTTGACCTTATTCTTGACTTGGTCAGTTCACAAGCATATGCATTCATATTCCTTTAATTGTCTATCGAAACAGATATCATGTCGTAAATCAGATCGCATGAATGGAAATGCATGTACTTGTTTATCCTCAGCACGCGACTAGTATCGCATTACACAGAAAAGGTCTGTGTGAAAAATGTAATGAACGATGCATTCGAATTCAAAGTCAAGTGATCATACTACAAAAATAATTATTTGAACTTGACTTTGATTTTCATGAAATGTTTCTTACGATAAGAATTTTATGTGCATGTTGAAATATAAGTTTGGGTTATATTTATTACAATTTGAATTGCTCGAAATAGATTCTTGCAATTAAAATTTATGTTCACGATGCATTCGAATTCAAAGTCAAGTGATCATACTACAAAAATAATTATTTGAACTTGACTTTGATTTTCATGAAATGTTTCTTACGATAAGAATTTTATATGCATGTTGAAATATAAGTTTGGGTTATATTTATTACAATTTGAATTGCTCGAAATAGATTCTTGCAATTAAAATTTATGTTCATGTGAAATGTATTTATCTTATTGTATTTATCTTTAAGTGAATATACAAATATGTAGAGTTACACAACACCCTAATCCTCTAGATGAGTGTTGATATATTGAAATTTATACAATATATTAATACGAATCTAAAAAAAAAAAAAAAAAAATTTCATATATATAGTTCACTTATACATAGAAATGCAATATGTCTCATACAATATTGTTACATGTTTTGTACAATTACACTATACGGTTCGCAATAAATTTAATTTCTTATTATTAACATTTATTGAATGATTACATTATATGGTTTTATTCTATTCTTGTGTATTGATTTTTGGAGTCCGTCTATATCAATTAAAACATTGCTATTTTCAACATTTATTACTTTATATGGACCTTTGTAAGGGGGTTGGTGTTTTTTACGGTTTTCATTCTTTACTAATACAAGATCTCCAATATTTATGCGTATAGGGTTTGTACGACCTTGTGCTTTAACCCTCTTTACTTTCAAATTTTCTATTATCTTCCTAGCCTTTGAAATAGACATTTTTAATCTTACTTTGAGTTCATTAGCATAATCATCCAGATTGTAAATCTTTTCACCATCCTCAATTAAATCATTTGGAAGGTAAGGCAATTTGCCGAAAACCAATTCATAAGGTGTATAATTGGTATCTATATGAGGTGTAGTGTTGTACGCAAAGGTGTAGTACGGAATCCATCTATCCCATTGCTGATCATCAGCAAAAGATTACATGTATTCATTGAGAACCCGATGGTTTCTTTCAACCGAACCTAGCGTTTGGTGATGGTATGGAGTAGAAAAAATTTGTTTTATCTTTAATAAGTTGCATATATCGCCCATAAGTCTATTGGTGAACTCAGTTCCTAAATCAGACTTAAGTATCTTAAAGTGTCCATATTTTAATATAAATTCTTCTACTAAACCTACCGCTATAGTTTTTGACTCCTTATTCTCTATTGGGAAAGCAACGACAAATTTGGTTAACTCACATTGTAGTGTTAATATGTATCGGTAATTATTCGAGATTCTTAATGGACCTACAGTATCTATTTGTAAAGTCTCAAAGCTTGTTGATGGTGTATCTGTTACAACCATCCTCTCTTTTGTATGCCTTACTTGTTTGTTAGTTAGGCAAGCTGCACAATTTTTGATATGGATTTTAACCATACTGTTCATATTCTTCCAACAGTATCGTTGTTTTAGTTTTAACAATCTTTTGCGAATTCCTAGATGTCCTCCATGAGGTGAGTTGTGAGACTCCTCTATTAGCTTCTTTTGTTCAAGTTTATCTGTTATCTTGGTAGGCGGTTTGTATATCATAATCCGTAATTTCTTTTGCGTACGCGTTCTCTGTTGCAACATATTAAATATTCTTTTAAATATTGTTTTGTCTATAGACCTAAAAATACTGTCTTCACAAGATAGTGAGAGTTCATTGATGTTCTCTTGATTCGCGAATTTAAATAGTTTCTCCAGAATCGAAACGTATTTCGGATTCGGATTATCACTATTTGTCTCATCACTCTTGTTACTTTTGGTACCATAATGCATTGTTAGCTTTTCTTTGACGGAAACGGATTTCACATCAGATATATCGCTACAATGTACTTCTATAATATCTTTTGTACGTACAATGTAAACATCTTTATCTTTAACTTCACTGCGCAGGATAAATTTCAGTTTTGTAATACCGGTAATGTCAGACAAACTCGTGCAATCCCAACAATAGAGTTGATCAGGTTCTACTGGAGTTTGGGTGCCCTCGTTGTTGACCACTTCTTTCTGTTTTTCTGTCTTATTCGCCATACCTCTTGTAATCGCTAACAGTTTCCTTTTCGCATTTTCATCAGTTTCTGGAGGTATCATCGCTTTCAAGGTGTCCGAGTCCAACTCGATCCTTGACAATGCATCCGCATTAGTGTTCATACTACCTTTCTTATATACAATTGTGAAATCGTAATCTGATAGGTCGACACGAATTCTAGTCAGTTTTGATGAGGGATTCTTATGGGTAAACAATGATACTAGTGGTCTGTGGTCGGTCACAACCACGAATTTTCGTCCGTATAGATAGGGTCTGAAGAAATTTATGCCCCAATGAATAGCTAAAAGCTCTTTTTCGATAGTCGATTTGTTGATGTCGTGCTTAGCCAAGGATTTGCTAGCATAAGAAATTGGTAGGTCTTGGCCAATTTCTCCTTGAGATAAAACTGCGCCCAAAGCATAGTTTGAAGCATCTGTGGTTAAAATAAATGGTTTTGCGAAGTTTGGGTATTGAAGTATCGGTGGTTCTATCAGTTTCCTTTTTAAAGTCTCGTATGCTTTCTGACATTCCTCAGTCCAGACAAAAGTTACATTTTTCTTTAGCAATGAATTCAAACACTTCGCCGTCTCGGCAAAATTTGGTATAAAACGCCTGTAGTAATTGCAGAAAGCCACAAATCTGCGTACTTCATCTGCACTCTTTGGTACCGGGTAGTTTTTGATTGTATTGTACTTAGCTGGATCAGTTCTGATTCTCTCACTGGCTATCAAATGACCCAAGTATACTACCTCTGATCTCAAAAACTGGCATTTTTCAGGATTTAATTTCAAATTATACCGACGCAACCTTTGTAGTACTTTGCAAAGATTGTCATTATGGTGTTTGATGCTACAACCGAATACAATTATGTCATCGACATACAAGAATGCCTCGTGGCTAAGGCCACTGAGAGCTATGGTTAACATTCTTTGAAAGCTGTTGGACGAAATTTTCAATCCGAATGGTAACCTCTTGAACTGATAGTGCCCATCGTTGGTGGAGAATGCTGTCAATGGTCTAGACTCTTTCTCAAGTTCAATTTGATGAAAAGAGCTAGTCATGTCCAGCGTAGAGAAATATTTTGCTCTACCAAGCCTGTCCAAGACGTCCTCAAGTCTCGTCAAAGGAAACTTGTCGTTGACTATCTTGTCATTGAGTCTTCTGAAATCCACAACCAGTCGCCATTTAGCTTTTCCATCTGTACTCTTTTTTGGTACAACTAACAGTGGTGAATTATACGGGCTAGTTGATGGCTCGATGATATCACTGGTTTCCAGATCTCTGACTTGTTGCAGGATTTCCTCATTTTGGGATTGAGGTAATCTGTAATTCTTAATATAAACCGGACTGTTATCTATGGTTTGTAATTTCTGTTTATAGAAGTTGTTCGTAGCAAGCTTTTCTCCATCCAAATGAAATACATCTTGATATTCTTTTATGATTTTAAGCAAACTTTGCATTGCAGGTTTATCCAGACTATCCTTATTTATAACGTTCAGTAATCTCTTAAATCGATCATTGTCGAAACTTTGTTTCTCCCCTTTGAAGATGTCATAATCTTTCAATGGTTCGACTTCAACATTGAAATGCTTTATGACAATATCTTCGTCTGTCGTATTCATGATTTTAATGTGCCGTACACCTCTTACAGGTATGATTGTATTTCCTACAAATACACCTTTCTCAATCTCCGTGTTCAGCACGATACTATTCTCATCAATATCTATGTTGACCGGAACAATCATTTCGGTTCTTGCCGAAATGTTTATCTGTGAATACTGTTGTCTTCTCGTGTCCATAGGTAGTACTACTTCTTCATCATTTACGTTGAAGGTTATTGTAAATGTCTCATAATCAATTCTGCATAAATAATGGACCATCAAATCTCTGCCGATAATACCATCTGTACTTATCGGAAAATTACTGTCTACAATGTGGAATGGTTCCGTTACTTTATGATTCCCAATTAATATCTCTAAGTAAGAAGTACCCAAGGACGTGGTTACTTCTTTAGTTATTCCCGTAAGTCTAATTTTATTTTTACTATCTATAGAATATTCTAAATATATATATATATATATATATATATATATATATATATATATATATATATATATATATATATATATATATATATATATATATATTTGTTTTATATGTGGATATATATATATATATATATATATATATATATATATATATATATATATGATTATATATATATATATATATATATATATATATATATATATATATATATATATATATATATATGTATATATATATATATTTGTTTTATATGTGGATATATATATATATATATATATATATATATATATATATATATATATATATGTATATATATATATATATGTATATATATGCATATATATATGTGTATATATATATATATATATATATGTGTGTGTATATATATATATATATATGTATATACAGTCTTCCACAAAAGTCAAGGTACAGAGAATCGGTAACTGAAAATTGTATTACTGAATCAATATTTTTATTTGAAAACCAAAAGTTATGAAATGGTAATAATACGAGTTCTGTTGAATTTAAGTTTTCATAAATTTAAAGGGATTCGGCAATAATGATCATTGAAGACAATAATTTTTTGTTGGCAATGTCTCTTTTCTACTCCACAAAAGTCTTGGTACAGTTGCAGAAAATGCCCTGTTATTTGTAAAAAGGGGAATCCCCCAAGTTCATATTATCAGAGTGAGTTAACAACCGTAGGCCGCTGTCTTTAATATCGCGTCCGTATTCGTGGTGTATCTTTTATTTAATAAAATTTTTAAAAAATGAGTCGAAAGGAGTTGAGTATTAAGGAGCGTGAAATAATTATTAATCTGCATTCAAATCAGAGCAAATCATATTCTGAAATAGCTGAACTATTGTTGCGAAGTCGGTCAACCATTCAAAAAGTGATAAATCGATTTAAGAAGGAAAATAGAGTGGAAAATGTGCCCCGAACAGGTCGTCCATCTAAACTAAGTGCAAAGGACAAGAGAAAAATTTCGCGAATGGTAAAACAAGATCCATTTCTAAGCTGTAGAAAAATCTGCGATGTTCTTGGAATTAATGATAAGAAGGAGGTTAGCGCAGAAATTGTGCGTAGAGCTGTCGTAGAAGCTGGATTTTCATCTCGTACGCCTAGAAGAAAACCTCTTGTAAGTTCCATAAACAAACAAAAAAGAATAACATTTGCAAAAGCATATATTGACAAACCAATAACGTTTTGGGATAATGTTTTATTTTCAGATGAGTCTAAATTTTGTATATTTGGTGTAAATGGGCATAAGAGGGTCTGGCGAAAAGTAGGAGAAGCATTTAATCCCAAGAACACTATTAAAACAGTAAAACATGGAGGCGGTGGTGTTATGGTTTGGGGTTGCATGGCTGCTGCTGGAGTTGGGAATCTGACATTCATCGAAAATACTATGGATCAGAACTCTTATTTAGAGATTCTACGAAACAACATGAAACAAAGTGCAGCCAAATTAGGTATGCGAGAAGATTTCTTGTTTCAACAGGACAATGACCCTAAGCACACTGCGCATAAAGTTCGAATGTGGCTATTGTACAATACTCGCATGCTTGCTACACCGCCTCAAAGCCCTGATTTGAACCCTATAGAGCATCTTTGGGATGAGCTTGAAACAAAAATCCAAAAAAGAGTGATATCAAGCAAGGCGCAGCTTAAGGATGTTATATTGGAGGAGTGGGCCAGAATCAGCAGCGAATTTACTAAAAATTTGGTATATTCTATGCCTAAAAGACTGAAGTCAGTAATTCAGATGAAAGGATATCCGACAAAATATTAAGAAAAGTATAATTCAAATAACTATGCAAGACTATAATTACAATTTGTATCATTTTTCTTTAGGTGTACCATGACTTTTGTGGACTTCATTCATTGACTTTCCAACACATCATATGTAATAATATATTAATACGACAGAATTTTCATTTGTTTTACATGAATTTAAAGTGTAATGATTATAGTTGAAGTAATACCAAAAAAGATTTTATCACTATAGGTTTTTAAATAAAAATATCAAACAATTTTCATGATATTTATCACTGTACCTTGACTTTTGTGGAAGACTGTACATATATATATATATATATATATATATATATATATATATATATATATATATATATATATATATATATATATGTGTGTGTATATATATATATGAATATACATATATATATATATATATATATATATATATATATATATATATATATATATACATATATGTATGTATATATATATATATATATATATATATATATATATATATATATATGTATATATATATATATATATATACATATATAGATATATATATATATAAATGTATATATATATATATATATATATATATATATATATATATATATATATGTATATATATATGTATATATTTATATATGTATATATATATATATATACATATATATATACATATATATATATATACATATATACATATATATATATATATATATATATATATGTATATGTATATATATATATATATATATATATATATATATATATATATATATATATATATATATATATGTATATATATATATATATGTATATATATATATATATATATATATATATATATATATATATATATATATATATATGTATATATATATATATATATATATATATATATATATATATATATATATATGTATATATATATATATATATATATATATATATATATATATATATATATATATACATAGGGTGATTCATAACAAGTGTACACATGTGAATGGGCCTTAACTCTTATTTATCACCAACTTCAGGTCCATATATTGGACAGATTATGACAGTTTGGTCTTTTACAATTCTAACCATGCCATCATACACATTAGCCAAACGTTTTATTATTGTTAAAACTTTCTTCTTTCACGAAATGGACCCATAAATTGGCCGGCGAGAACGTGTGATTCGACTCCTTGTGACTTCTTCCTTTGAGGATTTCTGAAGGATCGTGTTTACGCTGATGCCCCCCAGACTACTGAAACATTAAAAAACAATATTCGAGCCAACATACGCCCAATAACGCCGCAAATGTGCGAAAATGTCATCGAAAATTACAATCATCGTATGATAGTCTGTAAAGCAGCACGAGGTGCACATATGCCCGAAGTAATGTTTCATATTTAATTGGAAGGGACCATAATAAATAAACATTACAGCTCAATCTTTATAAAAACTATGTTTTTTTTCGACAAAAATGTGTACACTTGTTATGAATCACCCTATATATATGTATATGTATACATATATATATATATATATATATATATATATATATATATATATATATATATATATATCTATGCATATACATATATATATATATATATATATATATATATATATATATATATATATATATGCATATATATACATACATATATATATATATATATATATATATATATATATATATATATATATACATATATATATATATATATATATATATATATATATATATGTATATATATATATATATATATATACATATACATTTATATATATATATATATATATATATATATATATATATATATATATATATATATATGTATATATATATATATATATATATATATATATATATATATATATATTTATATATATATATATATATATATATATATATACTCGTATATATATATATATATATATATATATATATATATATATATATATATATATATATATATATATATATATAAATATATATATATATATATATATATATATATATATATATATATATATATATATATATATGTATATACATTGTGAAAAAGAGTACTCGAATTGCAAATATGTAGTAATCGAGCAGTTGTACTATTAGACTGCTCGAAAACAACTACAAAGACCACAAACCAACAAGTATCAAACGGCGAGCTGTGAGCGAATAATTCTAAATAATAACAATAACAGCCGTAAAAGCCAGAATATATCTAAATCGAAACGCAATACGATCCAATACTTTCCTTATGGCAAATTTCTGCGCAAGGCTCAACAACTGCGAATCCATCAACTCAGTTACTTTCTTATAAAATTCTCTAAAACCACCCAAACAACCTTCTTACTAGTGTTCTACGCCCGTTGTACCTTCATATCATGCATAATTTCCTTAACAAAATGCAAATTACCGCTCAAACTCCATGGAAACGCGGTAAACGCGCGACTCAACAGCAGTTGATGGAATGTTTTAAAGGTTGCTGATTCCTGGCCACAAAAGTTGTTGAGTTAATTTTTATCGTTCTCTAATTAAAATAGTCAATGCTCAGGAAAAGAAAAGTTTTATTATGCTAAATTGCAAATAGTTTCCATACATAACTGAATAAATGCTAGCCGAAGCAGAACTAGTAAAATTTGGTTTTTGTGATGACACAAATAAGTAAAATGAAGCCCCAGCGATGTCGAATCTGCGAATCATCAGACGATTTGCATTTGATTATAGCCAGAGAAACACAGGATATACTCCGTATGCTTGAGTCAATTGCAAATATGCCGATTCCAATGAATAAGTACCTCCCACAGCATATTTGTCTTCAATGCAACGACGAATTGCAGCAGATCTACAGTTTTAAATTGCTTTATGCAATTACTTCTGCTAAACTTAAAAATATGCTGCTTCCCCTGGAGAGTACTGTTGCTGAATTCCCGTCGGCGAATCTACTCGTAAACAAGTGTAAGCATGAAACTACGATTGTCGGGCAATCAGAATAGCGAAAGTTATGATAGTAAAAGTGAAGCTAAATACGATAAAGGTTTAACTTGCAGTGATGCAAATGAAGCTGATGTTAAAACTGCTGTTTTAAATTGAAAAGGATTCTCAAGATGATAAAGTAAAAGAAAATGAAGAAATTCATCTGAAGCTGACAAAATTAATGAGTCGAGTTTGAATTGCCGAGGCACATAGATGGCGTAAGGGAATCGATCGCGCGACAGAAGGCGGTCGTGTTGAATTGAAATGATTTTTGTCCCTGCCTGAGCGCAATAACACATAGGGATAGACTAGTGAAATTTCGAAGTGTACAGTTATTTCTCTTGGTTAAATTTTTACATACGGGGCGTCATAGCGGAACTTACAATATGCTCAGCTTTTAACTTGGTGTTCTTCGTTTTAAGTAAAAGATAATTAAAGTGTTTATAAAGTGCAAACGTGCTTACATTGAAGGGGCTTTCATCTCTTGGATTTGTTGAAAATACAGTCGCTTATTGTAAAAATAAATAAGCTGTCCACTCGAAACCCAATGCATATAAGTGTGAGATATGCAACAAAGCATCTAACAAACTATTCCTTGTTCAACTGGACTTACCTTGCGTCTACGAGCGCTCGTCGCGGATGATATGTGAGTACCATTTCATTTTATTTTTCTTCCTGTATACCTTTGCTTTGCACATCATTTTATTTTTACTGGTATACTTTTTTGCATATCATTTTATTTTTCTTCTGGTATACTTTTTTGCATATCCTTTTATTTTGTATATATGGAATTAATTATTATCGGTTGTGTACATTTTTTTTCTTTTCCATTAATTGATATATTTTTGTGCATATTAAAATATTTTTTTTTCTTTAACATTTCATTTATTGTAAAAAAGAAGAAAATAAGAAAAAAACACAGTCACCAGTAATAGCGAGGTTTAATTTGATGTCAAATTCCGAGTATATCAAAACGTAGCATAAAATAAACGAACAGTGGCAGCACGTTTAATGCTTGAACCCCATTAGATTTGAATATTGGAGAAGATTATAAACGTTAACTACATGAATACACGTTGCATGAACTTGAAAACTCGCATTTTCCTTTAAAAATGATGCGTTAAAGATAACATCACCGGTCTTTCCAATTTTGTTCGTTTGACTGGGTATAGGACCCGGTACGGTGGAAGGCTTTGCCAAGAAAAAGAGCTAGCCATCGGGCACGTTAGAACGTGCCCGATGTTTCAGGCACTCTTGTGGGTTGAGTGGCCTCGATTAAGGCGCCTTTTTATGGCATAGGGTTATGTGATTCGCTCACATAACTCTATGATATAAATGGGTCATCGGTATATTTCTTTTCTGATGGGAAGGCTCATACATGCTATGTTGTATGAGTTTTCCACTCAGAAGGGAAATATATGGCCACTGCAAAATTTATGGATCTTGATCCGGTTGGGCGGGTGCGAGGGGGCACCACCACCATCCGGTTGCCTCACTATTATTTGTGGGCCATGAGAATCGTCGGGTAACGACGAGGTTTCCCTAAGTCCGTCCGTTTTCACTCGTTTCAACTTGTTCTCTGAGCAAGTCATTTCCCTTTTGGTAGTTGCCTACAATTTTTCGACTTCGGTCGCCCGTTCTTTTGAGACCCAAGAATTCTTGAATGCGAAATTCTTTTTTAGTGGGTCCTTGTGTTGGGG
>OZ017739.1:248041090-248208590 GCA_963969285.1 Odontomyia ornata
GTCAATTATCCCGCAAGATCCTGCGACCTAACACCTTTGGATTTATTTTTATGGGGCTATACGAAAGATCCTGTTTAGGCGATCAATCCTCAAAATCTTGAGCAATTGAAAACCAATATTCGTGAAGTTATGGCCGAGATATTGCCGGCAATGTGCCGAAAAGTCATTGAAAATTACCTCAAAAGGATTGAGGCCTATAAAAGGTCCCGTGGAGGACATTTGAATGATGTTGTTTCACGTATAACGGCAAAGCTCAATCTTTATATTGGATAAAAAATTTTGTTTCATCTGAATATTTTATGTGTTTTCTTTAGCTTTACTTTCCCAAGCGTAAAATGGATAACCCTATATATATATACATATATATATATATATATATATATATATATATATATATATATATATATATATATATATATAATATATATACTCGTATATATATATATATATATATATATATATATATATATATATATATGTATATATATATATATATATATATATATATATATATATATATATATATATATATATACATATATATATCAATATCACGATGGCACTTGGTGCGCGGGAATATTTAACACTTGATGCGCGGGAATATTTAAATCCAAGAAAATGATATTTTTCTTTACATATATATATACATATATATAATATATACATATAATCATATAATATGCATATATATTGTTACATGTACAAATAATTCTGCGAGCTACTGTCGCAATTGTTTTCACAACAATGAAGAACACGAATTCACTCGAAACCCCGAGAACCCAACAAGCATGATCAACATCTGCAAGTGACGTCACTCCATTCATTAATTTTCTCGGTAGAACATTCGCCAATAAACGAGAAATGGGTGAATAGGTAGAGACCCTATATAAAGGCGAGCTGAATGAATGGGGGATCATTCATTCGACCGCGATAAGAAAACTGCGATATAGTGGGACGCGAAGTAAAGACAATTGATTGTTTGAGTGCAAAGTGTGTTTCGTAATAGTGAAGTAATTTAGAAGACAATTGCGATAAAAAATTTATGGACAAGTGTTAGATTTTAATTTTAATAGTGAAAATTAAAATTAGTGAAAGTGTTAACTGATTATTGTGCATTTTATTTAATTAAATAAACTCTTTTAACTTAAATTAAAAGACATTGCGTTTTCACTTTCCCGGAACATTAAAATTATAGGCCGCGAACCAATAATACGCGACAATATATATATATATATATATATATATATATATATATATATATAGAGATATATATATATATATATATATATATATATATATATATATATATATATATATATATATATATATAGACATATATATATAATATATACATATAATCATATAATATGCATATATATATATATATATATATATATATATATATATATATATATATATATATATATATATATATATATATATATATATATATATAGATATATATATATATATATATATATATATATATATATATATATGTATATATATATATATATATATATATATATATATATATATATATATATATATATATATATATATATATGTATATATATAGACATATATATATATACATATGTATATTATATGATTATATGTATATATTATATATATGTATATATATGTAAAGAAAAATATAATTTTCTTGGATTTAAATATTCCCGCGCATCGTGTTAAATATTCCCTCGCACCAAGTGCCATCGTGATCGTGACAGAACGCGACATACAAATTGTACAAATTGAATTGTAACCTATAAATGCTGTCGAGCAGGTTATTAAAAGTTAACAATATTAAGCAATTGTGATTTGGAAGTTGACATTGTAATTAATAACATTGAATGTCGTTTCTTTACTTACAGGTAAAGTTTGTTTTTGTAATTCTTTATTCATACTATTAATTTATGTACATCTTACTTGTAGATTAATTGAATAAACCTTTACTTACAGAGAAACTCAGTTGTGTTTTGATTTACTGTGTCATCCAAATCACTACGAGAAGAAAATTCATCTTATAAAACGACACTTATTGTCAGAAAATGGAAAAGTGGAAATTTACGTTTCAAGTAAAATCAACAATAGACGGAAAGTCTAACTATATTGCCATAACCTCAATTGCCACACAAGATGACAAAGTTTTCCTGATTCCGGAGGAATATCAAGCAGTATTACAGTATCACAGCCATGTCCAAACCTCTAAAGCTTTCGCTACAGTGAAAAATACACTAAAGAAGAGACATCAAAGCAGAAGCGTATGGATAAAGATTACAGATGCTCTATTAACAACATACTGTGATGAGGATGAAAATATGATTTTCCAGAACCAATTCCTTGAGGAAATTACTCAAAGCCAATCAGGTATTGATAGTAAACATAATTTGGAAGATCCATTAGTGAAAATTTTGGAAAAATTAATTGAAAGTCAACAAAGCAAAGAAAAACGAAGTATGAAGAAACTAGCCGATAGATTTGTGATTGAAAAATTTGACGGGAAAAATATGAGTGCATATAACTGGATGGAAACATTTGAAAAAGAGTGTGCGAGGTTTGACGTAGTAAAAGAGGCGAAAATAATTGAAATTTTCAGATTATTTTTTGAAAAATCCTGCGCAGATTGGTACTCTTCCATGATGATCAAGCACAGTTTACAATCGGAGTGGGCGGAGTGGAAATCAAACTTTTTGCAAACCTACGCTAATAAAGGTTGGACTACAAGCAAGTATGCGTTATTCTTCAAGTATCAATCAGGATCTTTATTAGAATACGCCATTAAAAAAGAAAAACTTCTATTAGAAGTCAGAAAAACAATAGATCAAGGGACCCTAATTGATATAATTGCTGCCGGCTTACCGGATTTCATAACGGACAGAATCAACAAAGAAGAAATTGTACATACAAAAGACTTATTTAATGAACTTGGCAAGTTAGAACATTTGGTAGGAAAGAAAAAATTTATAAGAAGGAAAGATGATACTAAGCAAATGAAAGAAAAGTGCCGTATTTGTGAAAGTTTACAAAAAGGTGTGCGCTATCATCCAGAAGATTCCTGTTGGTTCAAAACAAAAATGAATAGTGGAAAAGAAAGAAATAATAAACAAATAAAGCACATTAACAATTCAGAATTAGAATGTGAACTGCAGTATGAAGACCAAAAAAACTAATAGTGCCGCCGTTAATTAAAGTAAAATTATTATTGAATAAAAATGTTGAAGTATTTGGAATCTATGACTCTGGCTCTAATGTGTCATTGATAAATTCAAGGTTATTGAAGATAAACAATAAAGAATCGAGTTACTCTAGCAATACTAATTTAAAAACAATTAATGGCGTTAAAAAGGCAAATGGCATAACAACACTAGATATAACCATTTTTAATGTGGAGAAGAAAATGAATGTTTTTGTATTTTGATTACGATTTTTTAATCGGATTAGATTGCGTCAAAGAGTTTTTCTTAATTCAAAATGAAAACTTAGAAATCACTCAGAAAGTTCCTATACAAAGAATTGAAGCAGTTTCTAAGGAAACAAATAAGTCAGATATTGACATTTTTAAGGAAATAAAATCTGATAATTTAATTAACTTCAACGAGAACTTCAGTGAAGAAAACTTCAAAATCTGGATAAATCATCTAGACTATCAACAACAGGCAGTCATTGATGATTTAATATTGAACAATAAATCTGTATTTGCAAAGGACAAATATGATATTGCTATGGTAACGGATTATGAAGCACACATTGATCTGTCAATAGAAAAATATTGCAGTAAAGGGCCATATCGTTGCACAATTGAAGACAAAAAGGAGATCGAAAATCAAATTGGAAAATTATTGGAAAAAGAAATAATAGAAGAATCATATAGTCCGTTTGCAGCTCCAGTTACATTAGCTTATAAAAGAGATGAAAATAAAAAGTCAAGATTGTGCATAGATTTTCGAGACCTAAACAAAATCGTTGTCCCTCAATCACAGCCATTCCCACTTATTGAGGACCTAATAGTGAAAACTAGAGATTGCAAGTTTTTCTCGACACTGGACCTGAATTCAGCATTTTGGTCAATACCTCTGCGTGTCTCAGACAGACACAAAACTGCATTCGTCACCCAGGACGGCCATTTCCAATGGACTTGCTTACCATTCGGCTTAAAGACTTCACCGGCTATATTTCAGAGAATAATGTGCAACATAATACGGAAACACAAGCTTGGAGATTTCACAGTATGTTACATTGATGACATCTTGGAGTTCTCAAAATCAATTTCAGATCATGTCAAACATTTGGAACAGCTATTTCAAGCAATTAAAAGTGAAGGTCTAAGACTAAAATTTTCTAAATGTATGTTTGCAGCCGATTCAGTTAAGTACTTGGGGCACATAATACAGAATAATTCTGTTTGTATAAATACATCACCCTTTTTTAATCTGAAATAAAATCATTTATAAATTTCACCATACAATGTATTAAATTCCAAACAATGTATTTCATTCTGGCAATGAACAGACATATCGTCAGCAATTTCGTTTGACGAAACTTGATCTAATCTAAACACATTGTGCTTTATCCATCTGAAACAATCATACATGTGCACAGTAGTATTCGTCATCATATTTCCAACTAACATAAACATGCTTGGCATTTGATATGCTTTGAACTCAAGTGCAGACATTGTTGCGCGCAGATTCCACTTGAAAAATTGTCAGCACTTTCGTCAACAATATTTTAGATTTTAATACTCTATCGCGCGAGTGGAATTTGCGTGCTATGCACTTTTTATGTATTTAATAATATGGAAGAAAGAAAATATATTCAGTTTAGTCGTTTGGATTCCGAAGTCTTTTTATTTTGTGTAGTTATTCTTTTTGAGGTGCACACGTTCAAGTGCGTGGGTACGTGGTAGCAGCTATTTTAATTGCAACATATAATCAATCAATAAGGTATTGATTGATTCAAATCACTACACACGGTAGTGATCCAGTTGTCTTTGCACTGAGACACTTATTCACGCAAAACCAATTGGTTAAAGTGCCGATTGGTTCTCATCGCGTCAATCAACTGGTATTGTACCAATTGGTTAACAGCCACGGTAAATTCGTGACTTTTATCGAATTCAGCGAGGGCCGCTTCATCGCGTATGGTCAATTAGTGTTGCACTAATTGATTTTGTGTCGCGGATCTCTTGAAGGATTCGACATTGGTGACCCCGACGTGATATTTACGATCAAGTACTTCGATTTCGGAGGCCAGCGCAGATACCAGAGACGACTTCCTACCAGGATTTGGCAGCCGCCAAGTTTATAACTTCAAATGGAGCAGCTCGCCGCAGAGCAAAAAGGGACAGGCGAGGAGAGAACTATAAAAAGGATAGCGATACTCGCAAAACAAAGACCTATTTTGAAAAAAGGCTTCAAGAATTAACCAGTGCTTGGGATCGTTTTGACGCCACTGACAACAAGATCCGCACGCTTGAGAGTGTTCCTATTGACCATCCGTACTTCCGATCGGAATATTATAAGGAAATCTCACATCTGGTTCACAACTACCAAAATATATTTGAGGAAAAGTTGTCTCAGATGATTGAGAAGGACGCCAAAGTCCAGGCCGCCACAACGTAACAAAAAATATTAAAAGAATCTGTGAAAGTTGTATAGTATGTTTAAAGAACAAAGCAAGAGGACAAAACAAACATGGATTGATGTCCCACTTCGGTCCCGCGACAAAACCTTTTGAGATATGTTCCATTGATACGATTGGAGGATTTGGGGGTTCAAGGTCAACGAAGAGATACTTACACCTGCTGTCAAACCATTTCACAAGGTACGCATACGTACATTTTGACGTCAAGTACACAAAATGCAAATGATTTCATGAAACTAGTGAAAAATTGTGCGGAAGCTAACGACATTGGCATGATTCTCTCAGACCAATACCCAGGTATCAATTCCAGAGACTTCAAAAGATTTTTGGATGAAAAAAACATTCCAATCATTTTTACTGCTGTGGACTCACCCTTCTCAAATGGCATAAACGAAAGACTAAATCAAACTTTAATCAATAAAATCAGATGCAAGATAAACGAAAATGACGCTAAAATGGCATGGACAACTATAGCACAAAATTGTGTAAAAAGCTATAACGAAACGGAGCACACTGTCACTGGATATGCTCCAAAGTATCTTCTAAATGGCACAGATGTTACAATTTTGCCAAATGAGCTGAAAATTAAAAAAACCGAGTACGATTTGATTCAAGACAGGAAAAAAGCGTTGGAAAATACAATCAAATCACATAATTACAATAAGATGATTTATGATAAAAAGCGAAGAGATGCAGACTTCAAAGTTGGTGATACCGTTTTTGTGGATAATGGCAATAAGCTGAATAGGAAAAAGCTCGACGAATTGAGAATTGGACCTTATAAAATCATAGAAAAAATATCAAACTCAATTTAGAAGATAAACACTAACCAAAGAAAATCAGAGTCAAACTTTTTCCACGTCTCGAAACTAATTCCAGCCCCTGCACTTGAAGACCAGGAAGAGGATGTGTGATCAGTCGTATTGTTATACGTTCGGCGGGAGGGGGAGATGTAAAGAAAAATATAATTTTTTTTTTTTTTTCTTTAAAAGCCGTCGGGCCTTGCTTAGTTGTGTGAGCAGACGCGTTTCGACTACTTTGAGTCATCTTCAGTGTCTAAAGGATGTGTTGAAGGGAGCGACTTTATATAGTCGTAGGATGGGTAATTAGCGAATCGGTAATTAGCGGATGGGTAATTAGCGGATGGGTAATTAGCGGATGGGTAATTAGTGGATGGGTAATGAGGTCAGGAAGTAAATTACTCAATTATACCACGTAGGGGGATATTATGTTTTTGTTTTTTTGCTTTTTTTTGCTTGTTGGCTGTCCGTTTGTTCTGTTTCATCTCGTTTCCGTTTTCGTCTAAGAGTGTGGTCTAGGACTGAGAAAATTGCGTCGGAATTGGTAACAATTTGTTCGTTGATAATGTCACCGTCTGTCTTTCTATGTTTATAAATTTCAAGCCTTTCTAGGATGTCAAGTCTCGGTCCTTTGTTTTGTTTGTGTAGCAATTTCATAGAGTTTGTCATAGCATCAGGCTCATGTGCGTGGTTTTGTAGGTGCGTCGCATAATTGGAGTCTGCCTTGTTGTATAAGAAAGATCGTAGGTGCTCTTTGTATCTTGTCGTTAGTTTTCGTGTTGTCCTTCCTATGTATACCATGTCGCAGTCCTTGCATGTCAGTTTGTATATGCCGCTGCCTTCGTATATCGATGTGTCATTCAGTTTTGGCTTCAGTTTGTTTCCAATGTTGTTGTTCGTTTTGAATGCAGTTTGCAATTTGTATTTCCTAAGGAAGTTTGATAGTTTGTATGTCTCTTTGCCTACGTATGTTAACGATACCCACTGTTGGTCGTTCTTATGAGTTTCCGTGGGTTGGCGTTCCTGTTTTTGTTTGTACTATGTGACTAGTTTGTCAATGTCGCATTGTTTGTATCCGTTATTATTAGCTATTCTGTAAATGTTGTTTAGTTCGTTGGAGTAGTTAGTGGGAGTCATGGGGATGGAGTGAAGCCTCTGCACCATTGATCTGTACGCTGCTAGCTTATGTTGTGCGGGGTGGTTAGATGTTTCATGTATGGTATGATCAGTTGTGGTTAGTTTTCTGTATATTTTGTAGTCCAATCGTGTTTGTTCACGTGTCACAGTTAGGTCCATATAGTTGAGTTGTCCGTTTGTTTCTTTTTCTATAGTGAACTTTATATTCGGGTGAATTTCATTCATATAGGCAAGTAGTTCGTCTTGTTTATTTTCTTGTGAGTCAATAACAATGAAACAGTCATCCACATATCGTCTGTAAAATATTACATTGAATCTTTTGACAACTTTGGGTATAAAGACTTCTTCTAAAGATTGTAAGAATATTTCTGACATTATTGACTAACACTATACAAACTGAAAACTTTCTACAGTTTTATAATGACGTGAGGCAAAACATTGATATTCAGCTCAAAACTAAATATGAGACCATGACGAAAAAACTTGACAAATTGATGAAAAAACAAAACAAAATGACCACACCAGCGAACAGAACTATCTACCCACGGACTGTAAACCTATCAGATACGCCTTTTACGACACAAGAAATGGAGCTGTTAAATAAGGGACTGAAACACAACTTACATAATACAAACCGCAACAAAGACCTAGAACAACTAGTAATCGACACTGAACTAGCCATTAACAAACTGCCGCAGGAACAACAGACACATGCAAGACATACTGCAGTAGACATACTACAAAAAATACGCACTAGCATAAACAAAACGGATTTCCACGAAGACCATAATATATTAAGACACATTCAGACAAAGCTAACGGATAACCTACTAACAGTGACGAAGGCTGACAAAGGACATACAACGGTGATCCTAAAAACAACGGACTATGTACAAAAAACAATAGACTTCATTAACGCCAATGGCTACAAACTGGTAAACAAAGACCCCACCAATAGGTTCCAAGCGGACTTACGTACTGCCATTATACAATCCCCACTAATTATTCCTCCTAATACTAAGCAACGCTACATAAACCCAAATCCATGCACACCACCCCTTAAAGCACAACCTAAGCTCCACAAACCCAATATTCCTATCCGTCCTGTCGTCAACTACCGCCCAGCTCCTGCATACCAATTAGCACGGTACTTGGCAACGATAATGGCTGATGTCGTGCACCTTGACGACAAATACGCATTAAAGAACAGCCGCGAGCTAGCAAATTCTACCACTTCTTTAAAATTGACTGAAAATTGTCAACTTTTATCATTAGACATCACCAACCTCTATACGTCTATCCCTGTCGATGAAACACTGGCCATACTAAAAGAAAAACTTTCATTCAACAACAGCCGACGATTCACAGATCAAATACTCAATCTCATAAAGACCGCAATCAAACAGAACTATTTTAAGTTCAATAGCAACACATACATTGCCAAAGACGGTCTGGGTATGGGACATCCAATGTCCTCAATAATGTCAGAAATATTCTTACAATCTTTAGAAGAAGTCTTTATACCCAAAGTTGTCAAAAGATTCAATGTAATATTTTACAGACGATATGTGGATGACTGTTTCATTGTTATTGACTCACAAGAAAATAAACAAGACGAACTACTTGCCTATATGAATGAAATTCACCCGAATATAAAGTTCACTATGGAAAAAGAAACAAACGGACAACTCAACTATATGGACCTAACTGTGACACGTGAACAAACACGATTGGACTACAAAATATACAGAAAACCAACCACAACTGATCATACCATACATGAAACATCTAACCACCCCGCACAACATAAGCTAGCAGCGTACAGATCAATGGTGCAGAGGCTTCACTCCATCCCCATGACTCCCACTAACTACTCCAACGAACTAAACAACATTTACAGAATAGCTAATAATAACGGATACAAACAATGCGACATTGACAAACTAGTCACACAGTACAAACAAAAACAGGAACGCCAACCCACGGAAACTCATAAGAACGACCAGCAGTGGGTATCGTTAACATACGTAGGCAAAGAGACATACAAACTATCAAACTTCCTTAGGAAATACAAATTGCAAACTGCATTCAAAACGAACAACAACATTGGAAACAAACTGAAGCCAAAACTGAATGACACATCGATATACGAAGGCAGCGGCATATACAAACTGACATGCAAGGACTGCGACATGGTATATATAGGAAGGACAACACGAAAACTAACGACAAGATACAAAGAGCACCTACGATCTTTCTTATACAACAAGGCAGACTCCAATTATGCGACGCACCTACAAAACCACGCACATGAGCCTGATGCTATGACAAACTCTATGAAATTGCTACACAAACAAAACAAAGGACCGAGACTTGACATCCTAGAAAGGCTTGAAATTTATAAACATAGAAAGACAGACGGTGACATTATCAACGAACAACTTGTTACCAATTCCGACGCAATTTTCTCAGTCCTAGACCACACTCTTAGACGAAAACGGAAACGAGATGAAACAGAACAAACGGACAGCCAACAAGCAAAAAAACAAAAACATAATATCCCCCTACGTGGTATAATTGAGTAATTTACTTCCTGACCTCATTACCCATCCACTAATTACCCATCCGCTAATTACCCATCCGCTAATTACCCATCCGCTAATTACCCATCCGCTAATTACCGATTCGCTAATTACCCATCCTACGACTATATAAAGTCGCTCCCTTCAACACATCCTTTAGACACTGAAGATGACTCAAAGTAGTCGAAACGCGTCTGCTCACACAACTAAGCAAGGCCCGACGGCTTTTAAAGAAAAAAGAGGATTGGCCTGCGGATATCAAATAAACAAAGTTATTGACAAAAATATAATTTTCTTGGATTTAAATATTCCCGCGCATCAAGTGTTAAATATTCCCGCGCACCAAGTGCCATCGTGATCGTGACAGAACGCGACATACAAATTGTACAGATTGAATTGTAACCTATAAATGCTGTCGAGCAAGTTATTAAAAGTTAAGAATATTAAGCAATTGTGATTTGGAAGTTGACATTGTAATTAATAACATTGAATGTCGTTTCTTTACTTACAGGTAAAGTTTGTTTTTGTAATTCTTTATTCATACTATTAATTTATGTACATCTTACTTGTAGATTAATTGAATAAACCTTTACTTACAGAGAAACTCAGTTGTGTTTTGATTTACTGTGTCATCCAAATCACTACGAGAAGAAAATTCATCTTATATATATATATATATATATATATATATATATATATATATATATATATATATATATATATATATATATGTGTATATATATATATATATATATATATATATATATATATATATATATATATATATATATATATATATTATCGCGTATTATGGTTCGCGGCCAATAATTTTAATGTTCCGGGAAAGTGAAAAGGGTATATAAAAATGTCCGTACAGGACTGCAGCGATCGTCTGCTGCCTCGGCGGACGATGAATGCGCTGGCAGGCTAGCGTTACGGTGTCGTGGGGCGGGTTCTTTCCCCCTAGCACAACGGCCCACTACAGAAAAAAATTCCGCATTCACGAATTAACAGGTCATCATACCGATCGACTGGTGTCGAGGCCGAGGTAACCTACTAAGGGTTTAAATTGCTTGTTCCGAGAACAAGCTGGGACGAGCACAAACGGACGGACTGGCGGAGACTTCTTCATTAACGACGATCCTTATGGCTCACAAATAAGAGTGAGGAATCCAGATGGAGGTGGTGCCCCCTCGCACCCTCCCAACCGAATCAAGATCCAAACGTAGACGTGGCCATATATTTCACTTGTGATTGGAAAACTTATACAAACATAGTTTGCCTGAGCTTTCCCATCAAAAGAGAAATATAGACGTGACCAATTTATGTTATAGAATCATGTGATCGAATCACATGACCCTATACCATAAAATGGCACGCGAGCGGAAGGCCACTCTACCCGGCAAGAGCCTCTGCTAAACAACAAAAAACGATGGAGCGCGCCCTATGGCGGAGTGAGACGAATGAAGAAAACAATTGACGGACGGACAGACTGACACGTATATCTACGTTTTCCTATGAGTATGTAAACTTCTGTGTGGTGAAAGCTGAGTACAGACGGACTAAACAGACGTATATATATAACTATCGGCGCAGGTCCTTTGCGTGGTATACCCCGACTTCTTTCCCCGATAGGTCGGTTAGTAGGTAACGATTGGGTTCTACCACCTTCTGTACGCGGCTTTTTAGGAAACGCCGGTCCAGCTTGGCATTGTAATGCCCAGCGGCGTCACTTTGGCAAAAATTACGCCGAAAAAGCTCATCTCCTTCTTTAAAATTCTACTGCGCCTCACTTGCACGTCCTAAGGCCTTTATTTTCCGTTCGATTTGTTGGCGGAGGTCTCCTAAATGCTCGTGGGGCTCCAGCGCAATAAATAAATACTTCAATTGCCGTAATAGCCTGTATGATTGACCATGGCAAGTCATGTGCTGTCCGAAGGCGGCAAAGTAAGGTGAGACACCGGCGACGGAATGATAAGATGACCGCAGAGCGCAAGTGATGGCGGTCCGTGATGATTTCAAACTGGTGGCCTTCGATATAGGCTCGGAATTTCTTCACAGCCATCACCGCTGCCAAACATTTCTGCTCGGACAGGTATAGTTCCTTTGGGCCGAGTTCAGCTTATTGGACATTAAAGCAATGGGAGCTTCCTCCCCTCTTCGGTCAATTGAACAAGCACGGCTCCAACCCCATGTTGACTTGCGTCACAATGAATGGAGAAGGGTTTCTGAAAGTCAGGGCTGTGCAAGACAGGAGCAGAGCTCCTCAAATGCCTTTCGACTGAGTTCGGTCCAAATGAACTTACCTTTCTGGCGCATGTTCGATAGAGGCGCTGAAACTGTTGCGCAATTCCGAACAAACCTTCGATATCAACCGCACACTCCAAAGAAACGTCGTAGCTGCTTAACGGTTTTCGGTAAGGGAACCTCATCAATCGCCCGAGTTTTGTCCGGATCCGTTTTGATGGTACCATGTCCGATGATATGACCTAGATATCGGACTTCGGTGATAACAAACTTGCTTTTCTGGACGTTGATGGTGAGTCCCGCCTTACTGATATGCAGGGCTACTTCTTGCAGGAGTAGGAGGGGTTGGTCGAACGTTTCCGTGATGAATAGAAGATCATCCAGGTACACGAACACTTGGTGTTTCAGATGAGGTGGAATTACTTTGTCCGTCAGCCGGGTCATCGTTTGCGGAGCGTTACACAGGCCAAAAGGCATTGCGGTGAACTGATATAATGACCGTCCGAGCACTGTGAAAGCCGTCTTATCCCTCAACCCCTCATCGAGTGGAATTTGCCAGAATGCATCTTTAGGTCGAGACTGGTAATGTAATTTGCTTTCGGCAGTCTTCCCAATATTCCATCGATGAGCGGATGAGGGTAAACGTCTTTGATGGTCACTGCGTTTACTTTCCGGGCATCTAGACAAAGACGGATTTTACCTGGCTTCACCACCAAGGTTACCGGTGAGGACCAGGCACTTTGGGACTCCTCTATAACCCCCAACTCGAGCATCCTATCCAACTCTGCATACACAAACTTTTCCATGGCCGGTGAGATGGCATAGTGTCTCTGCTTAATTGGCTTACTATTGCCAACATCGATGACATGTGAGACTAGTGTGGTGCGGCCAAGGCCTTGGATAGCGTAAGATGGAAAAGCAGCGATGGATGCTTCCAGACGTTGTCGTTGGTTGGGTGTTAATTCATGCCTGTCGGGTACAGAAGCGAGTTCGTTGACGTATCTAGTATTTGAGGGTGCATCGGTGAATAAATCTATGGCCAAAGCTAATTGGAGAACGAAATCGACGCCAAGATATACGTTCTGAATCAGAGAAGGGGTAATAAAGAAGGTAATATCCTTAGTCTGCCCTCTGAACGTCACGGGCGTGGTTAATCTACCCTAGATAGAATGCTTGGTGCCACCCGCGGTGTGGATTTCAGAGCGCAAGGATCAATTAAGGTAGGATGTTGATGGAGTACCTTCGAGCCAAGGCACGAGGCAAGACAGCTGATACTTACACCCGTGTCAATCAGTGCGATCGCGATTTCGCCCAACACTATGATTGGGTGGTAAGGTCTGTTATCATTCTCAGAAACCTCCGAGATGTTACAAAAGTTTAATGTTTGACGGCAGGTGCGCACTCTCTTGCGGAAACCCCGCCAACAACGAGTTGACCATTTTGTTTTGCCCGGGCGAGTGGTGACTTCTTTGGGAGCAAATATTCGCTCTCGAACCGCCCGATATTCTTGCAGTCGAACATGATATGGCTTTAGTACGCGAATTCGAGGCTGCCGAGGTTCTTCAGGCAGTAACTGCGGTGTTCGCTTCAACACTGTCGTTGGTGAGGCTTCCGGAAGAGGGGGAACATCCGCAGTCAGAGTTGTCAACGCTGGTATGTCATCGTCAACATTTTTGGGGTTGACAGCTGGCTGGGAACCTACTGTGGGGCTCGAGTACCGCTGAGGTTGTAGGGTACTCCCTCGTCCGTTTTTTGGAGTGGCACAATCTGGGCAGTCCGGAAAATAGGTGTCCGACTTACCGCATCCGTAACAGAAAACCATACGCTCTGCTCGACATGCAATAAACCGATGTCCGGTTTGCTTGCAGTTCCAGCAGGTCGTGAGGTTCCCCACCGCTGCTACAGCAAGCTGGTCCGACTCCATGATTTCCTCCAGATCTGTGGTGTTGTATTCTGGTGCCACTTCCGCGATTCCACGCCGCGGACCCGTCCTTGCTAGTAAGTAGGGCCGTTCCCGGAGGTCTTCCTCAACCCCCTCCAGTCGACTCACGGCCCTCAGCAGCGATTCCATATTCTGTGGGTCTGAGTTCGCGACATGGCGACGAAGTTCCGGCCTTAAGTTCCGTTTCAACATCCGCAGCAGTTGTGTGGACGTCATCGGCTTGGACAGCTGGTCGTTCAGCCGAAGGATGTCGGACCGGTATTGATGGAAAGGCTCGTCCGGACGTTGCCATCTGGCATGAATTTTGTCCGGAACCCTCTCGTCCATGTTGACCGTAGGGTACTCCATGCGGAGTGCCTCCTTCAGCCGTGGCCAGCATATAGATGGTGGAGTCGAATGTATTCGCCAGTAGATCTCCAGTGCTGCCCCCCTAAGCAGCATCGGCAAGTAGCCTACCAGTGCCGTGTGGTCGCCTGCCAACATTTCTTCGATCAGGGACTCCACCCCACCAATGAGGACCTATACATTCATAGCGTTTGACTCCCCGCTAAAATGCAGATTCCAACCCTGAACGATGCTGGTGATATGCTTCAGCTTCAACATATAGGGTTGCTTCTGCGGAGCCATTGAACTTCGAGTCGGTGGTGCTACTTGGCTGAGTCGTGGTGGAAGATCCCAAGAATCCCAAGGCATATATCGAGATGGTGGATCTGCCCTCCGAATCTGGTTCGGCCGGTTTATAACTGGGTCTTGAGGTCGTCGTGCCGATTTGTTGTTGGAGCGCCGTTTCTGTTTCTTTGCAGCGACATATAAATGAGTATATCCGTTCCACTTTAGTGTAACAGTCACCGCAGATTTGGTCTGGTGAGCCATCTTCAAATGTGATGTTAATCTTGATGGACTCCTTCAGAAAGTCGACAAAACCAATTCTCCTTACTTCGTAGACCAAACACTCACCCAGAGAGTACATTTCTTCGCCAATACGTAGGCAGAGTCTGCATGCATTTTGGATGTCCACAATACGATTCTAAAACTGGAATTTAATAAAAGCGAGTAAACTAAACATTTAAATTGAAGGTATAAAAATTTAAGTGTCGACAGGACAAAATTTTCATAAAGTGGCCGAAAGTGGCGAACTATAACACACCTCACAAAAAAAATGTATGCTAAAAGTAATAGTATATTTGTATCATGCGAAAATTCGGTCTTTCCATTCCATCGGTTCCTTTCCAAGGTAAGGACACCAATGGTACACTTCTCCTGTTGCGTCACAGGGACTACTCTCTTGTAGCACCATAATGATCAGAGTTCGGAAGTGCTCCTTTATCCGCAAGTTTTCACAAGTTACAACTTGTCAGCCCAGGTTGAATTCTGACCCGCAAGCAGCGCGTGTCTTGTCATGGATAGTCATGGACTAGCTAAGCAGCCAATCACATGAAATCAAGATCCATGTAATGAAAGACACTTAGACACCGCTTGATTTGGGGTGCATATCAGAATCCGCCGCAAATATGAAGTTGGGATAATAACTTCCGAATACACATAAGGACTCTTAATATCATTTGGCCTTACTAGTCATACAATGGCGGTAAACCACCAAAGTATAAGTCAAGAGCAGGTCCAAACGATATTGATGTCCGAGGACAACACACGTCTGGAAGTTGTTAGGCATACTGGGGCACGATTAGTGCAATATCCCTAAGTAGTTACCTACCCGCCAAAAACCTGGACACCTTGTAGGGTCACCTAGGGACGATGAACTGTCTCGTGCTCACGACTGACGATACAGCCAGGCATTTCGGGCCCCACGTTGGGCGCTATTTTGTATTGAAAAGGGTATATAGAAATGTCCGTACAGGACTGCAGCGGTGTTTTACTGCCTCGGCGGAAGAGGATGTTAAGATCCGCCGAAATTGGCCTTGTCTGGGGACGCGTGAATGCGCTGGCAGGCTATCGTTGTGGTGTCGTGGGGCGGGTTCTTTCCCCCTAGCACAAGGACCCACTACAGAAAAAAATTTGGCATTCACGAATTACAGAGAAACAAGTTGGGACGAGCACAAACGGACGGACTGGCGGAGACTTCGTCATTAACGACGATCTTTATGGTCCACAAATAGAGTGGGGCATCCAGATGGAGGTGGTACCCCCTCGCACCCTCCCAACCGGATCAAGATCCAAACGTAGACGTGGCCATATATTTCACTTTTGATTGGAAAACTCATACAAACATAATTTGCATGAACTTTCCCATCAAAAGAGAAATATAGACGTGACTGATTTATGAATTATGTGATCGAATCACATAACCCTATTCCATAAAATGGCACGCGAGCGGACGGCCACTCAACCCGGCAATATATATATATATATATATATATATATATATATATATATATATATATATATATATAAATATATATATATATATATATATATATATATATATAAATATATATATATATATATATATATATATATATATATATATATATATATAAATATATATATATATATATATAAATATATATATATATATATATATATATATATATATATATATATATATATATATATATATATATATATACTAGTGGTATAGTGAGTCCAAGCCGGCCGTGAACGTGTCGAAGACGAAGAGATTCCTGGGCGACCATCAACCTCTTCTCTTCTTCGATTATCGTGGTGTTGTGCATTATGAATTCCTTCCGCCGGGCCAAACAGTCAACAAGGAATTTTATTTGGACGTTATGCGTCGTTTGCGTAACGCTATCCGCCTAAAAAGGCCGGAATTATGAAAAGACAATTCTTGGTTTTTAAACCACGATAATGCACCTTCCCATACTGCACTCGTAATTCGTGATCATTTCGCCAAAAACTCAACCCATATCATTCCGTAACCATGATATTCACCTGATCTGGCGCCGTGCGACTTCTGGCTGTTCAGCAAGCTCAAAACACCGCTCCGGGGACACCGTTTTGATACGATAGAGGAGATTCAAGCCGCAGCGAAGACGGAACTGAAGGCCATCCCGAAAACGACGCGTATCTCAAACACTAATGAATATTTTGGCATGTAAATTTGACAGTACCACCAACCTGAAAAAAATAATTCTCCAAATCCTTCGACGCGTGCAGTTCAAATTCAAATGTCACCTTATTTTTTGGTCACAGTAGTACATATATATATATATATATATATATATATATATATATATATATATATATATATATATATATATATATATATATATGTATATATATATATATATATATATATATATATATATATATATACATTTATGCATATATATATATATATATATATATATATATATAAAAATATATTTATATATATATATATATATATATATATATATATATATATATATAATATGCATATATATATATATATATATATATATATATATATATATATATATATATATATATATATATAATATGCATATATATATATATATATATATATATATATATATATATATATATATATATATATATATATTTATATATATATATATATGTATCTATATATATATATATATATATATATATATATATATATATATATATATATATATATATATATATATATATATATGTATCTATATACAGATATATACAGTACCGGCCAAAAGTTCAGGACCAACACCATGAAAGAAGAAAAATGAACCAAAACTCAAAATATAAAGTAGAAGGTTAAATTTTTGATGAAAATATTTATTAACTAGTACAAATAGATTATAAATCAAACAAAAGAATAAGTAAATGTCAACTCTTAACTTTAAAAATGCCACTTATATGTTAAACAGATTTTTCGTCAAAAAAGCCTCCTTTGCATTTTATCACTTTTTTCACTAATCTTGGCTAACGGTCAATCAATTTGTCAATAGTTTCTGATTAAATTTGGTTCCAGCTTTCTCGTAGAGCCTTCCACATGTCTTCCTGTGAGGAGGGGCAACAGCTCTGCACATTTCTATCCAGCTCATCCCACAGAAGCTCAATCGAATTTAGGTCCGGACTCTGAGGGGGCCACACCATATTTTGTAAATTCCCTTTTGCTTCTTTCCCTTCTTAATAGTCCCTGCATAATTTAGAACAATGTCTGGGATTGTTATCGTGTTGGAAAATAATCCATTTCCAATTAATTGTAGGCCGGACGGAACGGCATTCCGTTGAAGTATTCCTTTTTCGTTTTCGTTGAAGTAGTCCTTTTTCATGATTCCATTGATTCGTACCAGATCCCCAGTTCCACGGCTCGAGAAACATCCCCAGACCATAATGGAGCCACCACTGTGCTTGACTGTTGGCACCACACAGACTGGCAGCATCTTTTCCACGGCGCTACGTCGAACATAAGTTCGGCAACGACGATTAGATTATCCTCACTTTGAGTGGTACATTTTGGCCTTCCTGATCGCGAACGGGTTTGATTACTGCCAGTCGCTTTGTTTCGGGTTATTGCGTTATGAACACAAGTCTTCGATAACTTGAGTTGCGACGCAATTAGACGTTCAGTTTTGCCTTCGTTGTGCAAGGCAACTATGACAGCACGAATTTCACTGCTAATTTCGCGGGCTTTTCCCATTTTAAAGTGTCTTGACTATAACAAGGGCAAACTGAGACTAATCAAACAAGAGAATGATGAACTCTTCGAAAACTCAGGAAATAAATACGTTCCAGGAAGCTAAAATTATCCTTCATTACGGTCAACACTAAATAAGACCAAAAAGATTCGTAATGGGCAGGTCAGAGAAATATTACAATCACTTTACCTGTTAGTCATTGAAGGGGCTTTAATTAATGCTTGGGAACAATTGACCTTTCTAGGATGCAAACATAAAAATATGCAAGGAGGGCGCTTGTTAGATATTCTTTAGTAGCAATAGAATACTCAGGTATTCAAATTAGATCTTCAGCAGATGTCCTTTTGAAATAATTTCCAGTTAACAAAGATTTTTATTCTTGGTCCTAAACTTTTGGCCGGTAGTGTATATATATATATATATATATATATATATATATATATATATATATACATATATATATATATATATATATATATATATATATATATATATATATATATATACATATATATATATATATGTATTTATATATTTAGATACATTTACTTAAAATGATCTTTAACCGTATCACTCGTTCGCGGCTTTTTAAGGTTGCGATTTTCACCGGTCTTTAGTATGGAATTCACTAATTTTAGATATCTGGGCATATAAAGTATAATATTAACTGGAAAATTTGCAATCACTCAATCTTTATTATTTCCTCGGGGAATGTTATAAATCCTATGTGTAACGTTTATATCTAAGGATGTAAGAAGGATTCTTTACTAAGTTCATCGGTAAGCAAAGAATGAATGCGGAAGAGAATAGCATCCTGAAATTTCTCGTTTAAATATTGTAGAATTGTACGAGTATTTATGCTGCATTTAGAATTAATTTATTGGTTATTTCCGGTAGAAATGATTGACTAAAATGTGCCGTTAATGCGGAAAGTTAATCATACTAATCATTTTAATCATCCGTCACCAAAGGATTCGGTATCTCCATCAAATACTTGAAGAGTGCCAACTTATTGGCACTTTTCGTACGAAAGATCATTTAAATTCAATTTCTCGACATCAATGTATCATATTCAACTGTTAATACTCGTATATACAGAGTCCTTGAACGTGTTACAATTGTGTAGCGACACATTTTAGTTCAAAATGTTGTCCTTCATCTAAAACCTCTACAATCAAAATCCTTGCACGCGTCGAGCAGTTATGCTGAAAAATCGGGAGTTCGGAATTTTTTTAATTTGAACGGGAAAACTTCTTTACCGTTACTTGAATTTCTTATCCTTTAAACAGAGTCTAGCAGGAAGAAAGACGTATCATTTGCCGAAACCGGACTCTTCTGTCTATCTCCGTTTAAAAGTTATGCGTGAACATACATAAAAAAGGCAACAACAACAAAAAATATACGTGATGAATTGATAACCTTGTTTCCTTTGGAAGTCGGTTAATAATATTCTCTAGAATGTAACGAATAAATTTTCAAATGGCGATTACCTATAAACGAGTAATTTACAGTCATTCAATCCTTTATATCTTGAGGAAATCTTGAAAATGCTACGTAAAATATCTACATCTAAGGATTTGCGAAGGATCTTTCAATAAGTTTAACGGTAAGCGAAGGACGAATGTGGCAGATAAAAGCAATTATGAAATTTCATCCAATGATATGGCTGTGAGTCATCTTGTATTATAGGATTTATGCTGCATTTATAATTAATTTATTGGTTATTTCCGGTAGCAATAATTGACTAAGATGTACCTTTGATGAAGAAAATTGAATATACCGATCATTTTTATCATACATGACCAAAAACTTCAGTATCTCCATGAAATGCTTGAAGAGTCGCAAAATAATTGGCATATTTCGTACGAATGTTCATTAAAATTGAATTTACCATATTGAACTGTTAATAGTTGCAGGGTCCTTGAAAGATTATAATTCTGTGCCGATACCGATCTATAATTTGCAATCACTCAATCTTTATTATTTCTTCGGGGAATTCAATAAATCCTATGTGTAACATTTACGTCTAAGGATGTAAGAAGGGTTCTTTACTAAGTTCATCAGTAAGCAAAGAATGAATACGGAAGTGAAAAGCATCCTGAAATTTTCCCTCTAAATATGGTCGAATTGTATTTATGCTGCATTTCGACTTAATTCATTCATTATTTCCGGTAGAAATGATCGATTAACATGTACCGTTTATGCAGAAAATTAAGAATACTAATCATTTTTATCATCCGTAACCAAAGGATTCGGTATCTCCATCAACTCCTTGAAGAATGTCAAATAATTGGCACTTTTCGTACGAAAGATCATTTAAATTCACTTTCTTGACATCAACGTATCATATTCAACTGTTAATATCTACAGAGTCCTTGAAAGGATTGAAAGTCTGTACCGATAAATTTTAGATCAATATGTTGTCCTTCATTTGAAACCTCTACAATCAAAATCCTTACAAGCGTCGATCAGTTATGCTGAAAAATCGGGGATTAAGTCGGAAATTTTTTAGTTTTATGGGTAAAAGTCCTTTACCGTTACTTGAATTTCTTATCCTTTAGATGGGACCTAACAGGAAAAAAGACGCATCATTTGGCGAAAAAAGGACCTTTCTATCTATCTCCGTTTATAAGTTATGCGTAAACATACAAACGACGCAGTAAAGAAAGTCCTCGGCAAAGGCGCAACTATAGCCTCGCTTGAACCGATGGCAACGATCGAAATAAGAGACATTGACTGCGTCACGGATCTGCCCGAGATAGAAGAGGCTATCAAAAGGGAGTTCCCTAGCGTGGGAAGGATCAAAGCGAGACTGACACCAGAAAACAACAGGGGACAACGCATGGCCATAGTTGACTTGACCGAAAAGGACGTCGAACAATTCCTGAACAAGGGCAAAGTCCGAATAGGGTGGGTTGTCTGTAGGATACGGCGAAGAGCAACGCCTCTTCAATGTTTCAAATGCAAAGGACCCGATAGGAGCTCCCTATGTTAAAAATGCAGTGAAATGGGACATAAAAGAAAAGAGTGTACGAAGGAGGCACACTGTATTCTTTGCAAGGATGCTGATCCAAAACTTAATTTTGGACACGTCTTGGGATCAGAAAAATGCCGGGTGTTCCAGGAAGCCCTAGCCAAGGCAAAATCAGAACTGCGATGACCCGCATCCTGCAGCTAAACCTACACCGCAGCTTAACCGCCCAAAATCTGCTTGAGCAGTTTGCGAGGGACATGCAAGCCGCCTTCTTGCTGCTGAGTGAGCAACACCATGGTAAAAGTCCTGCATTATGGTACTCTGATGAAACTGGTACTGCCGCCATCTGGGTTCGGAACAGTGACTTTCAAGCGGAGAGTTGTGGACGGGGGGATAGTTTCGTGTGGGTTCGGTGCTCAGGGACCACCTTCTTTAGTGTGTACCTAACGAATCGATATCATCTTTCCAAGCCAAGCTTAATGCTCTGGAGGGCGCTGTCTCGAACGCAGAGGGCAAAGTGCTCGTTGGGGGCGACTTCAACGCTAAAGCAATCGAATGGGGCATGCCTCAGACGGATCCGCGGGGGAAACGAATCCTGGAAATGGCGGCCAGGACGGCCCTCGTCGTACTAAACTCCGGAAATACGCCGACTTTCCGCCGTATTGGCTGTGAGGGAACCATACCGGACGTGACATTTGTCTCGGAGTCCTTAGTACGGAGGATACACAATTGGAAAGTATTAGAGGATTACTCAGCCAGTGATCATCAGTGCATTCTGCTTGAGATAAGTGATGCTGTCTCCCGACGCCTGTGCTCTCGGCTTTCTACAACTGGGTGGACCATCGGAAGGATGGACGTCGACAGGTTCGTCGAGGTGCTCACAGCAGGTGAGCCGCTGCAGGGAGCTTCAGAGGGGACGGAAGAACTGGCAGCTCAAGACGTGGTGAACTCTACTATGAGCATCATTACGACTGCTTGCTGCGCTTCTATGCCCCGTCGAAGTCGGCCAGGAAATGCCTTCACAAACAATCAATAGTAGCAAGGCTCGCTGCTGGCAAGACCTAGTGGACAATGTGAACAAGGATCCGTGGGGCCTTGGCTACAAGCTGGTCATGCGGAAACTTGGTGCCCTACGGAAGCCTTGTATACATGACGCGGAAAAGATGGACGCGATAGTGCGGGGACTCTTCCCCGCCCATCCTGTCCGTGTTGAGACTGTCCACGGTGAAACAGCAGTCGAGTGCCCACTCTTCACACAGCTGGAACTGGAGGAGGCAGTCCTCTTATTGAAAGCGAGGAAGGCTCCAGGTCCAGATGGTATTCCAGCTGAGGTGTTGCGGCTCGTCTATCACCATTGTCCTGACTTGCTGCTCAGCACATTCAACGCTTGCCTACGGGACGGGGTTTTCCCGGCACGATGGAAGGTGACGAGGCTCGTGCTGATCAGCAAGGGGAAGGGAAATCCCGAATCCCCGTCTGCATACCGCCCGTTATGCATGCTAGACACGGCTGGGAAAGTGCTAGAGAAACTCATCAAGGGAAAGACTCACTGACGCGATTCGCGCTGCTGGAGATCTATCTCCTCGGCAGTACGGCTTTAGAGCAGGACGTGTTACCATTGATGCGATTGCAGAGGTGGTGAACGCGGTCCAAAAGGCAGAGGCATACAGGGTCTGAATAATAAGTAACCGGACAATTTTTCTTTAGAAATCTTCAAAGTAGTCCCCATTGGAGTCGATAACACGCTGATACCGGATTTTCCAATCCCCAAACGCTCCCTGGAAGTCGGCAATCTCGATGATGTCTAGAGCCCTCGTCGTAGCACGTTGAACGTTTTCCAGAGTCCCTAACCGCGTCCCCATAAGGTGTCTCTTGATCTTGGGGAACAGAAAGAAGTCCGCTGGTGCCATATTCGGGCTTTAAGGACGTTGCCCAGGGATCTATCCTTGGTCCGGACCTGGGGAACGTTTCTTACGACGGGCTACTGAGACTTGAGATGCCAGATGAGTCGTGCTTGGTCGGCTATGCGGATGATGTTGCGGCTCTGGTCGCTGGACGCACCGTTGAACAAGCGCAACTTAGGCTAGGTATGCTAATGCGCCGAGTGAGGGACTGGATGACTGCTCGCGGGCTCAGTTTAGCACTGGAGAAAACCGAAGTGGTCATCTTGACAAAAAAGAGAATCCCTCGAGTAAGGATGATCAGTATTGGCGACTTACGAATCGAATCGAAGCCAGCGGTGAAGTACCTGGGGCTACTGATCGACTCGAAGATGAGTTTCTCTGAGCAAATCAGGGCAGCGGCTGAGAAGGCTTCTTCGGGAATATCGGCTCTGAGTCGACTTATGGCCAACGTAGGTGGACCCAGCCAATCAAGAAGACGCCTCTTGATGAGTACTGTAGGGTCAGTGCTACTGTACGGAGCAGAGGTATGGGGCGACGCTCTCAGCAAGGCGGTATACCGAAAAGGTTTGGCACAGGGACAGAGAAGAGGAGCACTGAGAATTGCATCTTCGTATCCGACAGTCTCTGACTCGGCGATGACAGTTATTGCAGGCGTGATACCTGTCGCCCTCCTTGCTAGAGAGCGCCGCACTATTTACCTGCGCCGAAACGAGGATGCGAGGGAGATAGTTGTCCGCGAGGAGAGACAGCGCTCGCTCAACGATTGGCAGTAGTCTTGGGTCAATTGCACGAAGGGAAGGTGGACTGCGTGCCTCATCCCGGATGTGAGACCGTGGCTAAATCGAAGGCATGGTGAGACTGACTTCTATCTGACCCAGCTTTTGAGCGGGCATGGGTGTTTTCAGTCTTACCTGCACAAGATCGGTAAGTCACGGTCCCCCGATTGTCGGTTTTGCCCAGGAGAGGAGGACAATGCCTGTCACACATTTTTTGCGTGTACCAAATGGATCAGGCTGCAAAGGGAACTCTACAGGGAGATGGGAGAGCTCACCCCGGATAATATAGTTGCGGTGATGCTCGAATCGGTTGACAAATGGAACCAGGTGGCACATTATGCTCGGGCAGTCATAAAATATAAAAGGGACTCACAGCAGCCGGAGTCGCTGGGGCTGGGGGATCGCTCTTCTGGCATTTCCTCTTCCCCTCTCCCCTCCCGCTAGGAAAGGGACTCCCCAGCTTGAAGGCGCCCCACGGCGTAACAAAACGAGACCTGGCCCGAAGTAATGTGTCAAACGGTTCCAGGCTGGGTTCTCAGGTTGACAGGGGAGGTGTTTAGTGGGTAGTCCAGTCGCGCATGGGAGTCCCACACTCTGTGCGTAAATAGCATTCACCTCCCTACCACAAAAAAAACATACATAAAAAAAAGCAACAAAAATAAAAAATTCGTGATGAATTGATAACCGTCTGTCCTTTGGAAGTCGGTTAAAAATTTTCTGTAATAATTATTTTTGGCAAAGGAAGTAATAACCTTGCAATTAATTCCCTGGTCGGATAATTTTTGCATGAAAATTCGCCTGCTATTTTTCCATTTTCATCTGCTGACGTATATATGGAATCACTAATCTGTGCAACCACTTTTGATTTTAAAAATTTGGGAGCTACGACTGAAATGCTTACTAGCATCGTTAGAGGCGAAATTTCGTCTCCAAACCGTTTGATGGATTTCAAAATGTATTCGCGAGATCTTAGTTTATAATTATGTGCAGCTCTATTCTGAGCTTTGTCCAATTGTTTTTTAATAAAGGATCTAAACTTTCTAACTTATCTTTTTGTTCAATCTTCAAATGATCACTTTCAGATATAGCGTGTAGCTTTCTCAAAAGTGATACGAATTAACATGTGTGAGCATGGAACATCCAATTAAAGCATTATATGGAGTGGTCCCAATAGAGGTATGATATGCTGTTATTAAGGCACTAGCAATTGCGCTTAATTCTGATTTCAGGTTCTATGATCTTTACTGACATAAGTTCGTATGGCTGTTAGAGTTGTCCAATTCACTCTTTCTGAAGCATTACTTTGTGACGAATACAATGCGGTTTTGAAATGATTAACACCATACTCAGCCAACAGTTTAGAAAATGGTCTAGAGATAAATTGAGTTCCATTGTCAGACACCAGAGTTTCGGGAATTCCAAAAACATGAAAAATTTCTTGCTCTAAATATCTAACAATGACATCAGCCGTAGCTTTTTTAGACGATTCAGCATAACGAATTTGGAAAAGCCGTCGAGAACTATTAATACAGAACATGACCATATTTAGTGCGAGGGTAAGGTCCTAAAAGATCAATAAACACCGCTGCCAGGGTCGTAAAGGAACTATGGGGATGGTTAATAAGCTATGCGCGATCCCCATGAGAAAGAAAGAATATTACTTTGCTAAAACACAAATATAACTTTATTACTAAAACTAATGAACAGAGTTACAAGTAAAGAAATGAACTACATGTTGGCGCGCGCGATGTTGACTCGTCGGAGGTTGCGAACGAAGTGAGCGTCTCGTTGACATGAGTTGTGAAATTCACTAATTCACTAACTGCTTGATGCGCACCTTGCGGTGAGCATGTGGACGCCACAGTACTCCCTCCCAAGTGACATTTTGGTGAGAATGTCACGATCCAAAAATTGCGTTGAAAAATGCCGTAAATGAGGCTGGAGCAATGGCGGGTTGCGTAGCACGTGTTGAGAAGATGCGATTTCAATGTCGTGAATGTTGCTGTGCGGCTGCAGTGCGAGGTTGGGCATACGACACTGTGCGGGGTCGGGCATGCGACACTGTGCGGGGTCGGGCATGCGACACTGTGCGGGGTCGGGCATGCGACACTGTGTGGGGTCGGGCATGCGACACTGTGCGGCGTGTTGGCGGCGCAATCGAACATGCGATCGAGGCGGTGTGACGTACACATGCGAACGCGGCGTCTGTTCGGGCATGCGTATGGCGGTCTGGTGCGTGATCGGGCATGTCGGGATTGCATGCGGCGTCTTACGCTGACTCGTGAAGCTACAACCTGCGGCGATAGTAAAAAGATGGCGAGCACATGGCTCGTGTAACAAAAATGCGAACAAAAACGGGGTCACCACTATGGGGATGGTTAATAAGCTATGCGCGATCCCCACGAGAAAGAAAGAATATTACTTTGCTAAAACACAAATATAACTTTATTACTAAAACTAATGAACAGAGTTACAAGTAAAGAAATGAACTACATGTTGGCGCGCGCGATGTTGACTCGTCGGAGGTTGCGAACGAAGTGAGCGTCTCGTTGACATGAGTTGTGAAATTCACTAACTGCTTGATGCGCTCCTTGCGGTGAGCATGTGGACGCCACAGAACTTTAGCATTTCTCATGGGAGGACGGAAGATAACATTTGGAGCTTTTGTGGCTTTGCATAATTCACAAGTTCTTACGTATTCTACGAAGATTTGCCATTTCGGTTCAATAATAATATTGTCTTAAACTTGACAAAAATTTTTGCTATACCACTTTGCGCTGAAAATGGTGGACAATGAGTGTTTTCAATTAAAGTTTGAGAATATGAATCCAAACATAATCATCACGAACTTCGACAACAGGAAATTGATTTTCAAGTTGAGAAATCTGATTTACCAAATTTAATTATTTAGGTGTTTTAAAATGTGGAAAATACAAATCCATCTCTGAAGTTACACTACCAACAGACAAATCATCACAAAAGGCACGTGAAATAGTATCGGGCACTATATTTAGGCTTCCTTTTCTATACTCTATCTCAAAATCATAGGACTGTAATTTGAGGGACCATCGCGCTAGTCTGCCAGTTAACTCTTTCCGATTCATCAGCCATTTTAAACTCGCATGATCGGTGATAATTCAACATAAGCACGAAATTTTCAAAAACAGCCGCTAAGCATTCCAATTCAGTTATGCTTTAATTGCATTGAGCAGTATTTAATTTCTGTGAGACATATGGCAAAGGTCTCTCTTCACCATCATCTCTGATTTGTGATAACAAGCTACCTACTCCCGTCGTGCTTGCATCACACTGGATTATAAAAGGTCTAGTGAAATCCGGGTGATGTAATTCAGCAGCGTTAGCTATGGCCTCTTTTAATTTATTAAATGCAATTTCTGCCTCGTCAGTCCAAAGAAAACCTGTAGGGATTTTCTTGAGGCAGTCTGAAATTGGAGGCGCTAATGCTGCATTATTAGGTATAAAGGGTCTGTACCAGCCTGTCATGCCAAGAAATCTTCGAGTTTGTTTGACAGAAATTGGTGAAAGAAATTTTTTTACGGCTGCAAGCTTATCCGGATCTGTCTTCAGTTTACCATTCCCGGATATGAATCCCAAGTACTTTATTTCTTTCATATAAAAATGGCTTTTAGCTACACTTATTGTAAGGCCAGCATTTTGAACACATTTTGCAACTTTAGCAAGCAAAAGTAAATGCGACTCAAACTCCGGCGTAGTAACTAATATGTCATCCAGGTAAACAGAAACTCTATCTTTATCATGCGGCAAAAGAGGTCGCCCAACTGTATCTATCAGACGACACATGCGTTAAGGTGCATTACCAAGCCAAAAGGTATCACTTTAAGGTGATACACAGGTCAGCCTGGAACAGTGAAGGCGGTTTTCTCACGAGACTTTTCTTCTAGTGGAATCTTCGATCGCGGAAATATAAATGGTATCATTCAAACAGCTAAATAACCCATCAATGTGAGGAAGATGATAAGCATCTTTGAAGGTGACCCGATTCACCCTGCGGGAGTCTAAAAAAAGTCGGTTTTTGGCCAGGCTTACGAATCAACACAACAGGGGAATTCCATACGCTGTTGCTTGTCTCTATCACATCCATGGACAACATAAAATCCAGCTCTCCGTACATCAGCTTAAGGATGGCAGGAGAAACTGGATAGTGCCATTGCTTGATAGGTGTGGCATCACCAACATCAATGACATGTATCTCTAATGTAGTTCGTCCTAAACCTAATTTATCACAAGAAGGAAATGAGTTTTTTCTCAGTTCCAACCCATTGGCTTCATCGAGGGACAGTATGAGAAACTTGGGTTCTAATTTAGTCGTGACTGGTACACAGTCGAAGGACTCAATTATTCCTGGACCCAACTTAAATTCTCTCCAAAAGTCTATTCCCAAGTATAATTTGTGGTGTAAAATTTGTACCACATAAACTTTAAGAAGCTTAGTAATATTTTGAAAAGTGATGTTTGTAAAGAAATAACCAATAGCAGAGTGAGTTGAACCTCCAGCAGAATACACATCAATATCTATTGGCTGTAAATTTATTCCCAGCTTATATAAAACTTTTTCAAAACCTTCGCCCATAGAAGTTATGGATGCACCACAGTCAAATAGTCCTTCTACAGGGATTATGCTAAAATAAATTTTCGCAAAAGGTCTTGAAACATTCGTTTTTTTGGCATATACTTTCTACCACAATGAGTTGTTTTGCTTGCGCTTACGGTGCCACGCTCGTGATCGGCGGGTAGAACGAGGAAGAATTTTGTCTGATTGAGCTCCAAATATAATAATTTGTCTGTCTTTCACTAATTGACTATCAAAATAAAGGGACGTTTTCAAATAAAGGAAATTTTGAATTTGGCGAAATGTTTAGAATATTATGAAAAATTGTATTATTTGTTATGTGTTTTAATTTGGAGTGAAGGGAATCATTTAATGAGATCCAGTTCGAGGCTTCAACTGGCCTCTCGATTCGATTCAAACATTTGGACGATATTACTCCAGCCTGTCCACATCTGTAAGAGAACAATTTACGGGTCATAGGTTGACAATCTTGGAACTCATCAACAATCATATCACAAATCCAACATTTTAGTGAATTTCTAATCGGTTGAATAGTTACAGCGTGAACAGATTCACAAATAATATCGTTAATTTCAGACGTGTGAAACTTTGAAGATTTATTAACATTACGAGATCTTGTTAATAATAATTCAGCTTCACGGCCTTTGCGACGGAGCTCACCTAATGTTTTACAATTTGTAGCAAATAATAACTATATATATATATATATATATATATATATATATATATATATATATATATATATATATATATATATATATATATATATATATATATATATTATATATATATATATATATATATATATATATATATATATATATGTATATATATGTATATATATATATATATATATATATATATATATATATATATATATATATATATATATATATATATATATATATATATATATATATATACCTATACATTTATAAATATAAATATTTGTCTGTACAGACATATGAAAAATTCAAATAGCTGGAACGATTTAAAAAGCGCTTAATAAAAAGATTTAGACATTTGGTAATATACCTTAAAAGTCTTTCTTCGGAGTCTTGATTATAAACTATAACGTTGAAATAATAAATGGTAAGGTTTTCATTTAACTTTGATTGCAACAATATTCGATGAATAAACCTAAAACGCCTTGTACTTTATAGCTAATAAAATGTGGATTGTTAACGAAAAAAAATTCTTTTTTTCCAGTAGGTAGGGTAGCCCGTTCTTTTTTAGGATGTAATGAAGACGAGAGTTGAGTATGTCACCGAGGGGTTAGGGTTTTAATAATCCGCAATCAATCGGTTTGAAAGTTCTGTTCGGTACGCGGTGCCGTAGTTTGGCCTAGCATTTTTTGTTAGAGCAGATTGATTCGGTTTTTGATTTCAAGTACGTAATTTCTGGTACCGCGTCGGTAAAGCGTGGTTTTTGATTGATGATGTCTCCCTTTTGTTGATTTGATGTACAGTCTTGAAGAGATGATAATGAATTAGATTAAAGTAGAGTACAATCGTTTTGTTGGAAGTTGTTTTGACGCGTTTTGAATCGGGTATTTAATTGGTGGCTGAAAAAATGTATTCTGACTTCGTCCGCTCGCGGAAGACCTGCGACTAAAATTCCTCTCCGAACTAGCTAGCCTACCAGCAGCCACCTTGTAGTAAACTAAGGGTGCCCGGACTAGTTGACCTGTTAGGTACAGTCCGTTGTCATATACTAAGACTTCGCGTCTATAGCCAGTATTAGGTGGATATAAATTTCCTTCGGAAAATCTCGAACGTACGGACAAGACGAAGAAAAAGCATAACAAATGGCGCCCAAACGTCCATAAGGGGAAATATTTGCGTCTTTAGACCTTTTGTTCCTTTACAGAAGATGTAAGGTTCGGTACTAGAGTCCTACGGACAGGAGCAGCGGAGTTATATGAGACACATCCTAAGTCACATCACGTGAGTTGTAGCTTCCGCTCTCCATTATTTTATTTTTTGCGTAAGAGTTCCTTGTGATGTGTTGTCCCGGAGTGAAACCTATTAAGACCGTTTTTGTTCTTGATGGGAACTGTCAGCCAGATAGATCTGACCTATCTGCCTGGACTCTCAAAACAATAGAAAACTTCCTTGCCTTTATCTTGTGGAAGGACTCTACACATCTTTTTATGCATAATAGATGAGTGATTTGGATTCGACTTTCGGTGGCGTATGTTGGGACAGCGAAGCCCAGAATGCTTTCATGCGTCGGAACTTTGACCGCACACAACATTGTATGGTACCGCTTTCACTCATCACGTCGAGTCAATAAACGTGGCCTGGAAACGGTTTGTAATATACTTGGGGTGGTATAAGTTTAACAATCGATCAGGAGCGCCTCTTCTCGGCAGGCTACCATCCGTTTTCGTTTCGCTGCTGGAAAGGAAAGAGTTCTTTTTTTTCTTTTATGGATATGTTTCATTTAATTATATCTATATATATACTATATATATATATATATATATATATATATATATATATATATATATATATATATATATATATATATATTGTTACATGTACAAATAATTACATGTACAAATAATTCTGCGAGCTACTGTCGCAATTGTTTTCACAATCATTGAGAACGTCAACAAATGAATTTACTGGGACCCACGAGAACCCAACAAGCATTATCAATATCTGAAAGTGAGTCACTGCCCATTCATGCTGGAATGTTCCCGCTTATTCACCAATGTACGAGAACTGAGTTGAATGATTAGAGACCCTATATAAAGGCGAGCTGAATGAATGGTGGGATTCATTTCGACCGCGATAAAAACTTGCGATAGTGTGTGGAAAGCGAATTGAAAAGGGATCAAGTAATAGTGAGGTGATTTTGAGAAGACAATTGCGATAAGAAATTTATGGACAAGTGTTAGAATTTTAATAGTGAAAATTAAAATTAGCGAAAGTGTTAAATTGATCATTGTGCACTTTTGTAATTGAATAAACTCTCTTAATTTAATTTAAAAGACATTGCGTTTTCACTTTCCCGGAACATTAAAATTATTGGTCGCGAACCAAAAACACGCGACAATATACATATATATATATATATATATATATATATATATATATATATATATATATATATATATATATATATATATATATATATATATATATATATATATGATTATATATATATATATATATATGATTATATATATATATATGATTATATATATATATATATATATATATATATATATATATATATATATATATATATGATTATATATATATATATATATATATATATATATATGATTATATATATATATATATATATATATATATATATATATATATATATATGATTATATATATATATATGTATATATATATATATATATATATATATATATATATATATATATATATATATATGTATGATTATATATATATATATATATATATATATATATATATATATATATATATATATATATATATGATTATATATATATATATATATATATATATATATATATATACATATATATGATTATATATATATATATATATATATTTATATATATATATATATATATATATATATATGTATGATTATATATATATATATATATATATATATATATATATATATATATATATATATATATATATATATATATATATATATGATTATATATATATATATATATATATGATTATATATATATATATATATATATATATATGATTATATATATATATATATATATATATATATGATTATATATATATATATATATATATATATATATATATATATATATATACATATAAATATATAAATATATATATATTTTTAGGGCTTGTAAAAAAATTTTTTTACAAAGACCTACTAGTGTCGGTCTGTCCGTGCATCACAGCTAGTTTTCTCAGACACTATAGAAGCTAGAATGCTCAATCTTTGTGGAAAGGTCAGAAGTTATGGTCTCTCAAAAGCTAAGATCTTACCAAAAATTTAAAATTTTTTTAAGGTCCCCACTAATAACGAATAAGCCCTTAAAAATTTTTTTGGATCAAAAGTAGTCGAGTGGGGTATCAAATGAATGGTCTTGATTAGAACTTTTAGAATCTGAAATAAAAAAAAATCATTTTATGAATTCGGGGGTCCAGGGAAAGGCAAAATGTATCAAAAATTGGTGTCCCCCCCGCAATTGGAGCCGAAAAATCTGAAAATTATCACGAATGTAGGCCTTTATGAGTACAAAGGCAACAAATACAGAAATCGAAATTCACTCAACTTTGTTAATAATAGTATGATTTGTAGATTTTACATTTTTGCCCATAAAATCAAAATGATATCTTTAAACTTTATTTATTATTTAGACTGATATAAGATATTTATGTTCATAAAACTTAATCGAGATTGAATCAAGTGAGTTAGAGCTATTTCAATTGTATGGAATTACAACAACAATAACGCGTGTCAATGGTTGATACATATTTCAAATTGACCTAGGCACTTTAATTTTCTTTAAATTTTCATGAAAATTTAAGGAATAGTGTTTAACTTGAATATATTCATTCGGCCGAGCAGTCAGAAAAATCATTTAAGCTAGATCAAAATGGCGGCTGCATTGCGCTTATGAAAGAAACTGTGCATCTTTTGCATAAATTTGAACGATTTGAATCCAAGTATTGGATGAATAATTTAAGTTATCGATTCACGCTATTAGAAAATTTGTTTCTAACCCTAGGATGTTTACAAAGACCTTCTGGTAGGAGCACTCTCCTGCTTACTCAACTTCTTTATAGTTTATTATATAGTTCGCCACTTTCGACGACTTATCATCTAAGTAAGCAATTGATTAGATGTTAGACATATTTATAACATATACTCATATTGTTTTCCATTCAGAACAGTATGGCAGCAAGACGGACGCTGCCGTTATTAGGTTCCTTACTGAAGCGGCTTTACTGTGCGATTTGCTGCTACGAAGTGCATGGACCGGATCACCTGCTGCGTACCGTATGCAGCCATAATTTTTATGCAGGTTGTATCGAGACCTTGTTGGAGAAGGAGTACATCTGCCCGTTTAGTAGATGTCCTAAAGGAACCTTTGTGGCAAGGCAGACATATATGCTCCCAATTGCAAAGTCTATCCAAAAGTAACTGGGCAGCAAGTGCCCCAAATACCCGCCGGCACTCCTAGAAGCAGAGCCTGAACAAGACACCCCGAGCATTCAACCCCATTTTTCCCGAAGTTCCACAACTGGCGTCGCATGTGGCCGACTCACATACACAAGGAGTTGTTCAGGAATGGAGCGTTCCTTGGCATTTACAAACATATCATCTCCGGCTGAGAGAATATCTTGCTGCTTGTCAATGCATTTTTAGTAAGAAGATTGTTTCCGCAACTTATCTGAGAAGGAAGCCCACTCACTCACTGGATGTGGAGCTCTTGAAGAAAAGTGAGGCAAGCAAGGCGACTAATAAGCACTGTCAGAATTGACGAACTACCTAGAAACGGCGTCCATCCCTATGCGATAGTGACTGTCTTGCAAAATCAGTGGGGAGCTGATTTTACAAGACTGGTACTGGAGCAGCACAAGGACCAGATACGCTACTTCACCACCAGTCTTAGCACTGCGGGCGGAACATGTCACCACATTAAGAGGAAACTAACTACCAAGATTACTTTCAAGGGCATAACAATACCTCCAGACCTATATTATCCCATAATTGACCCAGAATCTCTACCTGGGAGTCGACTTTGTCCGGAAATTCGGTTTAGCAACAGCTCTATTTGCTAATCCTTCTCTTAACAATATTGACATGGTCAATGAAACCACAGACACTTCACACACCTTTCAACATGTGCTAGACGACCAGCGGAAGCGACGACTGGGCGCGACTATAGCGGCTTCTCTGCTGCATTAGAAAGAAGGCCACGGTAGGATCCCCTTAGTGTCGCATTCGATCGATGTTGGTCACGCCAAACCGTTCAAGTAACGACATTTTGCAATATCTTCAACGAAAGAAAAGCCGTTACATGCCGAATTTGACCGGATGCTGGCTCTAAGCGTGATAGAAGAATCACAGAGTGCCTGGGCCTCACCAGTGACTTTAGTGGTCAAACCAAACAATGTTCTTTTATGCCTAGATGTAAGGCGTTTAAATGCTGGCACCATGAAAGACACATCCGCTTCCTTTGTTTGATAGTATTCTGAGTTGTCTACCCGGAGTACACTTGATCACCAATCTCGACCTCAAATAAAATTTAGCTAGCTCTACATCGAAGGAGAAAACAGCCTTTACCATACCCGGAAGTCCATTACGCAATTCGTTACCATGCCACTCGGTCTATTTAATGCACCACAGATCATGAAACGCCTCATGGAGAAGGTAATACCATCACATCTACGACACCAAATCTTCGTATACCTGCATGGCTTACTACTTACTACCGAGATCTTTGCCGAGCATATCATCCTGCTTTAGAAAGTAACTTTGCATTTCCGGAAGGCAGGTTCAACCCTCAACATCCAGAAGACTCAGGTTATTACGACAGAGCTTAAGTACTTGGGTCACATCATAGGCCACGGTAGCATTCAATCCGACCCGAATAAGATAAAGGCGAACGACACCTTTCCTCTGCATAAAACCACCAAGCAGTTGCGCCAACTCCTAGGTTGATGCGGTTGGTACCAAGGATTCGTACGTAACAATGTGACCATCCCTTGAGGGACATACTGCATAAGGGACGGAAGTTCATCTGGGAAGGGCCTTTGAAGAACTAAAGAAGAGCCTTTAAACAGGTCCCGTACTACATAGCACAGACTTTTACAAACCGTTCTCAATCCATTGTAATGTGAGTTAACATGGAAGTCGGTAAGGGAATTCCTATAGCCTTCATGTCCCACAAGTTAAACCCGGCCCGGCGGAACTAGACTGTCTCTGAGCAGGAGTGTTTGGCAGCAGTTTTGGTGGTGAAGCGCTTTCGCGCACATATAGGACACCCTTTTGAAATTGTTACGAATCATGCATCTCTGAACTGGTTGATGAGCCAAACTGACTCACGTGGTAGTCTGGTAAGATGGGCCTTGAAATTGCACGTGTTTAACTTTACGATCCGACACCGGAAGGGAACTTAACCGGGATATCGAGATACTTTGTTGCGAGTGATATATTCCCGCTTCATAAAACAAAAAAAAAAAAAAACAAATAATTATTTCAATCAATTAAATAACAAAAAGAAAGTATGAATATTCAAACATAATATTAGTGATCAAACTAAATCAGTCTGCCTTTAAAATAAACTCAAATACTTATATTGATCATTCTAATAACCAAAAGATAATAACAATATTCAAATATAATATTAATCCTACTCATACTATCCATTAAACAAGATCAGTCCTAAAATCAAATAGTCATATTGAACATTTAATTCTTCATTCATTTACTCCGTCATTCATATATCTTAAATCTCATCTTTCTTATCTGAAGTTCATTCGAACTAACTCCTAACTCGTTAAACCCAACGTAGAATTTATAAAGATATAAAGTTTCAATCAACTAACATGCAAAACACAAAACATTACAAGTAAATATTTAACACAAATAAGCAAACCGAAAACTTAATAGGGAGCAAACAAACGCGTGCTCATTGTTATCGAAATATGATACCATTTATCACTCCAACCACTTAAAAAATAATAATAACAATAACGCGTACCTAATATACATGCATATTAAAGTCTTATCTTTTGAATGAAATGGTCATTCGAATTCCCTAAGATGCAATTAAAAGAGCAAAGAAAAACAAACATTTAAGTACAAATTGAATAAATAGACACCTGGGCAATAATTTTTAAATGCAATAACACGGAAGAGAAAATGAATTAAATTAACTGCGCTAAACAACAAATATAAAAAATAATTTACATGAGAACGGCAATTTCCCAACGCAAATAAACATGAAACTAATTTAATTTCAAGTTACACTGAAACAATTTAAGTATGGGAAATTTGAAACAACAGAATTTTAGTTATAAGAAAAATGCAACAATGCAAAGGATTTTACCCCAAAACAAATTATCTCTTTCAAAATCCACTGCAATTGCATCGTATTAAGGAAACGGAAAAAGTGGCAGTCAAGTCGGTAAAACCCCGGCAAAACTCCAAACCATCACTATCAACAGACACGCTTTTTCTATGTCTAATTGTACAATCACTGGAATGAAAACCAGTAGATTTAACAACAGCCTCTGAGCCGTGGACATAAGCTGTCGACGGACACGCTATTTTTAGTTATAAGTCCCTAAAGAAACACATAATAGCCTCTGAGCTGCCCGATTTCAACTTTCGGCAGACACGCTACATATAGTATTAAGTCATATGCAAAAGAGACATCAATTTACCATCCAGTCGTAGCCTCTGAGCTGTTGATCCAAAAGGGTTTACAACACGCTATCAACCATGTACCCTTTAAACAAGCCACTACGTTTCCTTGCACAATAAATACATTATATAACTGCTAACTATTAGAAAAAAGTCACAAATAAAACCCCTGTAGAAAGCGCAAGACAATTGAAAACCCACCCATTTCCCACCCTTTTACTTTATATATGGCGACAATATCAAATAGCGTCTTAGAATGCTATAATATATACTTTAAGATGCTTTAAACAATCGTTTTCTCAAGATCGAGATCAAAAATTTATTAACGACTAATGAAGTGACCTCGCACTGCACTGTAATGTCTCCCAGTAAGATCCAGGACAGCATTATGCCAAACTAAGTAGACACACACTAGGGAAAAATTAGATGGAACACATATAGGTTCTTGAATGAAGACCGAAACTATATATTCCCAAGCCCATATAGTGATTGTGTCGCTTCGATCATCTTTTACAATAATTTCTCGCAAGATATTTTCAATGAAGTATATCTATTTAACAATTCACTAAAATCAATAAAAGTATACACCTGAGCTCAGAATCGCTCCTTCTAATTTCAGTTTCAGAAAAAGGTCGACTTAATTTATATTAACTCATTAAACATTTCTATACTTAATTAAAAATCTACATAATAATTCCGATTTATAAATAATCCACAACTATTTACAAATACTGCAGAATACATTTCTAATAAACCTTCCTTTTTACCACAACAAACGGATAAAAAAGTATGTAATAGACAACTTAAGCCAATTAAACGTCTATTAAATGCATATACCTTGAAAGCTCTTCCTCCTACATAATCCCACCGCATAGATAGATTAAAAGCCCTGCCCACTACGATTGCATAAAGCCGACTTAATTAAAAACAAATGCTCTTCAAGGCAATTACCAGCCAACCACGAATTAGTACATACATATCATATACTTCATGTACTTCCTAACATTCATTCATTCAATTTGCTCATGCGTCATTGCAGAAATAATGCTAATCATACCTTCAAAGCTCATTAGCAGCGAGAAATAACAATCACATAAACCTTCAATCCATGACTCCCACTCCCATTAACAACATTAACCATACATATTAAGTGGAAAGTTTATTTATCACACTCATTACCTCGCACCCTATAAAGCCAAGATAGCTTATACTAAAGTCTAGGGAATACAACAACAACGACTCCCAAGCTACATAAATGGAAAGCTATTCTCTCGGCAAATCTTCTTCCGAAGCGAAGCAATTCCCGAACGTAACGATCGTGTGAAATATTCATTCCCCGTTTACATATTAACTCATTCCCAATAAATAACCACTAAAGCTTTAACAATATTTCCTATTGAAACTTCCCTACTAACCTATTCGCACAATACATAATTTAAGAAAATGCTAGCAGAAGCTTACATAAAGAGCTTTTGTTATAGCATTAAAGCAAGTAATTTAATAGAATATTAATAAACCATGAATGGAATAAAAAACGAATTTCTTTGCACATTTAAACTATTTTGAAAATCGGTCACATTAAATCCTCACTAACGCTAACTGTTTATAATTTACTAAAACCTGCACTAATCGAACAGTAACACACTAATAATAACCACTAACCAAACAAAAAGTAAAATTCTATCTTTGGCAATTACAGTTAATAATTACAATTACAGTATTCAAAAAGAAAATAAAAAAAAGAGAAATGCAGAATACGTAACAATTAAATATCAAAATCTATTTTGAGATGGAAAATGCTAACATAAAAGCAAATCATTAACTTCCAAAAAGAAAAATCGGCATTGAATATGTATGTTAAAAGAAAGTGTATTGTATTACCAAGTAAAGCCGATTATACACCTATTGCAAAGAAGAAATTGAATTCCGCTATTCTTTAATTGTAAAAAAAAAATAATAATAGTATATTCTTCAACATTATATATTAGTAAAAGGAAACAATTTATAATCCTGTAGTTTACGGCAGAAATGAAATATTAACATCTTAATTTATAATTCTATCAAATGAAACAAAGATTATTTACTGTGCAGAATCGAACCGAACACGAGCTTGTTGACTCAAAATTTTATCAAACAAAAACAATAGTGATTAATTATACTGATTAGATTGAAGCAAACAAAATATTAATCCACGATCATATAGAACCAAACTAGATCTTAGTTCATTGTATCCAAAGAAATACTAGAGTATCATTACAGTAACTTATGATTAAATCAAACAAAACATTGTATGAAATCAAACTTCAAATTATTAATTTATAATTGTAGTAGTTTATGAAAGCAACATGGATATGTAATACATATTAATTAACATTGACTCAAGGTACCAAATATAATAGGAAAATATGATGCATAATTATATAAAATCAAATCTTAACTTAGTAATTTTTGATTGTAGTAATTTGCAAATACAACACTGACATGTAATACATATTAATTAGCATCAACTTATGGTACCAAACGAAATATTATTATATTAATTTATGATTGAATCAAACAAAACATTGTATAGTATCAAACCAAACATTAACTCATTAATTCATAAATGTGGAAATTTACAATTCTAACGTTGACTTGTAACAACATATTAAGTAAGGTCAATTGGATAGAATTATAACATTGGCGCGTTAGCATCTAGTAAATTACGCATAAACCAGCAGCAAAACAACGGTTAATAATAAGTTGCGAGAAGTACAGTGGACAACACCAATGGCGATAACAGCGCGAGATATAAGTACGAATGATTTGCACAAAAGGGAATGTAGCGAGAATCAACCAACAACAAAAATTGCGAAAAAAACCAAGAGTGAGCGTAATCTATTGGGGTACATTAAGTAATCCAGATCACCGGAGTAGAGCGACGATTTATTGTACTCTCCAAGTACACTAAATCCTTTTTTCAACTGCCGGAGGAATGTTACGAGTGAACACATAAAACATGCTCGGATATATTCCGCTTCATAACTGCAATAGTAGCGAGCAAATAACACCTATGTACTCGCACTTCGCCCATGAAAATTAGCCATAGAAACACATGCGCAAGTAAATAAGCGAGCAGTTAAGTAAACGAGAAAGTTCAACCCGCAACGATATTCACATCGTGAACGAACGGGGTGCTTCGAAGAGAGGTAAGCGGAAAGGAAAACCGAAAGTTCCGGCATAAACACTCTTTCGCTCAATGTCCCCAGTTTCGCTATTTTACCTCAAGAGATCATGGGAAAGCCGAAAGCTTAAGCTGAAAGCACTCTTTCGAAGTCGAAAGCTCAAGCGAAAAACACTCTTTCGCTCAATTTACCCAGTTTCGCATATTCACTAGCGGAGCAAGTGAGACGAAACGGGGAGGAAAAACTTTCGTGGAACGAAAGCGCACGTGTTCGGCTACTCAGCACCTTTAAAGAGAATTTAGGTTGAAAGTCCACGAAAGAACAGTATTTAAAGATCTTGGGCAAAGCATTCGAGTCAGTCCGTTTTCAAGTCCAAAAGGGAGCGCGCTGCTACCCACTCTTCAACTACCATAGGTAATAACGCGAGCAAAATATTCAGAAGGAGGTATAGCGAAAGTGTTCAACGAACTGGTAAGGGGTTAGGTGTTGGCTTGTGCCGCGATCCTCAATCGGCCTTTTGGCGTTCCACGCCATGTGGCCACCCCAAACCATTAGCTCGTCTAGCTGATACCCTGTACAGGCTGGCTGAAAGGTAGAAGTTTAAAATAATTAATTAAGTGGAAATGTAATTAATAAATTCAATTGTAACTAAATGTTTAAAAAAATGGATAGTGTAATAAAGTTCATTCTCTAAAGTTAATTCTCGTCTTTTGTTGGTTCAGTTTAAATGGACAGAGTAGTAGGTAAGTGGTGTTACAGCGAGATCTTTCCTCGGGAGCCTTGATGATGTATATAGGATACACATCAAATGAGCTCCCAGTTCATGCCAGTATACATAGGGTATACTGGTATGAACAGGGGGAATGCCGGTCGACAAGAGCACTCTTGGAGGCTAGCATTCTTTGGGGAGTTCCGCCCCCACGCACCTGAGTAAATTCCCGCAGGGAGAATGCCGGTCGACAAGAGCACTCTTGGAGGCTAGCATTCTTTGGGGAGTGCCGCCCCCACGGACCCGAGGATATGGGGGGCGCCGTGAGGTTCCCTCCTGGGATGACAGGTAACGACTCAGATTGGATCTGGACTACGCTTTGGACAACGAACTGGAATTGACGCTTTGGGCTGGCGGATGTGATGGTTTGGACCTAGTTGCTTTGCACAGTAGCGCCGAGGTGAAACTCGTGTGTGAACGGCTCCAATTCAACTATCATACCGTCTCCGTCCCGGTAAAACCTTGACAGGCCTCGGAGTACGTTCGAAGTTCGCACCATTGGGTTGGTGGTGTAGGTTCGGTTGAGACGGACTCCCGATTAGCGCTGGTCTTGCTCTGAGCACTTGTCCCCATAAGGGCTTGTGCCAACCCTCGCATGGCCTCCCTGCTCTGCAAAGATAACCATGGGACCAAAAAGGCGACTACACACACGAACGGAGATAGCGGCTCCGAGGGGGGACCCAACAAAACTGGAGCACACAAAATCAAAAGACCACAAATACCCAGAAAAAGAAACGAAGAATAATAACGACGACGCAACCAGCGGTTGCAGCCACGATGTTGACAGTACATCGCGAGCGATACTAACAACGACAAAAACGAAGACTAACACAACGACAGTGAAGACGGACGAAAAACGGAGAGTACAGACTGAGATTCCTGCGGCGTTCGGGCGCAGCAAAAAAATGATGCGAACGCCCGAGCGTCCTATTAAGGAGAAACGGGAAACTCTGCAGGACAGTTCAGGTGTTCGAGCGGTGAGAGATAACATAAAGAACACCGAAAATCCGATTGTCACTGCTGCGATCGTTAACGTAGCGACCGATGCAAGGGTCGCAAATCCCGACATTGCAACGAAAAATCCAGAAGCCAACGAGGAGATTACGGCACTAAAAGCAAAGAGTGACCAGACACCGCGTGAATGCAACACCAAAGTTGAAAATGTGGCGGAAGTACTGCACTCAGAAACGGAACGCGATAACCTCTCCCAAGGATGGTTGCAAGGTACAATTGCGGCCCAACGATATGAAGAAGAAAGACTACTCCGAAAAGCGGGAGATGTTCTGAAAAGAATACAAGCTGCATGCGACTCCCCAAAAATCAGCAAAGCAGCAAAGGAAGGGCTCCTTGAACTAGAGGAGCTCCTAGATCGCATAGGGCACTATCGGAGAAGCTGGTTAAGGGCCGAAGACGAAGAGAAGGCTAAAGAGGCGCTTGGGTCGAAATCTAAAGGCGACATGCAGATAGCTCCACCATTAAACGTCAATAAAAGAATGGCGTCTAGCCCAATCGAAGGAGATTGGGATAAAAGAAGGAAGGAAGAGGCACTTGAAGGGCGTGGAGCACTAGATCAGGGGTTCCAGACAGTGCTTACAAAAGGAGCGAAGAAAGCTGCAAAGAAACTTCTTCAAAAAAAGCCAGAAAGTAAAGTTCGTACGGACGCCCAATTACAAAAAGGACCTGATGCAAAGCAGGAGAGGCAGAAGCCCCGACGAAGACCCCGGCAGCAGGCACTGCTTGTAAAGCCCCAAGATGGCCGATCCTACGCGGAAGTACTGCGGGACATCAGGGGAAACGTAAGGCCCGAAGACACCAATACTACCATTAAAGTAGTACGACCAATGCGGTCGGGCCACATACTGGTCGAATTCGGAGCAGAGGCCGGCAATAAAGATGCATTCTGTGACGCAGTAAAGAAAGTCCTCGGCAAAAGCGCAACTATAACCCCGCTCGAGCCGATGGCAACGATCGAAATACGAGACATAGACTGCGTGACGGATCTGGCCGAGGTAGAAGAGGCCATCAAAAAGGAGTTCCCTAGCGTGGGAAGGATCAAAGCGAGACTGACACCAGAAAACAACAGGGGACAACGCATGGCCATAGTTGACTTGACCGAAAAGGACGTCGAACAATTCCTGAACAAGGGCAAAGTCCGAATAGGGTGGGTTGTCTGTAGGATACGGCGAAGAGCAACGCCTCTTCAATGTTTCAAATGCAAAGGACCCGATAGGAGCTCCCTATGTTAAAAATGCAGTGAAATGGGACATAAAAGAAAAGAGTGTACGAAGGAGGCACACTGTATTCTTTGCAAGGATGCTGATCCAAAACTTGATTTTGGACACGTCTTGGGATCAGGAAAATGCCGGGTGTTCCAGGAAGCCCTAGCCAAGGCAAAATCAGAGCTTCGATGAAATCTGCTTGAGCAGTTTGCGAGGGACAGGAAAGCCGACTTCTTGCTGCTGAGTGAGCAACACCATAATAAAAGTCCTGCATTATGGTACTCTGATGAAACTGGTACTGCCGCTATCTGGGTTCGGAACAGTGACTTTCAAGCGGAGAGTTGTGGACGGGGGGATAGTTTCGTGTGGGTTCGGTGCTCAAGGATCACCTTCTATAGTGTGTACCTAACCCCTAACGAGTCGATATCATCTTTCCAAGCCAAGCTTAATGCTCTGGAGGGCGCTGTCTCGAACGCAGAGGGTAAAGTGCTCGTTGGGGGCGACTTCAATGCTAAAGCAATCGAATGTGTAATGTGACGCCTACGCCCGGGAATCGAAGTGATTCCGATCCCGAACCCTTGCAACCGGCCAGATGGGTATGTCCTCGAAGTGCCAGCGGACTTCATCTGTCGTGCGGATATCGTTGCGCAGAAAATATTTCTTTTCTGTCCAAATATTTAGATCTGTGGATATAAATATTCGAAATATAAAATTAATCCAAACCCCGACACATTTCGAGACATATCCATCTGGAAATGCCCCTCCACCGTGGCCATCGAAAAACTATGCCACTGGCGACAGATGGAGAGGCACATTGCCGCCATGTGGCGTGCCATTCCACACACATCTGTTTTGTCGGATGTTGTCAGATTGACAGTCCGACGGAACGTGGAATAGAAAACACGCGGGAGAAAAGTGCTATATCTGTATTTTTCGTTATCCCCCCGTAATCTTGGTGTTCTGGAGGAAGGCCGAAAATATTAACTAACAGCGGTGGAAAAATAAACGCGTCACTCTGTAGCGGGGGATCAATATCATGGTTTGCGTCAACCATTATGATCCATACGGAGAGCCAGGATGCTTCTGGGCGTTCAATTATTTCTTCTACAACAAGAAGTTGAAACGCATTGTGTTCTACACTTGTCGTGCAGTCAACTCATTATATAGTGGAGACTCTGGAATATCGTCAGACGTGTCCATGGAAGAAGATATTTGCTGCTATTAAGACAGGAATAATGCCAGGCCAAATTAGTTCCAGCTGATACACCCAAAAAAAAAAAAAAAAAAGAACGCCAAAGAGAACTCGTGGTTCAATGTCACTTGAATCGAATAGTCCATCAACAACCCCACCGCCTACATCGAACAACAAGCGCCGAAGAATTTAAAATTCGTCTAATGCGGTAATGTGCACATCCAGAAGCACTATACTAAAATTTTAATCAGGAAAAAAATGGTACGTGAGATGATAAATCCGTAGAACTGTTAAACATGATAAACCAAATTCAATTATATAATAGCACAAATTAATCTAATATATAAAGGGGAATAACATTGTAGTGTTATATGTAAGTTTCGAATCTTCGGAAAATATTTCAAGGTTAGATATGTACACACATATTCATATATCATATTAGATAAAATCGAACACTTGGGGAGAGTCAAATCCAATTTACTATATACTTTGGTAATGTTTTGAACATTCTATTGTCAAAATATTTCAAAAATAATTTATGTTTACGCAAACAGAAGGTTTAATCCGATGAGTACAATAAATGTACTCTTAATATCAATTAAAGTTTAAAACACGGGAAAACTTTTAGTATTTTCGCTATATTTGCGTGTTTCTAGAACCATATTCAATTCGAAAATTATATTCAGATAGCAAGATAGATTGGTGCCGGCAATTCAAATCATAAATAATCCAGTTTTCGAACTATATTTTCTTTTGAATAGTATGTTTAATTATGTAAAGGCAGGTGAAAGCTGCGATGTGAGAATTTACGTCGATAAACGTACGCGATGCAGGCAAAATTTCTGCTGCCGTATTCTTAACTAATTTTCAATTTGTAGTCTTAAGTCAATGTATTCTCCCTAAACCTAACACGGTTTTAGTGATAGTTGTTAAAAAAGTGATGAATGTGTACTTACACAGAGTAAGTAGGGTAACATTTAGGACAGTACGAGAATAAGAGTACTTGTGATTGATTATTGAATATCAGAGATGGAACAGGATAGGAATAGATGAGGAAGGTTAGGAATTATCGAACGAAGTATTTTAAATCATAAAAACGATTGGTGTTCATGGTTGGCTATGAGGCATTTAAAGGGGAAAATGATAGCAATTTTAACGGCGAAATGAATAGTAATGGAACCCAAATATAAAACCTACATTTTAACGTTTAAATACCATATACGGATATATCAATCGAAATTCAATTTTATCGTGGGGATTTTTTTTTTAGAGTTAGTTTTCATTTTAAATTAGACTTATAGAATTGCAATTCTAATTTAGATCGCAGAAGAAGAATTACTATTGAAGTTGGGGATTGTAGCATGTGGGCCTGATTGAAAAATGCATCTCATGCCATCCAATACTCTCCAAGGGCCTCTGCTTTTATAGTACGTAAGATTTAGAAAGCAGCAGAAAAGATGCCCCTGTTTGTGTTTTGAATATAAATTCTTTCCTACGTCAAATATGTATTTCCTAAAAAAAAATCATCATGCATATATTTACGGATCATATCGTGTCTGAGGTCACAATTCATTAATAATAAAAAAATAACTATTCGGGCACTAACAGTATCTTGGTACACTCGGTTTGATAGGGCAGTGTCGTATTTTGCGTTTGACTCTCAGCAAAATCAGCGATGCTTTACTGCATGCGAGAACTATTTAATTGACTGTACTTTATTTTTAACAATTCATAACATAGATATTTCTTTTAAATTTAATTTTTTATATATTTCTTTTTAACAATTCATAACATAGATATTTCTTTTAAATTTAATTTTTTATATAAATGTTTATCCCTTATTTTAATTAATTGTGTGGATTAATTTGACTTTGTATTTGATTTGATTTGCGTTTTGAAATTACAAAATCACATTAAAGGGATCAAACCCATGTTGTAATGATATAAATGGAAAAATACGAAAATCAGTAGTTGAAGATGAGATTATTATTTGATAATGAATTTAGTTAGAGCAATAAAATGAATTGTTAAATAATTAACGACTTTCCTTTTCAGTAGTTCTTTCTGTTTCAGCAGGAGGGTGAGTGCATGGTAGGTATGCCGTCGCGAGGGTAGGGTTTCGACAAATCCGCTGAGGTCGGTTTCGCGTCGCGCGCGGTACGCGGTACCTTTGATTGTTTCGTCATTTCATTAGAGTAGTTTTCGTCGGTTTGATTTCGAGTAGCATATTTTTCGGTACCGCGTCGGTGATTCGGTAACGCGCCTATGGGATTTTGTAGCGTTTTTGATTTGAGATCTGTGGAGAGATCACATCCAGAATTAACGTAACGTAGGTTTCCCGTTCTGGATGAGTAATTGTTGACGCGTTTGGAAAACGGGCATATTCAGGTGGCTGAAATATTGTAATTGAGCGTAACCCATTCGGAGACCCGCGATCGAAATCCTCTCCGAACTAGCTGGCCGACAAGCAGTCACCGCGTGAATGGGTTACGGTGCACGGATTGGTTGACCTGTTGGTACCATCCGTTGGCACTACTCAGACTTAACGTCTAGAACCGATGAGAGGTCGGTTCCGCGTTCGGACTTGAAAGGTTTAAAAATCATTACAAATGGCGCCCAACGTGGGGCCCGAAGGGGAAACAACACCACTCTCCTTCGAGTTCTCACATTTTTAATTTTGCTGTCGGCAGATGAACCGATTCAATTTTTATTGTCGCCCTCACCATTTGATATTAACGTAGAATACTTTGGAGGGTTCCATAAAGTAAAGATAGAGTCACCGATAAACTCTCTTTTGGTGTTGTTTGTCTTGTCTTTGGTATAATAAGGTCTATAGCATCTTCTGGAGTTCTTCGTTCATGGTGGCTCAGTCGCCTGAACATGCCGATGATGTTATAGAGTAGTGCGTCCCTTAATGTTACCAAAAGAAAGGTTTGCACATTTTTATACAGTTTGAAGTCGGACAGTTCTAATTTTGAACAAACTGATGGTGCTAGGGGTTTTCAAATACATTGCTTGGAATTGCGTCAGTTTTTGCTGGGAGCTAATCTGATGACCGGCAGTGATAAAATCCGCATCATCAATTAGTCCTGACCGACACCCGATTTGTTTTTATGATTGGTTAGCGGTTTTTATTAGCATACTTTCGTAGAAGACAGGGACTTGTATTCAAGTAGAGGGGCCTAAAATTATAACAACCATCTCTCCACTGCGGAAACAATTGTTTCTTCACTAGTGTAGAGCGAAATCCTTCAGTCTCTCCATGCCTGGGTCGGCATCGAAGAGACTGCCCTGTAATAAACATAAGCAGTAGAGCAGCCCCGTGGTGATCAGGAGTGGCTGCTCCTGAAGAGATAAGGTGGTCACCCCGTCGAAACTGCTTAGTTTGTTGTTTTACTAGTGTAAAGTAAACTGCATCCGTCAAGTTTCCATCATTTAGGCAGAGATGAGTGGCTCACTTCAGCCACTTTAACATCGTTAGGTTTGACATTCCCCTTGTAATGCAACGACCTCCTTCGGTGAAAGTAACGGTTGCTTTTTGTGTAATGTTTGCGTTTGTCTCAAGCCTCCGTGTCCGCTAACTTTAACGAGGCAAAACAATATTGAATTACTGTAGAGTAGATTAATTGACACCTAATAGAACTTTTCTAAAGACAATAAAAATTGATCGGTGCGTCTTGTAGAGTAGAGTACGCGTGATAAGTATTTTGTAGTATAGCTTCGTGGCTCGACAAGAATCCGCCTCATATGATCCCGCAAATGCTAGTCGTCAAGCACGCGTACGCGGTCGTTAAGCGAAGCTAGTTAGCTGAGCTCGGTGTTGTTTTAGCTCGCTGACACTTGTGCCAGACCATCGGCACCCGTGTCCTACACGGACATTTAAAAATAATCATTACAAATGGCGCCCAACGTGGGGCCTAAAACATCCTAAGGGGGAAAGAACTTCGCGTCTTCTGACGAGTTGGTCCTTTACGGAGGATGTAAGGTACTTTGGTACTCGAGTCCCACTATCAGGAGCAGTGGAGTTGTGTGATACACACTAGAAGTCGCTTCACGCGAGTTGTATCTTCCGCTCTCCTTTGGTTGATTTTTTTTTTTCCGCGACAGAATCCTTCCGATGTGTTGTCCTAGGCTAACCCTGTAAGGACCTTCTATTTTCTTGATGGAACTGCCAGTCTGATGGGTTTACCTATCAGCATGGACTCTCAAGAAAATAGAAGGCTACCTTGCCTTTATGTCGCGGAAGGATTCTAACTATTTCTTATGCGTGTTAGACGAGTGGTATCGGTTCAACGTTCGGTGGCGTATGCTGGAGTTGCGAAGCCCGGAATGCTTCCACGCTTCGGGAATTTTGACCGCGTACAAAATCGTTACGGTAGCTCTACCACTTGTCTCGTCGAGTCACTTTAACGTAGTTTAGAGACGGTTTTTGTAATGTATGTGGGTTATGGGGTAAATTTCGTAAATCGACCGAAAGCACCCTTTCTTCGGCAGATTACCACGCACTCTCCTTTCCCGTTGAATGAGTCGACCACTGAAAAGGAAAGTATGTATCAAATAAATTTTTTTTTCTCTCTTTCGCTATATCTTGTCTATAGCTCGCCACTATCGGCCGTTAAATTATTTTTAAGCCTTTAGTCATATTATACTTAAGTCCTTAGTCATATTATATAATTACATTTTTCTTTCTTCGTTACTAAGACATAACACCCACCCAAAACCAGCAAGAACAAACATGGCAACGAAGCGGACCCCAGATAAGCGTTGGACCCGATCTAAAACGGTCCAACCAGCTAACTGTGGGATCTGCTTCGAAGACGTAGTGGAGGGCGTACACAGCGTGCGATTGAATTGTGGACATCTATTCCATCGTGCCTGTGTACAACAGCTCCTCCTCACGTCAGAGAGTTGCCCATTATGTCGGCGACCCATCGAGCGGTCTGCCCTAGACGTCCCCCTCGGAACGCCCCTACCAATGCGCGGAGCAGTGGCGAAAGGAGTTCCAGAGGCCGAACAGTCCCAACCACTTTTAGACCTGCAAGGAGCCGTCGGCGGTGAAGTTCCGACCGCAAGTGTCGTGTCCGAGGTGACACCCATGCCTTCCGCCCACTCCATTGACACCCTCGTGGCGTTGATGAGGGATATGTCGGAGAGGATCGGCAACCTGGAGGGAAAGCTCCAGAATCTCCCTATGAGCCAACCACCCAGTCGCGTGAGAACTCCGCTTGGCTGGGAACCCAATCCCAGTGTGGCGATGCCCCCCTCCCGACAATCCGAGCAATGGGTCCCACCTCCAAGGAACTCGGGAATGGATCCCAGAGCTCCCGAATATAGACCACGACACAGTACCGGACCTCCGTTGGTACCTCCAGCCCCGAGGCCGTTCAGTACAACAGGTCAAACGAGGATGTGATTCCCCCCGGGAACGCACTGACACTTTTTCGAGACCCGACGCCTCGGTATCATGGAGACTTGGCGCCTGAACTTTACAGGGTTCAACGATATGATATCGGCGGACCGATTCCTTTTCCGGATTCAGGCGTTGGTATCCAGCACCCTGGGAGGTGATTCCTCGGCCTTCCTCCGGCATGCACATCTTTTGTTCAGCGGCGACGCTGCCGACTGGTACTGGAGCTTTAAAGAATCAACGCCACGTCCCACTTGGCACTCTTTCAGTGCAGCCTTCCGCAATCGATTTGAGGATGGCTTCACTGAGAGAGAGCTAAGGGAGCAAATAAAGAAACGGAAACAAGGCGCTCACGAACCGTTCGACCAGTACTACACAAGTATAGTGAGATTGAGCACTCGCTTGCGAAATACCATGCCCGAGGACGAACTGGTAGAAATTATCAGAGAGAATATGCGCTGGGATCTCCAGAACAGCCTTCTACATTTTCCAATCAACACCATACAGGGACTGCGCCTTCATGCCCGTAGACAAGAACACTTGGATGAGCGGCGAGGTACCTTCCGTCCACAACCTCGCATAACGGGACCAACTCCCCGAAATCCTCACACCGCGGAGTTGATGGCAGCTGACCACCTGCTTGCTGATCCAGTACCAGTACCGAGGAGCGGAGCACCACCGGAGTTTGAGGACCCAGCCTTGAATGATCGGCCCTCCCTTGAAGCAATTACAAGCCCGACGGTCTGTTGGAACTGCCGACAACCGGGACATCGGTTCTATGCATGTCCAGCGGAGCCAACGCTTTTCTGCTACCGATGCGGGAAGGCCGACACATACGCACCTGACTGTGCTAATTGCAAAGGACGAAAAAACTTGCCACCGAGTGCCGCGACCACCCGTCGGCACTCCTAAACCCCGTACGAACCAATCCAGACCCCATCACTAGCTATGACCCAGCTCCCGACATGACTCCCATTCTGCTGACTCGCACCGCCAAACAAAGTTCTCCCGAAGTTCCACAACCGACGCCATCCTTCGCCGAGGCCAACGCGCAGGGAAATGATAGCGAGACGAAAGTTCCTTGGCATGTAAAACCTTTTCATGTCAGGCTGCGGAATTACTTGGTTACTCGACAGCGCATCTTCCATGAGGAGTTGGCTACAAATGTCCCAACGCGAAGCAAGCGAGCCACGCGTCGGATGCGGAGCTTCTGGAGAAAAGTCAGGCAGTCGAGGAAAGTGTTGAAGGACATATACTTAGACGAATTATTGAGGGATGATGTTCGGCCATATGCGTCAGTACACCTCCTGCAAAAACGAGTGTCAGGCTTAGTCGATACGGGAGCCAGTGTGAATTGCATATCTGCCGAGTTTGCAGGGGAGGTACTGGCAAGGCACGCGGACCAAATCCGTCATTTCACCTCCTGGTTAAGCACGGCGGACGGAACTCGTCACTCTGTGGTGGGAAAAATTATGACGGATGTCACCTTTAAAGGAGTAACTAAACCCATGGAATTTTTCATCATACCTCAGTTAACCCAGAATCTTTACCTAGGAGTGGATTTCGTTCGAAAATTTAACTTGGCCCCGGCACTATTTTCCGGTTCGACCCTGGAGTCCGTCACCACCGTTCCTGAACAATCTCAACCTACTAACTTATTACGACATACACTGGATGTAAACCAGCAACTGCGTCTTGACTCGGCTATATCGGCTTTTCCATCGCACGAGAAAGAAGGTCTCGGGCGGACTGCCCTGGTGTTCCACACTATAGATGTGGGGGATGCTAAACCCATAAAACAGACATTTTGCCATATCTCCGGCGAAGGAAAAATCGTTATATGCCGAAGTGGATCGAATGCTAGCATTAGGCGTCATCGAAGAATCACAGAGCGCGTGGGCTTCCCCAGTCACCTTAGTTGTCAAGCCGAACAAGGTCCGGTTATGCTTAGATGCCAGACGCTTGAACGCCGTCACAGTCAAGGACGCATACCCTCTACCGTTGATCGAAGGCATTTTGAGTCGGTTGCCTAAAGCCCATTTCATCACGAGCTTAGACCTCAAGGACGCCTTCTGGAAAATTCCTTTAGACCCCGGTTCAAAGGAGAAAACAGCCTTCACAGTCCCAGGTCGGCCCCTATACCAATTCGTGGCCATGCCATTCGGATTGTGCAATGCCCCCCAAACAATGACGCGCCTTATGGATAAGGTGATACCACCTCATTTGCGGCAGCAAGTTTTCGTTTACTTGGACGATCTGTTGCTTATAACCGAGACCTTTGACGAACACATCGACCTGCTTCAGGAGGTGGCTCTACACATCCGGAGGGCAAGATTAACCATCAACATAAGGAAGAGTCAGTTCGTGATGACGGAGTGAAGTATTTAGGTCACATCATTGGGCATGGCCACATCAAGACCGATCCGGAAAAGACTCAAGCGATTGACGTTTTTCCATTACCCAAGACCACCAAACAATTACGCCGATTCTTAGGTTTATGCGGATGGTACCAGCGTTTTGTACGTGACTATGCCACCATTACCACTCCTTTGACCGACATGCTGCGTAAGGGACGTAAATTCGTCTGGGAAGAGCCCAGCTTGCGAGCCTTTGAAGAGCTAAAGAAGAGTCTGACTACAGCCCCCGTACTGCACAGCCCGGACTTTGACAAACCGTTCTCAATCCATTGTGACGCGAGTCAACATGGGGTGGGAGCAGTCTTAGTCCAGGTTGCACAAGACGGCGAGGAGAGACCTATAGCCTTCATGTCTCACAAGCTGAACCCAGCCCAGCGAAATCACACGGTCTCCGAGCAGGAATGTCTAGCTGCGGTGTTGGCAGTGAAACGCTTCCGAGCCTATGTGGAGGGACACACCTTTGAAATCGTTACGGATCACGCTTCTCTGAAATGGCTAATGAGCCAGACTGATCTCAACGGCAGATTGGCCAGGTGGGCACTGAAACTACAGGCATTTGACTTCACAATTCGCCACCGAAAAAGGAAGCCAGCATGTAGTCCCCGACACCCTATCCAGAATGTTCGCCCCTGAAGGAGCCGAGTTGGTCCAAGAGAACGACAGCCCCCAATTGATCGATCTGGACCATCCTGCCTTCAAGTCAGTAACCTACACACAACTGATTCACACTATCCAGAATCAACTGTCCCAGCTTCCTGAACTGCGGTTGACGGATGGATTTATTTATAAGCGGATGGGACACGCCTCCGGAGACCCCATACAAGAAGAAGAACAGTGGAAGTTATGGGTGCCCGAAGAATTAACCGCTGATCTTATCAGACGGGCCCATGACCACCCATCAAGTGCGCACGGCGGTTACGGTCGTACAATTAGGCGGTTGAAAACCTGTTTCTTTTGGCCTAAGATGGCACAACAGATAAAAGCGTACGTAGCCTCTTGTGAGCTATGCAAGTGCACTAAAGCGCCCAACACCATTCTTCGGCCACCCATGGGTAAGGTTGAGGTCCCCGAACGCGTGTTCCAGCGCTTGTACATTGATCTTATCGGTCCTTACCCTCGATCTGCTTCTGGTCACACGGGAGCTGTCGTGGTCCTGGACCAGCTCTTTAAATTCCCTATCATAGAACCACTACGTAACATGCACACTGGACCTATAATCAGCTTCTTGGAGACCCGAGTCTTTCACATGTTTGGAGTTCCGGAGAAACTTGTCTCCGACAATGGGGTCCAGTTCACCTCCAGCAAGTTCCGAGACCTAATGTCCAAATACGGCATCATCCACCAGCGAACTGCCGTCTATTCACCACAAGCCAACGCATCCGAACGACTGAATCGTACGCTCATAACGGCCATCCGCGCCTATATCCACCCGAATCAGAAGGACTGGGATCGCAAATTGTCCGCCATCACTAGTGCGCTGCGCTCGTCGTACCACGCCACCACCGGCATTTCGCCGTATTTCGCATTGTTCGGTCAGTACATGATCTGTCATGGGAGCGCTTACCGGCTATTGCGGCAACTGAAATCGCTAGAGGACCCAATCGTGGTTCTGGAACCGCACGAAAAGCTCCAACTTCTGCGAGAGCAACTGCGGGAGAAGATTGAAGAAAGTCGACGGATGGAAGAGGAGCGGTACAACTTGCGATCTCATCCTTCTGGCTTTAAGGCAGGCGACGAGATATACCGTCGAAACTTCCGGCAGAGCGATGCCACCCGACATTACAATGCCAAACTAGACAAGAAATTCGTACAAGTAATAAGCCCCACCCGATACCTCATCGCGGACATGACTGGTAAAACCCTGGGAATTTACCACGCAAAAGACCTTAGACGATGAAGTACAACTATTTCACACGAAAAACCTTGGCTTACCTAAATCTCTGCCTAGACGAAGACCTCCGAATAACACCTGACTCCCTACTATATAGTCACTGTCGAGTCTTCACGAACATGGTTGTAGCCTATTCCTCGAAACCGACCTTCGACCCGCCACGGCCCTAACAAAGACCTTTTACATAGGAGGCGGGATCGTAATTACTTCGATTTTGGGGGGGGGAATGTGTAATGTGACGCCTACGCCCGGGAATCGAAGTGATTCCGATCCCGAACCCTTGCAACCGGCCAGATGGGTATGTCCTCGAAGTGCCAGCGGACTTCATCTGTCGCGCGGATATCGTTGCGCAGAAAATATTTCTTTTCTGTCCAAATATTTAGATCTGTGGATATAAATATTCGAAATATAAAATTAATCCAAACCCCGACACATTTCGAGACATATCCATCTGGAAATGCCCCTCCACCGTGGCCATCGAAAAACTATGCCACTGGCGACAGATGGAGAGGCACATTGCCGCCATGTGGCGTGCCATTCCACACACATCTGTTTTGTCGGATGTTGTCAGATTGACAGTCCGACGGAACGTGGAATAGAAAACACGCGGGAGGAAAGTGCTATATCTGTATTTTTCGTTATCCCCCCGTAATCTTGGTGTTCTGGAGGAAGGCCGAAAATATTAACTAACAGCGGTGGAAAAATAAACGCGTCACTCTGTAGCGGGGGATCAATATCATGGTTTGCGTCAACCATTATGATCCATACGGAGAGCCAGGATGCTTCTGGGCGTTCAATTATTTCTTCTACAACAAGAAGTTGAAACGCATTGTGTTCTACACTTGTCGTGCAGTCAACTCATTATATAGTGGAGACTCTGGAATATCGTCAGACGTGTCCATGGAAGAAGATATTTGCTGCTATTAAGACAGGAATAATGCCAGGCCAAATTAGTTCCAGCTGATACACCCAAAAAAAAAAAAAAAAAAAGAACGCCAAAGAGAACTCGTGGTTCAATGTCACTTGAATCGAATAGTCCATCAACAACCCCACCGCCTACATCGAACAACAAGCGCCGAAGAATTTAAAATTCGTCTAATGCGGTAATGTGCACATCCAGAAGCACTATACTAAAATTTTAATCAGGAAAAAACTGGTACGTGAGATGATAAATCCGTAGAACTGTTAAACATGATAAACCAAATTCAATTATATAATAGCACAAATTAATCTAATATATAAAGGGGAATAACATTGTAGTGTTATATGTAAGTTTCGAATCTTCGGAAAATATTTCAAGGTTAGATATGTACACACATATTCATATATCATATTAGATAAAATCGAACACTTGGGGAGAGTCAAATCCAATTTACTATATACTTTGGTAATGTTTTGAACATTCTATTGTCAAAATATTTCAAAAATAATTTATGTTTACGCAAACAGAAGGTTTAACCCGATGAGTACAATAAATGTACTCTTAATATCAATTAAAGTTTAAAACACGGGAAAACTTTTAGTATTTTCGCTATATTTGCGTGTTTCTAGAACCATATTCAATTCGACAATTATATTCAGATAGCAATTTAGATTGGTGCCGGCAATTCAAATCATAAATAATCCAGTTTTCGAACTATATTTTCTTTTGAATAGTATGTTTAATTATGTAAAGGCAGGTGAAAGCTGCGATGTGAGAATTTACGTCGATAAACGTACGCGATGCAGGCAAAATTTCTGCTGCCGTATTCTTAACTAATTTTCAATTTGTAGTCTTAAGTCAATGTATTCTCCCTAAACCTAACACGGTTTTAGTGATAGTTGTTAAAAAAGTGATGAATGTGTACTTACACAGAGTAAGTAGGGTAACATTTAGGACAGTACGAGAATAAGAGTACTTGTGATTGATTATTGAATATCAGAGATGGAACAGGATAGGAATAGATGAGGAAGGTTAGGAATTATCGAACGAAGTATTTTAAATCATAAAAACGATTGGTGTTCATGGTTGGCTATGAGGCATTTAAAGGGGAAAATGATAGCAATTTTAACGGCGAAATGAATAGTAATGGAACCCAAATATAAAACCTACATTTTAACATTTAAATACCATATACGGATATATCAATCGAAATTCAATTTTATCGTGGGGATTTTTTTTTTAGAGTTAGTTTTCATTTTAAATTAGACTTATAGAATTGCAATTCTAATTTAGATCGCAGAAGAAGAATTACTATTGAAGTTGGGGATTGTAGCATGTGGGCCTGATTGAAAAATGCATCTCATGCCATCCAATACTCTCCAAGGGCCTCTGCTTTTATAGTACGTAAGATTTAGAAAGCAGCAGAAAAGATGCCCCTGTTTGTGTTTTGAATATAAATTCTTTCCTACGTCAAATATGTATTTCCTAAAAAAAAATCATCATGCATATATTTACGGATCATATCGTGTCTGAGGTCACAATTCATTAATAATAAAAAAATAACTATTCGGGCACTAACAGTATCTTGGTACACTCGGTTTGATAGGGCAGTGTCGTATTTTGCGTTTGACTCTCAGCAAAATCAGCGATGCTTTACTGCATGCGAGAACTATTTAATTGACTGTACTTTATTTTTAACAATTCATAACATAGATATTCCTTTTAAATTTAATTTTTTATATATTTCTTTTTAACAATTCATAACATAGATATTTCTTTTAAATTTAATTTTTTATATAAATGTTTATCCCTTATTTTAATTAATTGTGTGGATTAATTTGACTTTGTATTTGATTTGATTTGCGTTTTGAAATTACAAAATCACATTAAAGGGATCAAACCCATGTTGTAATGATATAAATGGAAAAATACGAAAATCAGTAGTTGAAGATGAGATTATTATTTGATAATGAATTTAGTTAGAGCAATAAAATGAATTGTTAAATAATTAACGACTTTCCTTTTCAGTAGTTCTTTCTGTTTCAGCAGGAGGGTGAGTGCATGGTAGGTATGCCGTCGCGAGGGTAGGGTTTCGACAAATCCGCTGAGGTCGGTTTCGCGTCGCGCGCGGTACGCGGTACCTTTGATTGTTTCGTTATTTCATTAGAGTAGTTTTCGTCGGTTTGATTTCGAGTAGCATATTTTTCGGTACCGCGTCGGTGATTCGGTAACGCGCCTATGGGATTTTGTAGCGTTTTTGATTTGAGATCTGTGGAGAGATCACATCCAGAATTAACGTAACGTAGGTTTCCCGTTCTGGATGAGTAATTGTTGACGCGTTTGGAAAACGGGCATATTCAGGTGGCTGAAATATTGTAATTGAGCGTAACCCATTCGGAGACCCGCGACCGAAATCCTCTCCGAACTAGCTGGCCGACAAGCAGTCACCGCGTGAATGGGTTACGGTGCACGGATTGGTTGACCTGTTGGTACCATCCGTTGGCACTACTCAGACTTAACGTCTAGAATCGATGAGAGGTCGGTTCCGCGTTCGGACTTGAAAGGTTTAAAAATCATTACAAATGGCGCCCAACGTGGGGCCCGAAGGGGAAACAACACCACTCTCCTTCGAGTTCTCACATTTTTAATTTTGCTGTCGGCAGATGAACCGATTCAATTTTTATTGTCGCCCTCACCATTTGATATTAACGTAGAATACTTTGGAGGGTTCCATAAAGTAAAGATAGAGTCACCGATAAACTCTCTTTTGGTGTTGTTTGTCTTGTCTTTGGTATAATAAGGTCTATAGCATCTTCTGGAGTTCTTCGTTCGTGGTGGCTCAGTCGCCTGAACATGCCGATGATGTTATAGAGTAGTGCGTCCCTTAATGTTACCAAAAGAAAGGTTTGCACATTTTTATACAGTTTGAAGTCGGACAGTTCTAATTTTGAACAAACTGATGGTGCTAGGGGTTTTCAAATACATTGCTTGGAATTGCGTCAGTTTTTGCTGGGAGCTAATCTGATGACCGGCAGTGATAAAATCCGCATCATCAATTAGTCCTGACCGACACCCGATTTGTTTTTATGATTGGTTAGCGGTTTTTATTAGCATACTTTCGTAGAAGACAGGGACTTGTATTCAAGTAGAGGGGCCTAAAATTATAACAACCATCTCTCCACTGCGGAAACAATTGTTTCTTCACTAGTGTAGAGCGAAATCCTTCAGTCTCTCCATGCCTGGGTCGGCATCGAAGAGACTGCCCTGTAATAAACATAAGCAGTCGAGCAGCCCCGTGGTGATCAGGAGTGGCTGCTCCTGAAGAGATAAGGTGGTCACCCCGTCGAAACTGCTTAGTTTGTTGTTTTACTAGTGTAAAGTAAACTGCATCCGTCAAGTTTCCATCATTTAGGCAGAGATGAGTGGCTCACTTCAGCCACTTTAACATCGTTAGGTTTGACATTCCCCTTGTAATGCAACGACCTCCTTCGGTGAAAGTAACGGTTGCTTTTTGTGTAATGTTTGCGTTTGTCTCAAGCCTCCGTGTCCGCTAACTTTAACGAGGCAAAACAATATTGAATTACTGTAGAGTAGATTAATTGACACCTAATAGAACTTTTCTAAAGACAATAAAAATTGATCGGTGCGTCTTGTAGAGTAGAGTACGCGTGATAAGTATTTTGTAGTGTAGCTTCGTGGCTCGACAAGAATCCGCCTCATATGATCCCGCAAATGCTAGTCGTCAAGCACGCGTACGCGGTCGTTAAGCGAAGCTAGTTAGCTGAGCTCGGTGTTGTTTTAGCTCGCTGACACTTGTGCCAGACCATCGGCACCCGTGTCCTACACGGACATTTAAAAATAATCATTACAAATGGGGCATGCCTCAGACGGATCTGCGGGGAAAACGAATCCTGGAAATGGCGGCCAGGACGGCCCTCGTCGTACTAAACTCCGGAAATGCGCCAACTTTCCGCCGTATTGGCTGTGAGGGAACCATACCGGACGTGACATTCGCCTTGGAGTCCTTAGTACGGAGGATACACAACTGGAAAGTATTAGAGGACTACTCAGCCAGTGATCACCAGTGCATTTTGCTTGAGATAAGTGACGCTATCTCCCGACGTTCGTGCTCTCGGCCTTCTACAACTGGATGGAACATTGGAAGAATGGACGTCGAGAGGTTCGTCGAGGTGCTCACAGCAGGTGAGCCACTGCAGGGAGCTTCGGAGGGGACGGAAGAACTGGCAGCTCAAGACGTGGTGAACTCTACTATGAGCATACTCACGACTGGTTGCTGCGCTTCTATGCCCCGTCGAAGACCCCGGCACGGCAAGCCCCCAGTGTACTGGTGGTCAACTGAAATCGCTGAAAAGCGGAGGGAGTGTCACAAGCTTCGATGTGAGGCTCACCGGGCGCGGAACCGTGACGAGGCAAGCAACCAGGTGGCAGCATATAAGTCGGCCAGGAAATAATTTCGCAAACTGATCAACAGTAGCAAGGCTCGCTGCTGGCAAGACCTAGTGGACAATGTGAACAAGGATCCGTGGGGCCTTGGCTACAAGCTGGTCATGGGGAAACTTGGTGCCCTACGGAAGCCTTGTATACATGACGCGGAAAAGATGGACGCGATAGTGCGGGGACTCTTCCCCGCCCATCCCGTCCGTGTTGACGCTGTCCATGGTGAAACAGCAGTAGAGTGCCCACTCTTCACACAGCTGGAACTGGAGGAGGCAGTCCTCTCATTGAAAGCGAGGAAGGCTCCAGGTCCAGATGGTGTTCCAGCTGAGGTGTTGCGGCTCGTCTATCACCATTGTCCTGACTTGCTGCTCAGCACGTTCAACGCTTGCCTACGGGACGGGGTTTTCACGGTACGATGGAAGGTGGCGAGGCTCGTGTTGATCAGCAAGGGGAAGGGAAATCCCGAATCGCCGTCTGCATACCGCCCGTTATGCATGCTAGACACGGCTGGGAAAGTGCTAGAGAAACTCATCAAGGGAAGACTCACTGACGCGATTCGTGCTGCTGGGGACCTACCTCCTCGGCAGTACGGCTTTAGAGCAGGACGTTCTACCATTGATGCGATTGCAGAGGTGGTGAGCGCGGTCCAAAAGGCAGAGGCATATAGTCGCACCAAGCGACGGATCGTCCTGTTGGTGACACTCGACGTCAGGAATGCCTTCAACTCCGCTAGATGGGTGGATATTCTGGACACGCTGGAAAACTCTTTTCAAGTTCCAGAATATCTAATGCGGCTTTTGAGGAACTACCTAAAGGACCGAAGCCTGCTCTACGACACGACACAGGGCCAACGAAGGATGGAAATTACATCGGGTGTTGCCCAGGGATCTATCCTTGGTCCGGACCTGTGGAACGTGTCTTACGACGGGCTACTGAGACTTGAGATGCCAGATGAGTCGCGCTTGGGCGACTATGCGGATGATGTTGCGGCTCTGGTCGCCGGACGCACCGTTGAATAAGCGTAACTTAGGCTAGGTATGCTAATGCGCCGAGTGAGGGACTGGATGACTGCTCGCGGGCTCAGTTTAGCACTGGAGAAAACCGAAGTGGTCATCTTGACAAAAAAGAGAATCCCTAGAGTAAGGATGATCAGTATTGGAGATATACAAATCGAATCGAAGCCAGCGGTGAAGTACCTGGGGCTACTGATCGACTCGAAGATGAGTTTCTCTGAGCAAATCAGGGCAACGGCTGAGAAGGCTGCTTCGGGAATATCGGCCCTGAGTCGACTTATGGCCAACGTAGGGGGACCCAGCCCATCAAGAAGACGCCTCTTGATGAGTGCTGTAGGGTCAGTGCTACTGTATGGAGCAGAGGTATGGGGCGACGCTCTCAGCAAGGAGGTATACCGAAAACGTTTGGCACAGGAACAGAGAAGAGGAGCACTGAGAATTGCATCTTCGTATCCAACAGTCTCCGACTCGGCGGTGAGAGTGATTGCAGGCGTGATACCTGTCGCCCTCCTTGCTAGAGAGCGCCGCGCTATTTACCTGCGCCGAAACGAGGATGCGAGGGAGATGGTTGTCCGCGAGGAGAAACAACGCTCGCTCAACGATTGGCAGCAGTCTTGGGGGAATTGCACGAAGGGAAGGTGGACTGCGCGCCTCATCCCGGATGTGAGACCGTGGCTAAATCGAAGGCATGGTGAGACTGACTTCTATCTGACCCAGCTTTTGAGCGGGCACGGGTGTTTTCAGTCTTACCTGCACAAGATCGGTAAGTCACGGTCTCCCGATTGTCGGTTTTGCCCAGGAGAGGAGGAAAATGCTTGTCACACATTTTTTGCGTGTACAAAATGGGCCAGGCTGCGAAGGGAACTCTACAGGGAGACGGGAGAGCTCACCCCAGATAATATAGTTGCGGTGATGCTCGAATCGGTTGACAAATGGAACCAGGTGGCACATTATGCTCGGGCAGTCCTAAAAGATAAAAGGGACTCACAGCAGCCGGAGGCGCTGGGGCTGGGGGATCGCTCTTCTGGCATTTCCTCTTCCCCTCTCCCCTCCCGCTAGGAAAGGGACTCCCCAGCTTGAAGGCACCCCACGGCGTAACAAAACGAGACCTGCCCCGAAGTAATGTGTCAAACGGTTCCAGGCTAGGTTCTCAGATTGACAGGGGAGGTGTTTAGTGGGTAGTCCAAGGGGATCCTCCATGGGAGTCCCACCTCCCTACCACAAAAAAAGATCTTTAAATACTGTTCTTTCTTGGGCTTTCAACCTAAATTCTCTTTAAATGTGCTGAGTAGCCGAACACGTGCGCTCTCGTTCCACGAAAGTTTTTCCTCCCCCTTTCGTCTCACTTGCTCCGCTGGTGAATATGCGAAACTGAGGAAATTAAGCGAAAGAGTGTTTTTCGCTTAAGCTTTCGACTTCGAAAGAGTGCTTTCAGCTTAAGCTTTCGGCTTTCCCATGATCTCTTGAGGTAAAATAGCGAAACTGGGGACATTGAGCGAAAGAGTGTTTATGCCGGAACTTTCGGTTTTCCTTTCCGCTTACCTCTCTTCGAAGCACCCAGTTCGTTCATGATGTAAATATCATTGCGGGTTGAACTTTCTCGTTTACTTAACTGCTCGCTTATTTACTTGCGCATGTGTTTCTATGGCTAATTTTCATTGGCGAAGTGCAAGTACACAGGTGTTGTTTGCTCGCTACTATTGCAGTTATGAAGCGGGAATATATCCGAGCATGTTTTATGTGTTCACTCGCAACATTCCTCCGGCCGTTGAAAAAAGGATTTACCGTACTTGGAGAGTACAATAAATCGTCGGTCTACTCCGGTGGTCTGGATTACTTAATGTACCCCAATAGATTACGCTCACTCTTGGTTTTTTTTCGCAATTTTTGTTGTTGGTTGATTCTCGCTACATTCCCTTTTGTGCAAATCATTCGTACTTATATCTCGCGCTGTTATCGCCATTGGTGTTGTCCACTGTACTTCTCGCAACTTATTATTAACCGTTGTTTTGCTGCTGGCTTATGCGTAATTTACTAGATGCTAACGCGCCAATGTTATAATTCTATCCAATTGACGTTACTTAATATGTTGTTACAAGTCAACGTTAGAATTGTAAATTTCTACATTTATGAATTAATGAGTTAATGTTTGGTTTGATACTATACAATGTTTTGTTTGATTCAATCATAAATTAATATAATAATATTTCGTTTGGTACCATAAGTTGATGCTAATTAATATGTATTACATGTCAGTGTTGTATTTGCAAATTACTACAATCAAAAATTACTAAGTTAAGATTTGATTTTATATAATTATGCATCATATTTTCCTATTATATTTGGTACCTTGAGTCAATGTTAATTAATATGTATTACATATCCATGTTGCTTTCATAAACTACTACAATTATAAATTAATAATTTGAAGTTTGATTTCATACAATGTTTTGTTTGATTTAATCATAAGTTACTGTAATGATACTCTAGTATTTCTTTGGATACAATGAACTAAGATCTAGTTTGGTTCTATATGATCGTGGATTGATATTTTGTTTGCTTCAATCTAATCAGTATAATTAATCACTATTTTTTTTGTTTGATAAAATTTTGAGTCAACAAGCTCGTGTTCGCTTTGATTCTGCACAGTAAATAATCTTTGTTTCATTTGATAGAATTATAAATTAAGATGTTAAGATTTCATTTCTGCCGTAAACTACAGGATTATAAATTGTTTCCTTTTACTAATATATAATGTTGAAGAATATACTATTATTATTTTTTTTTTACAATTAAAGAATAGCGGAATTCAATTTCTTCTTTGCAATAGGTGTATAATCGGCTTTACTTGGTAATACAATACACTTTCTTTTAACATACATATTCAATGCCGATTTTTCTTTTTGGAAGTTAATGATTTGCTTTTATGTTAGCATTTTCCATCTCAAAATAGATTTTGATATTTAATTGTTACGTATTCTGCATTTCTCTTTTTTTTATTTTCTTTTTGAATACTGTAATTGTAATTATTAACTGTAATTGCCAAAGATAGAATTTTACTTTTTGTTTGGTTAGTGGTTATTATTAGTGTGTTACTGTTCGATTAGTGCAGGTTTTAGTAAATTATAAACAGTTAGCGTTAGTGAGGATTTAATGTGACCGATTTTCAAAATAGTTTAAATGTGCAAAGAAATTCGTTTTTTATTCCATTCATGGTTTATTAATATTCTATTAAATTACTTGCTTTAATGCTATAACAAAAGCTCTTTATGTAAGCTTCTGCTAGCATTTTCTTAAATTATGTATTGTGCGAATAGGTTAGTAGGGAAGTTTCAATAGGAAATATTGTTAAAGCTTTAGTGGTTATTTATTGGGAATGAGTTAATATGTAAACGGGGAATGAATATTTCACACGATCGTTACGTTCGGGAATTGCTTCGCTTCGGAAGAAGATTTGCCGAGAGAATAGCTTTCCATTTATGTAGCTTGGGAGTCGTTGTTGTTGTATTCCCTAGACTTTAGTATAAGCTATCTTGGCTTTATAGGGTGCGAGGTAATGAGTGTGATAAATAAACTTTCCACTTAATATGTATGGTTAATGTTGTTAATGGGAGTGGGAGTCATGGATTGAAGGTTTATGTGATTGTTATTTCTCGCTGCTAATGAGCTTTGAAGGTATGATTAGCATTATTTCTGCAATGACGCATGAGCAAATTGAATGAATGAATGTTAGGAAGTACATGAAGTATATGATATGTATGTACTAATTCGTGGTTGGCTGGTAATTGCCTTGAAGAGCATTTGTTTTTAATTAAGTCGGCTTTATGCAATCGTAGTGGGCAGGGCTTTTAATCTATCTATGCGGTGGGATTATGTAGGAGGAAGAGCTTTCAAGGTATATGCATTTAATAGACGTTTAATTGGCTTAAGTTGTCTATTACATACTTTTTTATCCGTTTGTTGTGGTAAAAAGGAAGGTTTATTAGAAATGTATTCTGCAGTATTTGTAAATAGTTGTGGATTATTTATAAATCGGAATTATTATGTAGATTTTTAATTAAGTATAGAAATGTTTAATGAGTTAATATAAATTAAGTCGACCTTTTTCTGAAACTGAAATTAGAAGGAGCGATTCTGAGCTCAGGTGTATACTTTTATTGATTTTAGTGAATTGTTAAATAGATATACTTCATTGAAAATATCTTGCGAGAAATTATTGTAAAAGATGATCGAAGCGACACAATCACTATATGGGCTTGGGAATATATAGTTTCGGTCTTCATTCAAGAACCTATATGTGTTCCATCTAATTTTTCCCTAGTGTGTGTCTACTTAGTTTGGCATAATGCTGTCCTGGATCTTACTGGGAGACATTACAGTGCAGTGCGAGGTCACTTCATTAGTCGTTAATAAATTTTTGATCTCGATCTTGAGAAAACGATTGTTTAAAGCATCTTAAAGTATATATTATAGCATTCTAAGACGCTATTTGATATTGTCGCCATATATAAAGTAAAAGGGTGGGAAATGGGTGGGTTTTCAATTGTCTTGCGCTTTCTACAGGGGTTTTATTTGTGACTTTTTTCTAATAGTTAGCAGTTATATAATGTATTTATTGTGCAAGGAAACGTAGTGGCTTGTTTAAAGGGTACATGGTTGATAGCGTGTTGTAAACCCTTTTGGATCAACAGCTCAGAGGCTACGACTGGATGGTAAATTGATGTCTCTTTTGCATATGACTTAATACTATATGTAGCGTGTCTGCCGAAAGTTGAAATCGGGCAGCTCAGAGGCTATTATGTGTTTCTTTAGGGACTTATAACTAAAAATAGCGTGTCCGTCGACAGCTTATGTCCACGGCTCAGAGGCTGTTGTTAAATCTACTGGTTTTCATTCCAGTGATTGTGCAATTAGACATAGAAAAAGCGTGTCTGTTGATAGTGATGGTTTGGAGTTTTGCCGGGGTTTTACCGACTTGACTGCCACTTTTTCCGTTTCCTTAATACGATGCAATTGCAGTGGATTTTGAAAGAGATAATTTGTTTTGGGGTAAAATCCTTTGCATTGTTGCATTTTTCTTATAACTAAAATTCTGTTGTTTCAAATTTCCCATACTTAAATTGTTTCAGTGTAACTTGAAATTAAATTAGTTTCATGTTTATTTGCGTTGGGAAATTGCCGTTCTCATGTAAATTATTTTTTATATTTGTTGTTTAGCGCAGTTAATTTAATTCATTTTCTCTTCCGTGTTATTGCATTTAAAAATTATTGCCCAGGTGTCTATTTATTCAATTTGTACTTAAATGTTTGTTTTTCTTTGCTCTTTTAATTGCATCTTAGGGAATTCGAATGACCATTTCATTCAAAAGATAAGACTTTAATATGCATGTATGTTAGGTACGCGTTATTGTTATTATTATTTTTTAAGTGGTTGGAGTGATAAATGGTATCATATTTCGATAACAATGAGCACGCGTTTGTTTGCTCCCTATTAAGTTTTCGGTTTGCTTATTTGTGTTAAATATTTACTTGTAATGTTTTGTGTTTTGCATGTTAGTTGATTGAAACTTTATATCTTTTTAAATTCTACGTTGAGTTTAACGAGTTAGGAGTTAGTTCGAATGAACTTCAGATAAGAAAGATGAGATTTAAGATATATGAATGACGGAGTAAATGAATGAAGAATTAAATGTTCAATATGACTATTTGATTTTAGGACTGATCTTGTTTAATGGATAGTATGAGTAGGATTAATATTATATTTGAATATTGTTATTATCTTTTGGTTATTAGAATGATCAATATAAGTATTTGAGTTTATTTTAAAGGCAGACTGATTTAGTTTGATCACTAATATTATGTTTGAATATTCATACTTTCTTTTTGTTATTTAATTGATTGAAATAATTATTTGTTTTTTTTTGTTGTTTTAAGAAGATTGATTTAGTTTTATGCACTGTATAAGTAGCACCGTTATGAAGTGTGGATATTGATATTATATTTTTGTTTTTTAAATGATCAAAATTATTATTTGATTTTTTTTTTAAGGAAAGCTGATCTAGTTTGATGGACAGTATGAGTAGCAATGGTGTCATACAGGAGTTAAAGGGTTTCGGATACCGGCTGGGAAAATTGATTTTCAGCCCATTTAAATTTGCTACACAATGCGTTACATTGTGGTCTCTGCAAAACCGATATCCTACCGGCTGCGCCAATTTTGTTACAAACCAGTATACCCTATGTATACTGGTAAGAACTTGAAGCTCAACTTGATGCGTATCCTATATGCAACATCAAGGCTCCCGGGGAAGAACTCACTGTAACACCACTTACCTGCTACTTTGTCCATTTAATACCAGAACACCAAAGACGAGAGTTAACTTTAGAGAATGGATTTTATTACACTATCCATTTTTTTAAACATTTAGTTAAAATTGATTTTATTAATAACATTTTCACTTAATTAATTATTTTAAGCTTCTACCTATCCACCAGCCTGAAGAGGGAATCAACTTGTCGTATTAATGGTTCGAGGTGGCTGCACGGCGTGGAACGCCAAAAGGCCGATTGAGGATCGCGGCACAAGCCAAAACCTCACCCTCACCATTTCCTTGTACACGGGACAGCACTTTCAATTCAAACTTAAACGCGAATACTTCGATGTTTTTAATGATAAACGGATAGCAGCACGCTCCCTTTTGGATTTGAATACACACTCACTGGTATAAGACTGCCCAAGAACTTTAAATACCATTCTTTCGTGAGCTTTCAACCTAAATTCTCTTTAAATGTGTTGAGTAGCCGAACACGTGCGCTCTCGTTCCACGAAAGTTTTTCCTCCCCGCTTCGTCTCGCTTGCTCGGCTGATGAATATGCGAAACTGGGGAAATTGAGCGAAAGAGTGTTTTTCGCTTAAGCTTTTGACTTCGAAAGAGTGCTTTCAGCTTAAGCTTTCGGCTTTCCCACGATCTCTTGAGGTGAAATAGCGAAACTGGGGACATTGAGCGAAAGAGTGTTTATGCCGGAACTTTCGGTTTTCCTTTCCGCTTACCTCTCTTCGAAGCACCCCGTTCGTTCATGATGTAAATATCATTGCGGGTTGAACTTTCTCGTTCACTTAACTGCTCGCTTATTCACTTGCGCATGTGTTTCCATGGCTAATTTTCATGGGCGAAGTGCGAGTACACAGGTGTTGTTTGCTCGCTACTATTGCAGTTATGAAGCGGGAATATATCCGAGCATGTTTTACGTGTTCACTCGCAACAACTTTATCGAGGATATTCATCCCGGAAGGAGCCGAACTGGCCCAGGAGGACGACAGTTCTCTATTGATCGACCTTGACCACCCCGCCTTCAAGTCGGCAGGCTACACCTAGCTGGCGCACACTATTCAGACCTAGCTACCACAGCTGTTAGACTTGCGGATAATGGAGGAATTTGTATACAAGCGGTTGGGACACGTATCTAGAGACCCCATACAGGAGGAGATACAATGCAAGCTATGATTGCCCGAAGAATGACCATCGATCTTATCAGTGCACACGGCGGACACAGTTGTACGCTGCGGCGGCTGAAAACATTTCTTTTGGCCAAAAATTATACAACAAACAATAAAATATGTAGCCGCCTGTATAACGTGTAAGCGTACGAAAGCACCCAATGCTGTCCTTCAGCCTCTGATGGGCGAATTTTAATTACCCAAGCGTGTGTTCCAGTGCTTGTATATCAATTTTATCCGCCCTTATCCTCGTTCAACGTTTCGATGCATTGGAGTTGTTGTGGTCTTAGACCAACTGTCCGAGTTCCCAATCCTTTAGCTGATCCGGAACATGCATACAGCCCCAATCCTAAGCTTTTGGAGAAACGTGTCTTCCACGTATTCGGGGTACCGGAGTATGTCGTCATCGATAATGGAGTCCAGTTCACATCCATTAAATTTCGTGAACTAATGGATAGGTATGGCATTACACACCAGTGAACCGCAGTATACTTTAGTATATATCAATGACCGTATAGGACTGCAGCGATGGTCTGCTGGCCTTGTCTGAGGACGCGTGAATGCGCTGGATGGCTAGCATTGTTGTATCGTGGGGCGGGTTCTTTTCCCAGCATAAGAGCCCACTACAAAAAAATTTCGGATTCACGAATTAGGGGATAAAACGACTTGGTTCGACAGTGTCGAGGCCGAGGTAACCTACTAAGGGGATAGGTTGCCAAAGCAAAAAGACTGACTGGGCTTGGCGAAAGCGAGCGAGATTCGACAGGATCTCGTCTTTACTAGGTATACTTACGGCCCCCAAATAAGAGTAGAGCATCCAGGTGGAAGCGGTGCCCCTCGCACCCTCCTTCCCGTCCGGATCATTGAAGACGTGGCCAGATATTTTCCATTTAAATGAAAAACTCGTAGAAACATAATTTGCATGAATTTTTCCTTTAAATGAAAAACGACGTTTCAGATTTATGTTATAGTCTTATATGATGGAATCACAATAATAACATAAATCTGCTTGAGTGAAGGCCACTATACCCTGCAGGAGCACCTGCAATGCAAAGAGAAGGGGTGAGTTGACCCGATGGCTAGTTCATGGGTGGAGGGGCCAGCCAACATGGCGGGTGCCATACCTGGTCCAGCTTCTATATAAATTAAAAGACCAAGTTTCTCTTCAATTTATCTTTTCATTTTTCTTTAATTCTGTATTTCAAATTTTAACGAAAATGAGTTTGAATCGTAACAATTATTTGATATTCTGCATATTATTTCTTTTCATAAAAAAATTACAATCAGATTTATTTTATTTATATATAAAATGGAAAGTTGTATGGCACAAATTGTTTTACTTTTTAAGCTTTGTATTTTCTTTGACTATTGAATGCAATCAATGGATGCGGGTTGTGAAAATTTTGGGAGTTCTTTTTAATGTTTTTGAAAAATATTTTTTTTTTTCTTCTATCAAATAGGCTCTAAATTAACGACTGATTGCACTTCGAAAAAAAAAAGGATTAAATAATTCAAATTATTTTTTTTATTACAAATGATAATTCCATTTTTGTACTGTACATTATTTTTTGCAATGGTTTGAGTTTAAAGATGATTTATTTCATTTTAGACTCAACAGGAGTGGTTTCTGGGTATTGTAGTCTTAATAAATTCCAAAATTTTGATCGAATTTCTGATAATTGAAGTGCAGTATTTTCATTTGAATCATATGTAGTGAAGTAGGTATGTATAGAAGCGATGGTCTGCTGCCTCGATGAAAGAGGATAGTGAGATCCGCCGAGATTGGGCTTGTCTGAGAACGCGTGAATGCGCTGGCAGGCTACCGTTGCGATGTCGTGGGCGGGTTCTTTTCCCCCGCACAAGACCCACTGCAAAAAAAAAAATTTTCGCATTCACGAATCGAAACAGGTATAATGCTGATCGACTGGTGTAGAGGCCGAGGTTAAAATTGCTTATAGCCAGTAACAAACTGGGCCGGGAGAAAACAGACCGACTTAAGAGCAGACTTCGTTGTTACCGCCGATACTTATGGCCCCCAAATAAGAGTGGGGCATCCAGATGGAAGCGGTGCCCCCTCGCACGCTCCCAACCGGGTCAAGATCCAAATGTAGACGAGGCCATATATTTCCCATTTGAGTGAAAAACTCATACAAACATAATTTGTATGAATTTCCTTAAATGAGAAATATAAACGTCACCAATTTATATTATAGTATTATGCGATGAAATTACGTTGCTATATCATAAAAGGGCACGCGAGTGGAAGGCCACTCTACGCGGGCAAGAGCCCCTATAACGCATCAAAAGGGAGGAGCTCGCCCGACTGCTAGCTCAGTATTGTGGAGGGACCGGCCATCGTTGCGGGTCCCATACCCGGTCAGGTTCCAAAGTTGAAAGGAAAGGCCGAGTTTTAAATTTAGCTTTCCATTTTTATTGCTCGAATCATATTAAAAACTATATTTATTCAAAATAACGTGGGATAAAACTAAACAACGTGGAAATAATATTTTGCTGCCTGCTTTATTTAATATCTGATAAATGCATTCGAATTCTAACTACATTCAGTTTTGGGTCCACACAAAATCATATTACTAACACAACCGTAAGAAAAAATGTGAAGTCAGAAATTTTCCCATTAGCCGCTTGTAAAAGAAAAAATATATTTGCATTGCTTACAACGGGCTACAAAGTAAAATCTACTAACGTTGTTGTAATAAAATTGAAAGGTTTCATCCTTTTTTTTGAATGCAAAATGCGATAGTTTTTTTGACCATAAATTTTAAAATCAAAATTTGAATAAACGATTAAAATAATAATATATATTTAATAAAATTTGTATGCTAATATATTAAAAAAGTTAAGTTAATTAAAAACAAACTGGTACTCATCCAACATCCTCGCCGGGTGCTCGCTGTTGATGTGGATGATGCCAGGAAACTTAATGAAATGGGAAGGAAGATTCCCAATCAAACTTTTGCACTATGTAGAGAAAAACTTCCTTAATAAAATATTATATCGAGACAAGCAGCTTTGGGTAAACTACATCAACAAGTGGTTCCGTTATTGCTAAGCAAATTCATGTTCTAGCTAAATTTCTTGCATCAAATGCTAATTCATCCTCGAAAGTCGCAATCATAATAGTTCGCGAATCAAACGCTGAGAAATTCCGTTATTATTGCATAATAAAACCATAATGAAAATAATATGTTCTCCACTAAGAATCAGTTGCTCGTGGTTAGATTCCTCGCTTGCTCAACAATGATGATGGCTTTGTTTCCCAATTCGACCCCAATTCCACTGCAGACTGAATTAGCAAAACAAGACGACAACCGCCCTGATCTTTGCTTTTTCCTTTTACTCTTTGAGTCTTTGATCCCTTAAAGTTGGAATATCGTCGATGTTTAAATTGTCCAATTTTTCAATCTCTTTATCCAATTGTTTTTCTCATGCGAAGCGACTGTAATCAAACTTTCTTCGAACATCTGTGCCAATACAAAATGAGTTTACGAATTGAGCCTAGAAGATGCGAACAACAGTTGCAGCATTATGGTGGATTTCGAGCAGTTTGCTTAGGCGACTGCTCGATTACTACACATATCCTTATCTTAATTCTGACAATTTGTTTATCACATTTACCCAATAACTTTCTTAATTTCAACGAATTTTATTGCGTTTTACATTCAAATAACTTTTCTTACAATAATAAAGGAAAGAGCTTTAATTTATTTGAACGTAATCGCTATCAATTCAATTAATTCAATTTATTAACATGGAGATATTTGAATAAATATAAATATTTTAATAAATATAATATACAGATAAAAATCTATTCTTGTGGAAAACCACCATTAAACTTTACAAACAAAATAAAGTCATTTTGAAATTGAGTAAAAAGCAAATCCACTATAAAAAAAAACTTAATCAAGAAAATTAATTTTAACTCAATGTAAAATTTAGTAAAAAGACAGAAAAAAATAATTCAATCCGAAACCGAAAGTAAAAATGTCACCTCATAGTGTTTAGAAAGCTCTAAAAGCAATTTAGGCAATAAAAACGGGTACTTACCCAGTCCTCCTCCGACGAGCACTCGTTGACGGGGTGGGTAAGGTCGGTGGACAACTGATTAGAAAGCGAAGAGCAGCAAGAGAATGCACTAACTCAACAATATTTAATATTCAAAGAATTGGTTATGCATTATAAAGAGCCACGAAAAAGAAATCAAGTAAACCTGAGTAAATTTTAACAATTTACAAGCGGAAAATGGCGTAAACGATAATGGAACACAAAAACAGACTAATTTTTCACTAAAGCCGGCAGCTACCCCAAGAAATTACGCTCTGTCTTCAAAGTGAAAAAATTCACTAAATTTTCCTATATTTGTCGACTAATTTCCTCCTCCGCGTTTACTGACGACACTAGGAGTTGTTGCTTTCTTCACGGTTGTCAAACAGCAAATGCAAGCAGCATTCTCGGCAATAATTTCTCGGCACAGACTGCACGACTGATGTTTTCGATTTTGCTGCTATCGATGATCGTGGAGTCTTGGGGCAGGATGACAGACGATCGCGGCAAATTTAATTGACCTTACAATATGCTCAGATTTTCGGAATTGATTTTGCAATTTACGGACACCACTTGACCTTACACACCCAGCTTGTGCATATTGATTGAGCTTTGTCTAGATTGAGAACACGACATCATCCGGAAATGGAGGTGATTTAAGGGGCTCGTGTTTGAACAATTCACTTTGATGTTTTGCAATAATAATCTGGAGCAGAGCAAAAAGTCGTCACGTCCCATACTTTTAATCTTGAATCTTTGCGGGTGAATGTTGAAGAGGAATCCCAAATTTTGCATGGATTGATATGGTTGATGGAAAAAAATTTTTTTTGTTTTTTTGGCTCCAAGAACTCTATCTTTCGAAACTCACCGTTTAATTCGTTGATGAACGTCTCAGAACAGAATCTGCAAGTCGGGGTTTCCATTCAATAAACCGACTGAACACACACATGACAAGGGAACCGTTTTTGCTAGCGGATCGCGTGGAGGATGATTTTCTATCTCCTTAAGGTGATTCAAAGTTCCGAGTTCGCGTAAAATCATCACAAAACTCCGCTAGTCCGCATAAAACTTAAAAACGAGTCATGCTTATGCCGGTCAAATTTAAATAGGATAGTTCCCGTTGTTGTGCTATCGCGATTCCTTCTGCCTCACTCACGACTAACCGCCTGATCTCGACCGACGACTCCTCGCGACTCTGTATGCCGCAACGGTGGTTTCCTTGGTGAGTCCTCTGCTTGCCGGCGACGGTGGTTTCCTTTCGTCGAAATAAGAATGCAATTAATTTTCTAAATTGCGTTGCAAAGGGGTTGCCGTCATTGAATTTTTGGTTCTATTTTTTTTAATTTAATATTTTTATATAAAAATAATTTTTTTTTGTTTTAAATTACAAATAAATTATTTTAATCTTTTTGTTTCTAAATTACAAATAAAATTAGATGATATTTAAGGATTTTTTTGAGTAGCAAAGCACAAATGCTGTTTTCGCAAGGAAATGTTTTTCGAGCAGTTTGCCTAAGCGACTGCTCGATTACTACAATACTCTCCTCATGCGAAAGCTTCCGAACGGCTACACTCCTAGCCACTATAGGCGCCTATATAAATCCGAACCAGATGGATTGGAGCCGTAGGATTGCCGCCATCACCTGTGCCCTGCGCTCTTGATACCTTACTTGGCCGTGTTTGGTCAGTACGTGATTAACCACGGTAAATTGTTCCGGATGTTGCGACAATTAAATTATTTGGGAGATCCAGAAGTGGCTCCTGAGCCACACGAGGAACAATCGGGAATGCGTGGTTTTTGATTGATGATGTCTCCTATTTTTGACTTGACGTACACGGTCTGAAAGAGATGATAATCAATTAGATTAAAGTAGAGTACAACCGTTCTATTGGAAGTTGTTTTGATGCGGTTTACATCGTATTTGGTTGGTGGCTGAAAAAAATATTGTATTCAGACTTTGTCTGGTCGCGAAAGACCTGCAACCGAAATTCCCCCTCCAAACTAGCTAGCGTACAAGCAGCCACATCAGAGTAGACTAAGGGTGTCCGGACTAGTTGACCTGTTGGGTGCAGTCCGTTGATACATACCAAGACTTTGTCTATAACCGATGAGAGTTCGGTATAGATTTCCTTCGGGAAATCTCGAACGTAAGGATGAGGCGAATTCCACAAGAATGGCCAAAACAAACTATTTTATGCGGTCATATGTATGAAAAAATTTCGTTCCGTGATTCTGCTTCCTACGAATATGCTAATTAAGTCAGTTTTGGATTAAAGAAACCTCTTAACATCTAAAAATCTGGACTAGAGAGTGTACAATGCAAATTATTAGATGATCGGTATTACTGGAAATCTAAGGTTTCGAGGCTTCGGACTATCGAGTACGCAATGTATATATATGCATAAATATATATATATCTATATATATATATATATATATATATATATATATATAATTATTTATATATATATATATATATATATATATATATATATATATATATATATATATATATATATATATATTTATTTATCTATATATATATATATATATATATATATATATATATATCTATATATATATACTCGTATATATATATATATATATATATATATATATATATATATATATATATATATATGTATATATATATATATATATATATATATATATATATATATATATATATATATATGTATATATATATATATATATATATATATATATATATATATATATTTATCTATATATATATATATATATATATATATATATATATATATATATATATATATATATATATATATATATATATATATATATATATATATTGTCGCGTGTTACGGTTCGCGGCAGACGATTTTAATGTTCCGGGAGAGTGAAAACCCACTGTCTTTTAGATTAAGTTAAAAGAGTTTATTTACAAAGAGTACACAATCATGAGTCATCAATCCTTAATGAAAATGACGTCACTTTCAGATGTTGATCATGCTTGGTCGATTCTTGTGCTTCTGAGTACATTCGTTTGTTGATCATGATGTCATTGGTAGTTGCAACAGTAGCTCGCAGAAATGTTTGAACAAGTAACACTGCCCCCACCTCAGTTCTTTTCGCCCCGAAAAGATGTGTCGCCAGTTGTAGTCAATTCTCCCTGGATGTAATATGGGGCAAGACGGTCCAGATGCACGATTTTCATTTTGGCTCTCGGTTTACGGTGTTCCTGTATGCGATATACGACGTCGTTGGTTCGCTTTGTAACTCGGTATGGTCGCTCCCAATTATGCTGCAAATTTGGAGACCTACCCTTCCGTCGCTGTGGGTTATATAGCCAGACCAAGTCATCTTACTGGAAGCCAGTAGAATTCGCCTTTAGATCATACCTGATCTTCATGCGGTCAGCTGCCGATTCGAGGTATTTTCGCACTGTCCGATGGATCTGGTTCAACCGTTGCCTTAGCACACGTGTGTACTCCGAGATCGTTTGGGGTTTCTCAGGGGATGTTCCGAACTTTATATCAGCCGGCAGACGAATAGCCTTTCCAAAAAATGACTTTGGCTGGGGCTTGGCCCGAAGATGCATGTTCGGCAGCTCTGTACGCCATCAAGAATAATGGGATTTGCCAGTCCCAGTTCCTTTGGTTCTCGTCAACCATCTTGGCCAGATGTTTAGTGAGCGTGCCGTTGAAACGTTCGACCATTCCATCGGATTGGGGATGCAGCGGTGTTGTCCTCTTTTTCCGTATTCCCAGCAGCTTGCACATTTCGCCAAAAATTAGTGACTCTTAAGTTTCGGCCTTGATCTGAATGTGATTCACAAGGTACGCCGTACCTACTGAACCAATTTAACACTAGCTGTTCGGCTACAGTAGTTGCTTCCTGGTTGGGAATGGGGTTGACCTCGGGCCACTTGCTGAAATAACCGGCCACAACCAGCGTGTATCGATTACCCCATTCGGATTCAGGAAAAAGTCCTGTGATGTCAACAGCAATCCTTTCAAATGGTACTCCCACGTTATAGATTTGCATTTGTGCTCTCAGTCGTCGCTTTAGACCTTTGACTTAAGCGCAAAACGTGCATCTGCGACACCAGTCCTCTACATCTTCTCGAGCGTGGAGCCGGTAGAACCTTTCCCGCAATTTCGGTAAGGCCTTGTAAACACCAAGCTGGCCTCCCGAGGATCCTTCATGCATTTCCTTAACCACATCGTGGATTGGGCTTTTGGGAAGTATAGTTTGCATCCTATAGGAGCTGCCATCCGCCACTTCCCATTTCCGCTTGAGTGCGCCACCCTCCACCTGAAGGGACTTCCATTGTGCCCAATAGCTTTTCAGGGTTGCGCCATGCATTGAAACAACGTTCCACTCAGGTCGCCCAGTTCTCTCCTTCCATACGAGCAATGGTCCGATGTCTTCATCGTCTAACTGGGCATTTCGAATCTCCTCCGAATTCGGCCGTTATCAATCGCAAATCAACGGTCGGCTCCTTTTCCTCAATCCATCTGCAATGCTTGCGGTTAGTTGGACATGGACGACGAGATAGGGCGTCAGCATTTCCATGAACTCCGCCCTTCCGAGCAGTTTGCCTAAGCGACTGCTCAATTACTACAATACTCTCCTCATGCGAAAGCTTCCGAACGGCTACACTCCTAGCCACTATAGGCGCCTATATAAATCCGAACCAGATGGATTGGAGCCGTAGGATTGCCGCCATCACCTGTGCCCTGCGCTCTTGATACCTTACTTGGCCGTGTTTGGTCAGTACGTGATTAACCACGGTAAATTGTTCCGGATGTTGCGACAATTAAATTATTTGGGAGATCCAGAAGTGGCTCCTGAGCCACACGAGGAACAATCGGGAATGCGTGGTTTTTGATTGATGATGTCTCCTATTTTTGACTTGACGTACACGGTCTGAAAGAGATGATAATCAATTAGATTAAAGTAGAGTACAACCGTTCTATTGGAAGTTGTTTTGATGCGGTTTACATCGTATTTGGTTGGTGGCTGAAAAAAATATTGTATTCAGACTTTGTCTGGTCGCGAAAGACCTGCAACCGAAATTCCCCCTCCAAACTAGCTAGCGTACAAGCAGCCACATCAGAGTAGACTAAGGGTGTCCGGACTAGTTGACCTGTTGGGTGCAGTCCGTTGATACATACCAAGACTTTGTCTATAACCGATGAGAGTTCGGTATAGATTTCCTTCGGGAAATCTCGAACGTAAGGATGAGGCGAATTCCACAAGAATGGCCAAAACAAACTATTTTATGCGGTCATATGTATGAAAAAATTTCGTTCCGTGATTCTGCTTCCTACGAATATGCTAATTAAGTCAGTTTTGGATTAAAGAAACCTCTTAACATCTAAAAATCTGGACTAGAGAGTGTACAATGCAAATTATTAGATGATCGGTATTACTGGAAATCTAAGGTTTCGAGGCTTCGGACTATCGAGTACGCAATGTATATATATGCATAAATATATATATATATATCTATATATATATATATATATATATATATATATATATATATATATATATATATATATAATTATTTATATATATATATATATATATATATATATATATATATATATATATATATATATATATATATATTTATTTATTTATCTATATATATATATATATATATATATATATATATATATATATATATATATCTATATATATATACTCGTATATATATATATATATATATATATATATATATATGTATATATATATATATATATATATATATATATATATATATATATATATATATATATATATATATATATATGTATATATATATATATATATATATATATATATATATATTTATCTATATATATATATATATATATATATTTATCTATATATATATATATATATATATATATATATATATATATATATATATATATATATTGTCGCGTGTTACGGTTCGCGGCAGACGATTTTAATGTTCCGGGAGAGTGAAAACCCACTGTCTTTTAGATTAAGTTAAAAGAGTTTATTTACAAAGAGTACACAATCATGAGTCATCAATCCTTAATGAAAATGACGTCACTTTCAGATGTTGATCATGCTTGGTCGATTCTTGTGCTTCTGAGTACATTCGTTTGTTGATCATGATGTCATTGGTAGTTGCAACAGTAGCTCGCAGAAATGTTTGAACAAGTAACACTGCCCCCACCTCAGTTCTTTTCGCCCCGAAAAGATGTGTCGCCAGTTGTAGTCAATTCTCCCTGGATGTAATATGGGGCAAGACGGTCCAGATGCACGATTTTCATTTTGGCTCTCGGTTTACGGTGTTCCTGTATGCGATATACGACGTCGTTGGTTCGCTTTGTAACTCGGTATGGTCGCTCCCAATTATGCTGCAAATTTGGAGACCTACCCTTCCGTCGCTGTGGGTTATATAGCCAGACCAAGTCATCTTACTGGAAGCCAGTAGAATTCGCCTTTAGATCATACCTGATCTTCATGCGGTCAGCTGCCGATTCGAGGTATTTTCGCACTGTCCGATGGATCTGGTTCAACCGTTGCCTTAGCACACGTGTGTACTCCGAGATCGTTTGGGGTTTCTCAGGGGATGTTCCGAACTTTATATCAGCCGGCAGACGAATAGCCTTTCCAAAAAATGACTTTGGCTGGGGCTTGGCCCGAAGATGCATGTTCGGCAGCTCTGTACGCCATCAAGAATAATGGGATTTGCCAGTCCCAGTTCCTTTGGTTCTCGTCAACCATCTTGGCCAGATGTTTAGTGAGCGTGCCGTTGAAACGTTCGACCATTCCATCGGATTGGGGATGCAGCGGTGTTGTCCTCTTTTTCCGTATTCCCAGCAGCTTGCACATTTCGCCAAAAATTAGTGACTCTTAAGTTTCGGCCTTGATCTGAATGTGATTCACAAGGTACGCCGTACCTACTGAACCAATTTAACACTAGCTGTTCGGCTACAGTAGTTGCTTCCTGGTTGGGAATGGGGTTGACCTCGGGCCACTTGCTGAAATAACCGGCCACAACCAGCGTGTATCGATTACCCCATTCGGATTCAGGAAAAAGTCCTGTGATGTCAACAGCAATCCTTTCAAATGGTACTCCCACGTTATAGATTTGCATTTGTGCTCTCAGTCGTCGCTTTAGACCTTTGACTTAAGCGCAAAACGTGCATCTGCGACACCAGTCCTCTACATCTTCTCGAGCGTGGAGCCGGTAGAACCTTTCCCGCAATTTCGGTAAGGCCTTGTAAACACCAAGCTGGCCTCCCGAGGATCCTTCATGCATTTCCTTAACCACATCGTGGATTTGGCTTTTGGGAAGTATAGTTTGCATCCTATAGGAGCTGCCATCCGCCACTTCCCATTTCCGCTTGAGTGCGCCACCCTCCACCTGAAGGGACTTCCATTGTGCCCAATAGCTTTTCAGGGTTGCGCCATGCATTGAAACGACGTTCCACTCAGGTCGCCCAGTTCTCTCCTTCCATACGAGCAATGGTCCGATGTCTTCATCGGCTAACTGGGCATTTCGAATCTCCTCCGAATTCGGCCGTTATCAATCGCAAATCAACGGTCGGCTCCTTTTCCTCAATCCATCTGCAATGCTTGCGGTTAGTTGGACATGGACGACGAGATAGGGCGTCAGCATTTCCATGAACTCCGCCCTTCCGATGAACAATTTCGTAGTCGTATGACTGCAATCTTTCGATTCATTTCGCAATTTGACCCTCGGGGTTTTTGAAGTTAAGTAGTCATATCAGTGATGCATGGTCTGTTCGAAGAACGAATTTCTGCCCATATAGGTACTTGTGGAACTGCTTGGTGGCCTCTATTATAGCCAATAGCTCGTTCCTGGTCACGCAGTAGTTCCTCTCACTTTTTGAGAGAACTCGACTGTAATACGAGGGGACTCTTTCTTCGCCATCGATCTGCTGGGAGAGTACAGCTCCAATACCGCCGTTGCTTGCATCGGTGTCAACTACAAAAATTTTTCCGGGTTTTGGATATGCCAGCACGGGTGATTCACACAGCTTCTCCTTCATGGTCTCAAAGGCTGCCTGGCATTGTTCATTCCATACATACGGACGATTTTTCTCGGTTAGCTGATGGAAACACTTAGCTATTTTGGCGAAGTCTTTGACGAATATTCGATAGTAGGTCGCCAGACCCAGATAACTTCGTAGTTGGCGCTTGTTGTTTGGTGTTGGCCAGCTATTCACGGCTTCAATTTTCCCAGGGTCTGTTTGGACCCCTTCTGCTGATACGACGTGTCCCAGATATTTTACTTAAGCTGCGAAAAGAGAACACTTGTCGGGACTAAGTTTCAAATTCGCCGGTTGCAATCGAGAGAAAACCTCTTCTAAGTTCCGCACATGCTCTTCGAACGTTCTCCCGATAACAATGATGCCATCTAGGTACACCAAGCAGGTCTTCCAGTTCAGGCGTCGTAACACGTAAGTGGCTGGAGCATTGCAAAGGCCAAATGGCATCACCACGAATCGCCACAATCCGATCCCAACTGAAAACGCTGTCTTCTCTCGGTCCTTCTTGTCGATTTCTACCTGCCAGTAGCCACTCTTGAGATCGAGTGTAGAAAACCATTTTGTGTCGGCTAAAGTGTCCATGATGTCATCGATGCGTGGGAGCGGGTAACTACCTTTCTTAGTGACGTCGTTAAGCCGCCTATAGTTGACACAAAAACGAGTGCTACCATCCGTTTTCTTCACTAGAACTACTGGCGCGATCCATGGACTGACAGAAGGCTCGATAACACCTTGTTTTTCCATGTCCGAGATCAGTGCGCTCACTTCTCCTTGTTTGGCTATAGGAAGACGTCTTGGTGCTTGTCGAATCGGCTTGGCTCCCTGTGTATCTATGACGTGAATTACCATACTCGTTCGGCCTTGGTCATCCGGGCTTGTTGAGAAGATGTCACTGTACTTGGTGACCAGGTCAGAGGCTCGCTTGAGTATGCTACACTGGCAATTTGACTGAATTTGAAATTGAATATTGCAGACGTGGATTCCCGGGTTTTGTCTGTGTCTGGCCTCCTTTTCCAATGATGGTCGTGAGTGGCTTCCAAAGAGGTGATGGTGGAAACAGGCTGGCAGTTGCCGATGACTTCTCCCGCTTTGATGCTCGTGGTTGAGTCTGCGGTGTTAAGGACTCTAACCGGCACGTATCCGTTCCTTATAGATCTTACAAAGCTTCGTCCTACAATCAAACTGCGCAATGCGGCAGTCTTCGTTGGCCTTATCAGATAAGATCGGTGGTCTCCAGAATCACCATCAAGCTTGGCCCATACCATGCTTTCGGAAGAATTCGGTACATCAGTGTCGGAAGAATTCGGTACATCAGTGTCGGAAGAATTCGGTACATCAGTGTCACTACATTCATCTTGGGAATTTGGACGCGCGGATCCTCCATCAATACTTCGACATTCTGCCATTTCAATACCCGTTTGTCCAAATCATCCAACGTGATTCCATGTGGTCGCAGAAAATCCATTCCGAGAATGCAGTCATCCATAATGTTCGCGACCAGAAAATTATGTCGGAACGCAAGGTCTCCCAACTGTATCTGGAGGTTGACCTCTCCATGGACAGGTGCAGTTGCGCCCGTAGCTGTCCGTAGTGAGAAAATTCTGCCCTTGTGAAGTAGTTGCTGTCTCACTAGGTCTGGTCGGATAATCGATCGGGTTGCACCAGTGTCGATTGTTAGGGTGCAATGCTCTCCGTCAACTTGAGCTGGAAGGCATAAGTCTGCTTCTCCACGATGTAGTCTTGACACGGTGATGGTAGTGCTGGGGACGTCGATCCTCCTAGCCAACCTCTGCCCCACGAAGTTGACCCCGTCAGTTTGAAGGGCTTCCATTCTGGGCTCCTGACTCGATCTGGATCTGCTTCACCCTGGACAATAGCTCGGTTTTCTTCGCTTCTTGCAATGTCCTTGCAAGTTTCCCTTCTCTCCGCAATTCCAGCATCTAGGCGCACCATTTGCCTGCGGCTCTCGTTTTATTTCCACGCACTCACACCTACACTCGCCTGTCACTACCTCGCGAACCCGGGCAGTGGTACGACTCACATTTTTCGCTGCCTCAAGTTCAGACTATAAACCAATGCGTCCTTGACTGTTTTCTTTTGAGTTAAACGCACGGCTTGTTGCAATTCCGGGTCCTTTAGTGCGCTGATGAATGCTTCTGTTGCTGCGTCATCTCGATGTTCTGGGTCGTAACCTGGCTAAGCCAAAAGTGCTAGTCGCTCAATGTCTTGGGCTAGCTGCTGTAAGGTTTCGCCAGACTTCTGCATCCGATGCCGTAGCTCTGACCGATAAATCTGCTTCAGATGATCGCCTCCATAATGCATGTCAAGTGCACTCATTATAGCAGCCGTGTTTGAGTGCAACTCAACGGGGATCGTCTGCAAAAGCTCGGGAGCTGGGCCTCTAAGAGCAAGAATTCATGCAGTTACTCGTTCCTGCTCATTCCAGTGATTTGCCCTAGCGGCGGCTTCAAACTGGGTTTTGTAAATGCTGGTGAGGTGGTTACTACTGCCTTCGCTGCTTAAGTCCTTTTTCACTTTTTCCATCTCAATGTTGATTCTCTCCTCGACCTGGCTTTCCTTTTCCTCGACCTGGTAAACCTTTTCCTCGTCCTGGTCAACCTTATCCTCGACGCCCTTAATTTGTTAGTTCAGACTACCGAGCTCCGCTTTTATTTCGGTTGACTGTTTCTCCAGCTTCTGTGTGATGTCTGCCTTGATTTCGATCGCTTGGTGGTCCAGCTTCGCTGATTGTTCATCTAGCTTCGCTGATTGTTCATCTAGCTTCGCAGTTAAACTGGATGTTAAATTGGAGGACTGTTGTCGCTGCTCTTGCTGCATCAGCATCAACATTTGCATCAGCGCATTTTCTGATTTCTATGATTTTGGTGTTTCTGCAACCCTGGCTCCGAAATGGTAAATTCATTAATTTTAAACGTTAGCTTCGTAGTATTTTTATTATTTCGTCTTTGATTATTTTTTTCAGTTTTCACGTTACATTTCACAATTGCGCATTTTAAAAATGTTTATAAGTTTTCACTTTCAAAATTTTCATTCTCATTTCTGACACCATTGTCGCGTGTTATGGTTCTCGGGCGATAATTTTAATGTTCCGGGAAAGTGAAACCGCAGTGTCTTTTAGATTAAGTTAAAAGAGTTTATTTACATAGAAAACACAATCATGAATTTCACTATTTCGCAAAACGCATTTAAATCTACTTTTCTACTGTCTATCAACTTTATATTTCCACTGTCTTAACTATCAACGAAAATCCCTTTACTATTACTCAGTCAATATCGCCTTTACTTCACGCTCAACTCTATCGCAGTTTTACTATCGCGGTTTTACTATCCCCCCCATTCATTCAGCTCGGCTTTATATAGGGTCTCTAGTCATTCATTCCATTTTTCGTACATTGGCGAACTACCTGGAAAATTCGAGCAATTCTGAATGGAAGCAGTGACGTCACTTTCAGATGTTGATCATGCTTGGTCGATTCTTGTGTTTTCGAGTACATTCGGTTATTGATCATGATGTCATTGCTAGTTGCGACAGTAGCTCGCAGCAATGTTTGGACATGTCACAATATATATATATATATATATATATATATATATATATATATATATATATATATATATATAGATATATATATATATATATATATATATATATATATATATATTTATATATATATATATTTATATATATATATATATATATATATATATATATATATATATATATATATATATAAATTGACTCTGTGCAGTTAGTTTAAGACCACTTGATTATTTAAATTTTTGTAAGAAGTGTGTCTTTATTTTTGATACATTCTATGGCATTGTGCTTATATTGGCTCAAAAATCAGGCGTACAAAGAATACGTAGGTAGGAAAACCAGGAAGAACAGAGAACACTATGAAAATCTCAGAAGAGTAGCGAACAAGATAATTAGAATTAAGAAAAGAAAATACTATGACGTCCAATTGAGAAGCATCGATGTAAGTCTAGCGAGCAACAACACAAGACAAGCATGCAAAGTAGTGAAAAGCCTGAAACGTGGTTATTAGCCCAAAACTACGCTCTGTCGTGATGACATCGGAAATATCATTGCTGATGAAACCAAGATTAAGGAAAGATGGGCATCATATTTCAAGAACCTACTTAATCTTCCGCAAAGCTCTAGAATAACGGAGCCTGTATATATTTCCTGAGACTTTCCATTGGCCCCACTAGCCTTGGATGAAGTTTGTTTTACCATCAAAGCCCAAAAGAATAATAAAGTGCCGGGCATCGGTGAGATTCCAGTGGAGCTCATCAATGCTCATATGCCGAAAGAGTGTAGGCAATCAATTACATTCCCTATCCACAAAAAAGGTGACAAGCTACAGTGCTAAAATTATAGAAGCATAAGACCGGATCATACGCGAGCCGTTTTATTGGAGAGTATCAAGGTGGTTTTAGAGCAGGTAGATCGACAATAGACCAATTGTTCACTGTCAAGCAGGAACTTGAAAAATGCTGGGAGTTCAACATAGACGTACACCAAATTTTCGTTGACTTTAAGCAAACATACAACAGTATTGATTGTAACGTACTGTACGAAATAATACTTTGCTTTGGCATCCCGGCCAAATTAGTCCATCCTATCAAAATGACAATGACGTCGACGAACTCCCAAGTCCGCATCAATAACCAACTCACCGATGCCTTTGACACAAATATCGGACAAAAGCAGGAACATGGGCTGGCCCTATTGCTATTCAATTTGGCTCTGGAGTACGTCTTAAGGAAGCTACCTGTCGATACACGAAGTACATTACTATACACGTCGAGCCAAGTAGTAGCCTATGCGGACGACATCAACATTATGTCACGGTCATTAACAACTGGCAAAGAACTCTTCCTGAAACTCGACAATGAAGCAAAACTAGTAGGGCTACGAATCAATGAAAATAAAACAAAGCACATGATGCAGTCAAGGAAAACTACCTCAAGTAGACAAAATATCGCACTTGGCGAATACAGTATCAAACATGTGAGCAAATTTGTGTATTTAGGCGCCAAAATAATAAGAACCGATAATGAAAGAGACGAAATATGCCGAAGAATACAGCTCACAATTACAATATTTTTTTCAGTTTTGACGATCTTGAAGACCAGCTGCATGAACAGGAAAACATAGCTCCACGTATACGAATCTGTGATAAGACCTATGTTATGCTATGGATGTGAAACATGGATCCTAATCCAGGCATCCGCAGAAATATTGAACGCCTTTGAGTCACGGGTCCTGAGGCGAATAATCGGAGCAAAATTAAACGGAGGCCAATGGCAAATTCGATACAACCATCTCAACGACTGTAAGACTGCGGAAGCTGCAGTGGGCTGGCTACATAAATCGTACGGACAAACAACGGATACCCAAAAAGGTATTCGTTGGGAGAACTGGAGGCCGTAGACCAGTGGGGAAAACGAGGAAACGCTGGTCTGACTTGGTCGACGAAGACAGTTTATCGCTACTCGGATTTCGAACTTGGAGGACGCGTTCAATGTACCGAGACAGTTGGAGGCGCTATTTGCAAGAAGTAAGTCCCGAGAGGAGCTGTAGTGCTACGAAGAAGAAGAATTATATAAAACTCAACACGTCGAGTAACTTTCAACATTTAACACCACACATTTGCTACGCCAGCCTAACAGCTTGCTAGTAGGGGATGTGTCCCAATTGTCATGACAATGGTGATTAATTATTTTAACGTCATTAATTGTAATTAAATCGTTTCATTAATCTATTTCATCTTTATTCGCGTTAATTTGTTTTAGCGTTTTCGATTTAAATGTTTTACATTTCATCTTCTTAAAGATTATTGAAATTACGCTTATAATAATTCATTTTTAATGATTTTAAAATTGGACACAAAACCGTTATATCAAATGCAAAGTAATTTACTGCATTTTGATAAAAATGGCATTTAAAAAAGTAACCTATAATTTTTTGCAATAAAATATGAATTCTTCAACTCAAATGAACTTAATAATCTTTTCGAATCAAGTCACTTTTAAAAAAATAAAATTTTTCAATTTTGTTTTATCGGTAATATGAAAGTTAGTAATTATGTTGATCGAAATGTTAGCCTATCTTTCTATATTAATAAATTTGTGATGAATCCAGAACGTAGCATCCATTTATTAGTATCAGCTTTAGTGATTTGTGATTTGGAAACAATGGATATTAAAGCAAATAGCTTCGTTGGGATATCCAGTTTATACAATTAAAGGAAATCGAAACTCAAGCCTCATTGGAATATCCAATTTATACAATTTAAAGGAGTCGGAATCCACACTACCCCTTAATATGTATCGATATATATGTATATATATATATATATATATATATATATATATATATATATATATATATATACTCTGCCCATTTAGCTTAAGACCATCTGCGTCTTCGTTCAAATTAAGTCTCTGCTTAAACCAAATTTAGCAATTTTTGAGAATTTGAAACAGATGTGACGATTTCAGGTTGCTGTCTTTCAGAGAGCTTAGATTTTCGATTATTTCTTGATTTCGTTCCATATTCTGCAGGATTCTTCAATTGCATTATTACCACTTGGTGCGAGCGGCCAATTTGACGAGCGATTTCTCTGAATCCCACGATGGATTGCTCCAATTTGACCTTTTTCTTTGTCCGTAAGCCCTTCGACATTACGAATATTTATTGTCTCACTGTACTGCGAGTAAACGAATAACACGACTGGTCTTACCTTAACTGGACACCGCAAAAATGGATGAAGAAGATATGAATAATGATCATTTCACCAGCACGCACAGCCACTAGTTGAATTTACAACTTGAGCCAATATAAGCACAATGCCATAGAATGTATCAAAAATAAAGACACACTTCTTACAAAAATTTAAATAATCAAGTGGTCTTAAACTAACTGCACAGAGTCAATTTATATATATATATATATATATATATATATATATATATATATATATATATATATATATATATATATATATATATATATATATATATATATATATATATATATATATATATATATATATATATATAAATTGACTCTGTGCAGTTAGTTTAAGACCACTTGATTATTTAAATTTTTGTAAGAAGTGTGTCTTTATTTTTGATACATTCTATGGCATTGTGCTTATATTGGCTCAAGTTGTAAATTCAACTAGTGGCTGTGCGTGCTGGTGAAATGATCATTATTCATATCTTCTTCATCCATTTTTGCGGTGTCCAGTTAAGGTAAGACCAGTCGTGTTATTCGTTTACTCGCAGTACAGTGAGACAATAAATATTCGTAATGTCGAAGGGCTTACGGACAAAGAAAAAGGTCAAATTGGAGCAATCCATCGTGGGATTCAGAGAAATCGCTCGTCAAATTGGCCGCTCGCACCAAGTGGTAATAATGCAATTGAAGAATCCTGCAGAATATGGAACGAAATCAAGAAATAATCGAAAATCTAAGCTCTCTGAAAGACAGCAACCTGAAATCGTCACATCTGTTTCAAATTCTCAAAAATTGCTAAATTTGGTTTAAGCAGAGACTTAATTTGAACGAAGACGCAGATGGTCTTAAGCTAAATGGGCAGAGTATATATATATATATATATATATATATATATATATATATATATATATATATATATATATATATATATATATATATATATATATATATACATATATATCGATACATATTAAGGGGTAGTGTGGATTCCGACTCCTTTAAATTGTATAAATTGGATATTCCAATGAGGCTTGAGTTTCGATTTCCTTTAATTGTATAAACTGGATATCCCAACGAAGCTATTTGCTTTAATATCCATTGTTTCCAAATCACAAATCACTAAAGCTGATACTAATAAATGGATGCTACGTTCTGGATTCATCACAAATTTATTAATATAGAAAGATAGGCTAACATTTCGATCAACATAATTACTAACTTTCATATTACCGATAAAACAAAATTGAAAAATTTAATTTTTTAAAAGTGACTTGATTCGAAAAGATTATTAAGTTCATTTGAGTTGAAGAATTCATATTTTATTGCAAAAAATTATAGGTTACTTTTTTAAATGCCATTTTTATCAAAATGCAGTAAATTACTTTGCATTTGATATAACGGTTTTGTGTCCAATTTTAAAATCATTAAAAATGAATTATTATAAGCGTAATTTCAATAATCTTTAAGAAGATGAAATGTAAAACATTTAAATCGAAAACGCTAAAACAAATTAACGCGAATAAAGATGAAATAGATTAATGAAACGATTTAATTACAATTAATGACGTTAAAATAATTAATCACCATTGTCATGACAATTGGGACACATCCCCTACTAGCAAGCTGTTAGGCTGGCGTAGCAAATGTGTGGTGTTAAATGTTGAAAGTTACTCGACGTGTTGAGTTTTATATAATTCTTCTTCTTCGTAGCACTACAGCTCCTCTCGGGACTTACTTCTTGCAAATAGCGCCTCCAACTGTCTCGGTACATTGAACGCGTCCTCCAAGTTCGAAATCCGAGTAGCGATAAACTGTCTTCGTCGACCAAGTCAGACCAGCGTTTCCTCGTTTTCCCCACTGGTCTACGGCCTCCAGTTCTCCCAACGAATACCTTTTTGGGTATCCGTTGTTTGTCCGTACGATTTATGTAGCCAGCCCACTGCAGCTTCCGCAGTCTTACAGTCGTTGAGATGGTTGTATCGAATTTGCCATTGGCCTCCGTTTAATTTTGCTCCGATTATTCGCCTCAGGACCCGTGACTCAAAGGCGTTCAATATTTCTGCGGATGCCTGGATTAGGATCCATGTTTCACATCCATAGCATAACATAGGTCTTATCACAGATTCGTATACGTGGAGCTATGTTTTCCTGTTCATGCAGCTGGTCTTCAAGATCGTCAAAACTGAAAAAAATATTGTAATTGTGAGCTGTATTCTTCGGCATATTTCGTCTCTTTCATTATCGGTTCTTATTATTTTGGCGCCTAAATACACAAATTTGCTCACATGTTTGATACTGTATTCGCCAAGTGCGATATTTTGTCTACTTGAGGTAGTTTTCCTTGACTGCATCATGTGCTTTGTTTTATTTTCATTGATTCGTAGCCCTACTAGTTTTGCTTCATTGTCGAGTTTCAGGAAGAGTTCTTTGCCAGTTGTTAATGACCGTGACATAATGTTGATGTCGTCCGCATAGGCTACTACTTGGCTCGACGTGTATAGTAATGTACTTCGTGTATCGACAGGTAGCTTCCTTAAGACGTACTCCAGAGCCAAATTGAATAGCAATAGGGCCAGCCCATGTTCCTGCTTTTGTCCGATATTTGTGTCAAAGGCATCGGTGAGTTGGTTATTGATGCGGACTTGGGAGTTCGTCGACGTCATTGTCATTTTGATAGGATGGACTAATTTGGCCGGGATGCCAAAGCAAAGTATTATTTCGTACAGTACGTTACAATCAATACTGTTGTATGTTTGCTTAAAGTCAACGAAAATTTGGTGTACGTCTATGTTGAACTCCCAGCATTTTTCAAGTTCCTGCTTGACAGTGAACAATTGGTCTATTGTCGATCTACCTGCTCTAAAACCACCTTGATACTCTCCAATAAAACGGCTCGCGTATGATCCGGTCTTATGCTTCTATAATTTTAGCACTGTAGCTTGTCACCTTTTTTGTGGATAGGGAATGTAATTGATTGCCTACACTCTTTCGGCATATGAGCATTGATGAGCTCCACTGGAATCTCACCGATGCCCGGCACTTTATTATTCTTTTGGGCTTTGATGGTAAAACAAACTTCATCCAAGGCTAGTGGGGCCAATGGAAAGTCTCAGGAAATATATACAGGCTCCGTTATTCTAGAGCTTTGCGGAAGATTAAGTAGGTTCTTGAAATATGATGCCCATCTTTCCTTAATCTTGGTTTCATCAGCAATGATATTTCCGATGTCATCACGACAGAGCGTAGTTTTGGGCTAATAACCACGTTTCAGGCTTTTCACTACTTTGCATGCTTGTCTTGTGTTGTTGCTCGCTAGACTTACATCGATGCTTCTCAATTGGACGTCATAGTATTTTCTTTTCTTAATTCTAATTATCTTGTTCGCTACTCTTCTGAGATTTTCATAGTGTTCTCTGTTCTTCCTGGTTTTCCTACCTACGTATTCTTTGTACGCCTGATTTTTCTTGTCTAAGGCATTTTGGCACTCATCATCGAACCAATCATTTCTCTTGTGCTGGGCTTGATGTCCGATCGTCTCTTCTGCCACGCTCTTAATAGCCGCTTTTACTTCCATCCAACGCTCGTTGCTTGTTTTTAGCGATGTGTCTGAGAAGATGGGGGCCAGCTGGCTCTCGAGGGTATCCGTGAAATTTTTGGCCACAGGCGCCGTTTGGAGCCTTTCGATGTCAAATTTATGTAATGAGCTGGACTTCGAAATCCCTTCACGCCTTCACTCTCTAACGTCCCCACAAAGGAGGTATAAGTAGGATTTAGTAGCAGAGCTGTAGTTGTATTTATAGTTATTAACATTTCCCGGCATTTTATATCCCATTATTGCTATATTCGAAATGGTATTTGAATTGTTTCGAAAATATGCCAGTTTTAATCGATCCACCGAAATGGTTGTCTTTATTTTTCACTTTCATGGTGAAGGTCTTAAAATTTCGGTTACGAACCAGGTACGGACCTTCATAGGGTTGAGTTAGAGAATTATGAACAGGTGACCTACGTAGAAAAGCATGAGAACAAGTGTTCAGATCCATATAGACGCAGGTTCTGTGTTGACTGTTTGAAGTTACTCAAACAAGTTTTATATATGTATAAAATTCTGTAATCGACTCACTATAACTTCATTAGAAATTTTTGGTTGAGAAGAATTGATAAGGAAATCACCAGGTATACGAATATTTTACCCGTAAACCATCATTGCTGATTCATAAAGCGAAGTACGAATACCTAGCAGAACCATAGGTAGTGCTTCGAACCACGATTGCTCTTCATTAAAGGAGAACTTGTTTCAAAGAACGATGCCACCGCACAAGTAAACCATTAGTTTGTGGATGGTAAGGGGATGACCGTTTACGCTTGAAACCTAATTTGATATTTAGCTCCTTGCCTAAATGAGATTCAAATTGAGGACCCTGGACCCTGATCAGTAATAATAAATTTCGGTAACCCAAAACGTGAAACCCAATTTGTACAGAATGCTTGTACGATTGTGCTGAAAGGTTCTCATTGGAATGGCTTCCGTCCATTTTGTCATACGATCCATAATTATTAAATAATATTGACAATGGCTGACCATAGGAAAAGGTCCGATTATGTCAATGTAAATAATTTCGAACATTTCCGTTGGTGTATCGAATGGGCATAAAAGCGAAAAAATGTGTTGTGATTTTTCACCTTTGGCAATTATTGCAGGATTTTACTTTATCTTTAATTACAGCCCTCATTTTATTCCATAAAAACCTAGACGTGGTGGATTTGGTTGTTGTTCTAATTCCTGGAGGATGTGAATCATGAATTTGATGGAAAACCTGTTGTCTGAATTGTTGAGTAATAAATGGTTTTATTAAATTTTGGCTATGATCACAAAAAACTTTTAAAGAAGAATTTGGAATAGTGACTTTTTTAAAGCGTAATGAAGGATTTTGAAGGTGAGAATGTAGCTCAGCATCATTTTGTTGTGCTCTGGCAATTTCTTCAAAATCAAGGGATGATGGCAACTTAATCGTCTCTATTCTAGATAGAGTATCAGCGACTGAGTTATTGTTACTAGATATGTATTGTATATTGGTAGAGAATTGTGAAATATAGTTCAATTGCCGAGTCTGTATTGTAGAAGCCTTTTCCGGATTTTGTTGAAAAGCATACACTAGAGATTTCTGGTCAGTGAATATAGTGAACTGCCGACCTTCTAATATATGCCTAAAATACTTAATGGAATAGTAGATTGCTAAAAGCTCTCTAGCGTAAGCACTGTATCGAATTTGTGGTGGTAGCAATTTAATAGAGTAGAATCTGAGAAGATGCCAAATATTATCAATTTTCTGTTGGATGACTCCACCTATAGCGAAATTTGAAGCGTCTACTACTTAAGAAAGTTGAGCAGTTGAAGAAGGGAACTGTAGTAATGTGGCTTGGGATAGTTGTTGTTTTGATTTTTCGAATGCTTCCTTAGCACGAGAATCCTATTCGATTTTTTATTACCATCCTTCTTGTTACCGTTTAGGAATTTATTCAAACATCTACGGACTTTTGCGGCGTTTGAATAAACCGACGATAGAAATTAATCATTCCAAGATATTGTCTTAACTGCTTAAATTTTTCTGTTTTCGAAAAAATTTTTAATATTTGAGATACGTTCAGGACAAGGTTTTATACCTTGTGAGCTGATATAATGTCTAAGAATTTGAATTTCAGGTTTTATGAAGATATATTTTTCCAAATTAATAGTTAAACTGAATTCCTGTAGTCTTGTAAAGAGTGCATGCATATGAGTAAGATATTCATTTTAGTTATTAGACGCAACAAAAATGTTCTCAAGATATACGAAACAGAATGGCAAACCTCTAAGGACATTGTTGATAAATCTTTGGACTGTTTGCGCGGCGTTACATAACCCAAAGGTCATTGTTGTCCGCAGGGGGAATGCTGGTCGACAGGAATACTCTTGGAGGCTAGCTTTCTTTGGGTAGCGCCGCCCCCACGGACCCGATTATATGGGGGGCCCCGTGAGGTTCCCTCCTGGGATGACAGGTAACGACCCTGATTGGATCTGGACTACGCTTTAGACAACGAACTGGAGTTGATGCTTTGGGCTGGCGGATATGATGGTTTGGACCTAGTTGCTTTGCACGGTAGCGCCGAGGTGACACTCGCGTGTGAACGGCTCCAATTCAACTATCATACCCTCTCCGTCTCCTTGAACTAGAGGAGCTCCTAGACCGCATAGGGCATTATCGGAGGAGCTGGTTAAAGACCGAAGACGAGCAGAAGACTAAAGAAGTGCTGGGGCGAAATCTCAAGGCCACATGCAGCTAGCGCCACCAGTAAAAATCAATAAAAGAATGGCGGCTAGCCCAATCGAAGGAGATCGGGATAAAAGAAGGAAGGAAGAGCCACTTGATGGGCGTGGAGCACCAGATCACGGGTTCCAGATAGTGCTTACAAAAGGAGCGAAGAATGCCGCAAAGAAACTCCTTCAAAAAGTTGCCAGAAAGTAAATTCTCACGGATGCCCAATCAGAAAAAGTACCTGATGCAAAACAGGAGAGAAAGAAGCCCCGACGAAGACCCCGGCAGCAGGCACTGCTCGTTAAACCCTAAGATGGTCGATCCTACGCGGAGGTACTGCGGGACATCAGGGGAAACGTAAGGCCCGATGACACTAACACTGCTATTAAAGCAGTACGAGCAACGTGGTCGCGCCACCTACTGGTCGAATTTGGAGCAGAGGCCGAGAATAGGGAAGCATTCTGCGACGCAATAAAGAAAATTCTCGGCAAAAGCGCAACTTTAGCCTCGCTCGAACCGATTGCAACGATCGAAATACGAGACATAGACTGCGTGACGGATCTGGCCGAGGTAGAAGGGGCTATCAAAAGGGAGTTCCCTAGCGTGGGCGGAATCAAGGCGACGCTGACACCAGAAAACAACAGGGGACAACGCATGGCCATAACTGACTTGATCGAAAAGCACGCCGAACAATTTCTGAATAAGGGCAAAGTACGAATATGGTGGGTTGTCTGTAGGGTACGGCGAAGAGCAACGCCTCTTCAATGTTTCAAATGCCTTGGTTATGGTCACACCGCACAAGTATGCAAAGGACCCGATAAGAGTTCTCTATGTTACAAATGCGGTGAAATGGGACATAAAAGAAAAGAGTGTACGAATGCTAATCCAAGACCCGATTTTGGACACGCCTTGGGATCAGGAAAATGCCGGGTGTTCCAGGAAACCCTAGCCAAGGCAAAATCAGAACTTCGATGACCCGCATCCTGCAGCTAAACCTACATTGCAGTTCAACGGCCCAAAATCTGCTTGAGCAGTTTGCGAGGGACATGAAAGCCGACTTCATGATAAAAGTTCAGCATCATGGTATTCTGATGAAACTGGTACTGCCACCATCTGAGAGCTTTGGACGTGGGGATGGTTTTGTGTTAATTTGGCGCTCAGGGACCACCTTCTTTAGTTTGTACCTATCGTCTAACGAATCTATATCATCTTTCCAAGCCAAGCTTAATGCTGTGAAGGGAGCTGTTTCGAACGCAGACGCGAACGTGCTCGTTGGGGGAGACTTCAACGCTAAAGCAATCGAATGGGGCATGCCTCAAACAGATCCACGGGGAAAACGAGTCCTAGAAATGTTGGCCAGGACGGCACTCGTCGTACTAAACACCGGCAATATGCCGACTTTCCGCCGTATTGGCTGTGAAGGAACCATACCGGACGTGACATTCGCCTCGGAGTCCCTGTACGGAGGAAACATAACGGGAGAGTATTAAAGGGCTACTCAGAGATAAGCGATGTTGCCTCGTGACGTCCGTGCTCTCGGCTTTCTAAAATTGGATGGAACATCGGGGGGATGGACGTCGAGAGGTTTGACGAGGTGCTCACAGCAGGTGTACCGTTGCAGGGAGCTTCGGAGGGGACGGAGGAACTGGCAGCTCAAAACGTGGTGAACTCTACTATGAGCATCATCACGACTGCTTGTTGCGCTTCTATGCCACGTCGAAGACCCCGCCACGGCAAGCCCCCAGTGTACTGGTGGTCAACTGAAATCGCTGAAAAGCGAAGGGGTTGTCACAAACTTCGGTGTGAGGCTCAACGGGCACGGAACCGGGACGAGGCAAGCAACCGCGCAGCAGCATATAAGTCGGCCAGGAAATAATTTCGCAAATTGATCAACAACATTAAGGCTCGCTGCTGGCAAGATCTAGTGGACAATGTGAACAAGGATCCGTGGGGCCTTGGCTACAAGCTGGTCATGCGGAAGCTTGGTGCCCTACAGAAACCTTGTATACATGATGTGGAAAAGATGGACGCGATAGTGCGGGGACTCTTCCTCGCCCATCCCGTCCGTGTTGACGCTGTCCATGAAGAAACTGCAGTCGAGTGTCCACTCTTCACACAGCCGGAACTGGAAAAGGCAGTCTTTTCGTTGAAAGCGAGGAAGGCTCCAGGTCCAGATGGTGTTCCAGCTGAGGTGTTGCGGCTTGTCTATCACCATTGTCCTGACTTGCTGCTCAGCACATTCAACGCTTGCCTACGGAACTGGGTTTTTCCGGTACGATGGAAGGTGGCGAGGCTCGTGCTGATCAGCAAGGGGAAGGGAAATTCCGAATCGCCGTCTGCATACCGCCCGTTATGCATGCTAGACACGGCTGGAAAGTACTAGAGAAACTCATCAAGGGAAGACTCACTGACGCGGTTCGTGCTGCTGGGGACCTATCTCCTCGGCAGTACGGCTTTAGAGCAGGACGTTCTACCATTGATGGGATTGTAGAGGTGGTGAGCGCGGTCCAAAAGGCAGAGGCATATAGTCGCACCAAGCGACGGATCGTCCTGTTGGTGACACTCGACGTCAGGAATGCCTTCAACTCTGCTAGCTGGGTGGATATTCTGGATACGCTGGAAAACTCTTTTCAAGTTCCAGAATATCTAATGCGGCTTTTGAGGAACTACCTAAAGGACCGAAGCCTGCTCTACGACATGACACAGGGCCAACGAAGGATGGAAATAACATCGGGTGTTGCCCAGGGATCTATCCTTGGTCCGGACCTATGGAACGTGTCTTACGACGGGCTACTGAGACTGGAGATGCCAGATGAGTCGCGCTTGGTCGGCTTTGCACATGCTGCTGCGGCTCTGGTCGCTGGACGCACTGTTGAACAGGCGCAACTTAGGCTAGGTATGCTAATGCGTCCAGTGAGGGACTGGATGACTGCTCGCGGGCTCAGTTTAGCACTGGAGAAAACCGAAGTGGTCATCTTGACAAAAAAGAGAATCCCTAGAGTAAGGATGATCAGTATTGGAGACATACGAATCGAATCGAAGCCAGCGGTGAAGTACCTGGGGCTACTGATCGACTCGAAGATGAGTGCCTCTGAGCAAATCAGAGCAACGACTGAGAAGGCTGCTTCAGGAGTATCGGCTTTGAGTCGACTTATGGCTAATGTAGGGGGACCCAGCCCATCAAGAAGACGCCTCTTGATGAGTGCTGTAGGGTCAGTGCTACTGTGCGGAGTAGAAGTATGGGGCGACGCTCTCAGTAAGGAGGTATACCGAAAACGTCTGGCACAGGTACAGAGAAGAAAAGCACTGAGGATTGCATCTTCGTATCAAACAGTCCCTAATTCTGCGGTGAGAGTGATTGCAGGCGTGATACCTGTCGCCCCCTTGCGCCGCGCTACTTACCTGCGCCGAAACGAGGATGAGAGGGAGAAGGTTGTCCGCGAGGAGAGACAGCGCTCGCTCAACGATTGGCAGCAGTCTTGGGTGAGTTGCATGAAGGGAAGGTGGACTGCGTGCCTCATCCCGGATGTGAGACCGTGCCTAATTCGAAGGCATGGTGAGACTGACTTCTATCTGACCCAGTTTTTGAGCGGGCATGGGTGTTTTCAGTCTTACCTGCACAAGATCGGTAAGTCACGGTCCCCCGATTGTCGGTTTTGCCCAGGAGAGGAGGACAATGCCTGCCACACAATTTTTGCGTGCAAAAAATGGGTCAGGCTGCGAAGTAACCTCTATAGGAAGACGGGAGAGCTCGCCCCCGGATAATATAGTCGCGGCAATGCTCGAATCGGTTGACAAATGGAACCAGATGGCACATTATGCTCGGGCAGTCCTACAATATAAAAGGGACTCACAGCAGCCGGGGGCGCTGGGACTGGGGGATCGCTCTATTGGCATTTCCTCTTCCCCTCTCCCCTCCCTCTAGGTGAGGGATACTCCAGCTTGAAGGCGCCTCACGGCGTAACAAAACGAGACCTGGCCCGAAGTAATGTGTCAAACGGTTCCAGGCTGGGTTCTCAGGTTGACAGGGGAGGTGTTTAGTGGGTAGTCCAGTCGCGCATGGGAGTCCCACACCCTGTGCATAAATGGCATTCACCTCCCTACCACAAAAAAGGTCATTGTTGGGAAGTTGGATAATCTAAAAGGTGTACAGATTACCGTCTTTCCTATGTCAGATTCTTTAACGGGAATCTGATGGTATGCTTTGACCAAGTCTAGTGTTGAAAATATTTTAGTTGTATGCAGGTAATTTGTAACATTAAGAATATGCGGAAGTCGATAACTGTAAGGTACAGTGATGCTGTTTAATCGTCGATAATCGCCACATGGTCTCCAATCGCCATTTTTCTTTTAACAAGATGTAATGGGGGATGGCTGGGCTTTTTGATGCACGAGAAATACCTGACGCTAAAATCTTATCAAAATTCCTCTTAGCATCCGACAATCTTTCCCCGTTTAACCTTCTAACCTTATAGAAATTGGGAATTCCAGATGTAATAATTAGGTGAGTAACGGAATGTTTAATTGGCTTAAGTGTGCCTCCGTCTACAATAATGTCGGTGAATTGCTTTAACGATTCCTTCAATTAATTATTGATATCAATAGAAAGCAAGATTTCCGAAAACTCATAAAGTGATTGCGAAATTTTGGCTTTACTAGTTAATGGACCAATGAGTGATCAACGTATTTCCGCAAAAAATTAGCACCGATAATAGGTTTGATTACATCAGCAATAATAAAATTCCATGTAACAGAAAGGGAAGACCCTAAGTTTTAATTTTAGTGGCATTAGTAGCTGTTAAGTAAAGAGAAGAAGATTTATTATGCTTAAAAAGAAGAACAGAAACTTCTAATTCTGTTTCAATGAGATATATCTAAATCTCGACCATTTGCGAGGATACACCCTGTTTGCGTCGGGACTCTTCTGTCCCGGCCGAATTTAAAAAAACACTTGCAGTTCGCAATTTTCTATATTTGGACTGTTTTTAATTTTGAAAATTTATCCGCACCGTTTCGCTAATTGTATTATTTCTATTGAATTTTAATTATTTTGAATTCAACAAGTTTCACTTCTTATGTTCTTTCACTATGTCTTCTCTCTATCCAACTGCTAATATTTTTCCGTTCTATTGTAACTGAAACGTCGATCGCGACTACCAACTGAAGACTTGCGGCGCAAAATTATACAACTCTAACGCCAAACAAAACGCAACATAATTGCTGGAAATCATATCATATCCATTCATGCAAAAAGTGCACACGCACGCACGGACGATCCCACGATTTGAGCTGACCGTGCGTACATGTGCACTCATCGTATGCAGTCACAGCACGATACGATTATAGCATCATTTGCAATGTGCAATGTTCGCACTATGCAAATGATACCATGCAATGTGTGCACATGTGGACGTTGCATACATGATGGGTGGCCATGAAGTCGATACGGGCAATGAAATGCTCGTATCAGTTTCATGGCAATTTACGACGCGATACTGACCCGCAGCAAATATTGTTGCAATAAAAAATGCAAAACAAATTTTGAATTCAACATCCACCTCCCCGTTGGACGCTCAGTTCCAACTCCTCCAGTGTGTGTGGTAAGCTGTGACGTCGGGGAAGCGGTATAGGTTACCTGGGTCGTGGTTGGCACCGTCCATCTCTTGATCTGCACCAGAGGTAGATAATGAGCCCGGCAAGCGGAATGAGGCTCAGATATCTGACGGTATATTGGTGTATGTCGTGAGCATCAATAGGGTTGGACAAATCTTGGGCTTGTAGTTGAATTCGCAGGGCGTCGATTTCCGTGGAATACGTCTTGAATTGTGCCGGATGGTTGCGGAATTCCATGTGGTAATGTGCTCTCGAGTGCTGCGTTTGTATGGTGCTCTCATGGAGACGATGACCCTGAATTATCACTGTATCAGATTTGAGGGTGCAATCTGGCGCCAGCTGCAGAACCCCAGACCCTTGCAGCGTCAGTGTAGTCGTATTACCACTGCATACGATGTGAGTAACGACGCGATTCGTGAAGACATAAATCCACTCGTTCGAATGCGGAATGTTGGTCCAGGAAAAGGTTGCAGGCAACTCAATCAGGTGACACTCGGCAGGTCGTGCACGAGGACCAGGAAGACTTCCCATAATTTGGTCGAAAAGCTGTGGCCTCGCTTGAACACATCGCACGCATCGTCGCACAATTGATCCTACCAGCAGCTTCCCTTTGATGGGCCAGAAGCGTTGTCTTGTCATGGCAAGCAGCGCCTGAGCTCCAAGGTGGCAGTTGTCGCGATGGACGTCTGTCATCAGCAACCTTGTAAACAAATTCGTGTACGGCAGCAGCATCGGATGCTTGGTCTCGAAAGGGAGCTTCGAAGCCTCTAGCATTCCGGCAACGCGTAGGATTCCGTCCGAATCCAGTAAAGGAGCCAGCCCTGGCAGTGGGTTATTTTTGTTGACCTGCCTCGAGTTGAATATCCCGTAAGTCCTCGCGAAAGTTGTCTTGTTTAATGCATTTCACTATGACTACCAGGGCTCTGGAAAGTTCTTGACTTGTGACTGCTGGATTGCGCACTTGAGGAAGCTGAGAGTTTGGTCTGCAACGCTCCACAAAACGCAGCACGTAGGCTACTACCCGTTGCAGCCTTCGGAATGAGTTGCCGTGTTGAACCTCGTGCATGAAATGAATGTTCGCCTTGGCTGCCGTTAGTGTGGTTGCCTTGATTCGCCTTTTTTCCAACTCACAGGATCCTTTATGCTTGTACTCGGGCGGCCACTCCGCCTCGGGTCTTCTCAGGAAAGATGGTCCATGTAACCATAGCTCACAACCACCTAGTTCAGCTGGGGCCAAACCACGGGATAGGATGTCGGCAGGATTCTCTCGTGAAGCAACGTGACGCCATTGGTTTGATCTCGACAGCAATTGAATCGTCGAGACACGATTTGCAACAAAAGTGTTGTAGGACGAGGCAGTCGAGTTGATCCACGCTAACACAATTTCAGCATCCGACTACAAGACATGGAAGACATCTGTTAGGTTGAGTGCCATTTTGACTTGCTTTGTCAGTTCTGCACCCAGCTTTGCAGCACACAGTTCCAGGCGGGGAACAGTTAGCACTTTGATTGGGGCTACCCTTGTTTTCGCACACAGCAGCCGGACACTAACTTGACCACCCCTTGATGTTGAGCGGACGTATATAGCGGCACCATATGCCTTCTCGGGGGTATCACAGAAGGTATGTAACTGCAACTGTGCTGGCTTCTCGCAGGTGCTAAAGTGTCGGGGAAAACGAACCTTCTGCAATGATGGTAGCTCACTGCGAAACTGGGCCCACTGCGTGTGGATCCCGGCTGGCAAGGCTGCGTCCCAGTCCAGATTCAAACGCCACAATGCCTGCAGGAACAACTTGGGCTTCACAATAACTGGTGCGAGGATGCCCAATGGATCGAAGATCCTGGCGATCGTCCTTTTGGTGAATTTTACCTCAGTGAGGTCTAGATTGATGTGGATTTGATATTTGTCCGCTTTCGGCAGCCAAATTACTCCCAAGGTTTTGATGTAGTCTTCCGATAGACTACTGAAGTTCAGTTGGACCTGCTGGTCCTCGGCCTTTTTTTTGTGGTAGGGAGGTGAATGCCATTTATGCACAGAGTGTGGGACTCCCATGCGCGACTGGACTACCCACTATACACCTCCCCTGTCAACCTCAGCCTTGATTGGTTGCAGAAGGCTAGGATGATTCGCGAACCACTTGCGCAAACGCATGGCGGCACTCACAAGTATTTTGCGCAACTCACTCTGCTTCTGAATTGCCTCAGTCAATGTGTCAGCCCCGGTCATGACATCATCCATGTAAAAGTCATTCTGCAATGCTTGGCTGCCCAAAGCAGCTTGATGCCGTTCTGCTTGAGCTAGGATTTGAAGGCACTTGGTTGCGAGATACGGGGCAGATATTGTACCGTACGTCACGGTCTTCAACTGATAATAACGCAAAGGCTGAGATGGACTAGTTCTCCAAACCACTACATGAAACTTGTGATCGTCGGTGTCAAGCACTATTTGCCGATACATTTTTTCAATGTCGGCCGTGAAGACAAAGCGTAGCATGCGGAAGCGGAGCACAATTGCAAACAGATCATCCTGAATCATTGATCCGGTGTGTAGAAGATCGTTCAAGGAGATGTTCGTGGCCGTTTTACTGGACGCGTCGAAGACCACTCTCAATCGGGTGGTACTACTCTCCGGCTTCAGAACGCAGTGGTGTGGCAGAAAATAATGTGCTTCCTTGCCTGCTGATCACTTGATTTCTTCCATGTGCCCAAGTCGTTCGTACTCGTTCATAAATTCTGCGTACTGTAACTTCAGCTCGGGATTCCTTTCCAGTCTGCGTTCGATTGCAATGAATCTGCGTATGGCAACGTCCTGCGACTCGCCCAGCATTCCAGAGCCCTTGTTGAAAGGAAGTCGAACCATGAAACGACCGTTCGACTCCCGTTGCGTTGTCTGTACAAAGTGTGCTTCGCAAGCGCTTTCAGTGGTAGTAAATTTGTGTGTTGAGTCTGGCACTTCTTCCACCTCGCAGAAACGTTTAATGGTCTCGCACAACCAAGCGACGGATCGTCCTGTTGGTGACACTCGACGTCAGGAATGCCTTCAACTCCGCTAGATGGGTGGATATTCTGGATACGCTGGAAAACTCTTTTCAAGTTCCAGAATATCTAATGCGGCTTTTGAGGAACTACCTAAAGGACCGAAGCCTGCTCTACGACACGACACAGGGCCAACGAAGGATGGAAATAACATCGGGTGTTGCTCAGGGATCTATCCTTGGTCCGGACCTGTGGAACGTGTCTTACGACGGGCTACTGAGACTTGAGATGCCAGATGAGTCGCGCTTGGTCGGCTATGCGGATGATGTTGCGGCTCTGTTCGCTGGACGCACCGTTGAACAAGCGCAACTTAGGCTAGGCATGCTAATGCCTCAGCTTGAAGGCGGCCCACGGCGTAACAAAACGAGACCTGGCCCGAAGTAATGTGTCAAACGGTTCCAGGCTGGGTTCTCAGGTTGACAGGGGAGGTGTTTAGTGGGTAGTCCAGTCGCGCATGGGAGTCCCACACTCTGTGCATAAATGGCATTCACCTCCCTACCACAAAAAAAAATTGGTGTCTTCTGCCAGGATTCCACAGGTAATTGATGAAGTTTCAGGGTTGCCGACCTTTCCTGCTACAATCCAACCGAGCAGTGTATTCTGAAGCACTGGAACTATAATTCAATGTAAATATTTTGTACCTTGTTTGGTTCATGAATAAATAAATAAATAATTTTCATGTTACCGATAAAACAAAATTGAAAGATTTTACTTTTTAAAATTGAAAATTTCAAATGTTTCTTGTTGTAAAATTAAATGATTTGAGTTGAATCGTAAAAATTCTGAAGTTCATTCGAATTGAGGAATTCAAATGTTATTGCAAAAAATCGTGAGTAACTTTTTGAAATGTCATTTTTAATAACAATGCAGTAGATTAGTTTGTACTTGATATAAAGGGTTTGTGTCCAGAATTAAAATCATTGAAAACTAAAATGAAATTGTTGTAAGTGTAATTTCAATATTCTTTAAGAAGAAAGGAAAAGGAAATGTAGAACTGAAATGTTGAACATTTAAATCGACAACGCTAAAACAAATAAATGATAAAATGGATTAATAAAGACGATTTAATTAAAATTAAAGACATTAAAATCAAGGACCATTGTCATGACAGTCATCACATATTCTTAATAACCTCATTATGGAGTTTCATCATGAGGTTTGTTTTTCTTTACACTTTTTTTGACAGATCACGCGTGACTCCTGCCAAACTATAATGTAATTTTTACTCAATATTGTTTGAACAATCATCATGGAAAGACCGCAATAACGTATCCAAATTGTTCGCTACTTCACATACAGCGAGAGAAACAGTGGACTTATTGAAAAATGATTCCACGTTTTGGAACAATAAATTGGCCGCCTAGACAGTGTGCTTTCACGCCTTTATATATATATATATATATATATATATATATATATATATATATATATATATATATATATATATATATATATATATATATATATATATATATATATATATATGTATAAGACATGGGTAACGCAGCGCTGCGCCGCGCAATTGCGTTGAAGCACTATCAATGATAACACTGCGTTGATACCGATCCTCGGTATCAGCAGCGCAGTAGCGCATTTCGGCATCAACCTCTATGTCGAAAAATTTAACGCAGCATACCTTCCTCTTTATAATGAAATAAACATCCGGTCATTTTATTAAAAAATGGCATTTTTCTTTTAATATCAAAATACCACATCTTATTGGATTTAAGTATGGAAAATTTCATGGAAAGGATATGGTCCTGTAAGTCTGGTTGTGGTGGTCATTTGCTTGATGTCATTTTCCATTATTAACAGCATACCTTCTTCTTTAAAATGAAATAAACACCCGATCATTTATATTAAAAAATGGCATTTTTCTTTTAATATCAAAATAACACCTCTTGCATTGGCAATGCCAAGCCATTTGGCTTAGCGCTACGTTACGGCGCGGCGCCAGTGTATCAAGCATAGAAGCGTGCGATCATGGTATCGCAGCACTATGGTATCAATGCAAACAAAAGCGCAAAATATATCAAGCATATGTTAGTCCTATGAAATCACAGTATCATAGCGCAAACGTATCAGCGCAGTGCGTTGATACATATATATATATATATGTATATATATATATATATATATATATATATATATATATATATATATATATATATATATATATATATATATATATGTATATATATATATATATATGTATATATATATATATATATATGTATATATATATATATATATATATATATATATATATATATATATATATATATATATATATATATATATATATATATATATATATATGTATATATATATATATATATATATATATGTATATATATATATATATATATATATATGTATATATATAATATATATATATGTATATATATATATATATGTATGTATATATATATATATATATGTATATATATATATATATATGTATATATATATATATATGTATATATATATATATATATATATATATATATATATATATATATATATATGTATATATATATATATATATATATATATATATATATATATATATATATATATATATATATATATATATATATATATATATATATATGTATATATATATATATATATATATATATAAATATGTATATATATATATATATATATAAATATGTATATATATATATATATATATATATATATATATATATATATATATATATATATATATATATATATATATATATATATATATATATATATATATATATATATATATATATATATATATATATATATATATATATATATATATATATATATATATATATATATATATATATATATATATATATATATATATATATATATATATATATATATATATATATATATATATATATATATATATATATATATATATATATATATATATATATATATATATATATATATATATATATATATATATATATATATATATATATATATATATATATATATATATATATATATATATATATATATATATATATATATATATATATATATATATATATATATATATATATATATATATATATATATATATATATATATATATATATATATATATATATATATATATATATATATATATATATATATATATATATATATATATATATATATTTATATACAGAGGTGGCCAAAAGTGATCGGACAATACAAGAAACAAACAATAAAATACTTTTACGAGCATAAGCTTTGAAATGAAATAAAAATTTTTCCCTTATATAAAAGTCACTTGTATTCTCAATTAATTGCACAAAAAAAATAAAACAGAAATAAAAAGAATTTCACAAGAAAATTAACAACTAATTCAAATTCACATTGCATCAAGTGGACAAAAGTAATCGGACATTCAATTGTAATACTTTTCTTTCTGATGATTCCATTAGAACATAGGCTTTTAATATCTAGTTGCGTATCCTTTTTGTTTTATAACTTCTGTTAACCTATTGGGCATAGACTGTACCAACTTACGGGTAACGTCCGGAGTAATGTTGTCCCATTCTTCTAATAACACCGTCTTCAGTTGACTTTTATTAGTAATGTGATGGTTCCTTATTTTTTTATCCAGATGATCCCAAAGATGTTCGATGGGATTTAGGTCTGGGGATTGCGGTGGTGTTTTTAATTGACCAGGAGTGTTGAAAAGTAGCCACATACGAACATCATGAGCTGTATGCTTTGGGTCATTATCTTGCTGGAACAAATAATGACCATCAAGACCCAATTTTCGTGCACTTTTTTTCAAATTTTCTTTCAAAATCGACAAGTAACCTAGTTTGTCCATAGGTTCGTCAATGAAAACAAGTTCTCCTACACCGTTGGCAGCCATGCAACCCCAGACCATTACACAGCCACCTCCGTGTTTTACTGTATGTTGAATGTTTTTGTGATGAAGCTCACTATTTTGAGTTCTCCACACCAACAACCTGCCGTCGGAGTGGTAGATATTAAACTTACTCTCATCAGAGAATATGATACGAGTCCAAAAGTCGAGCGGCTTGCTTTTAAATTCTTTTGCAAAGCATAATCTTTTCTTCTTATTAACTTTGCTAATTAGTGGTTTCTTTCGAGGTACTCTCGCTTGATAACCAGCACGGCTGAGAGCTCTACGAATAGTCCGGGCACTAACATTGGTACCATTTACATCTGCTAATTGATCCCTAATACTTCTGGACGTTGTAGTCGGATTCTTTTTAACAATTCTTAAGATTTTTCGTGCGTCTGTCTCTGTTAGTTTACATGGTCGACCACCCCTAATTTCGTTTTCCACCTGATTATTTTTTCTGAACCGTTTCACGATATCGAAAACTGTCGAACGACTTCTTCCAATTATTTTTGATATTTCAGAAAAGGATTTATTCTCTTTATACAACTTTATTATAACTTTTCTTTCATGTATACCGGTTTCTTTGCAATTCTTAGCCATGTTTAACTTTCTTCACTTAAAACTGACAAGTAAATGACTGATATCAGAAAAACACATATCAACATATAATTAGGGGAATTCCCTTTTAAACTCGGAAATGAAAAGAAAAGAATTGCTCCAAACTTCAATGACTAATTTCACACTTTTCAAAATGTCCGATTACTTTTGTCCACCTGATGCAATGTCAATTTGAATTAGTTGTTAATTTTCTTGTGAAAATCTTTTTATTTCTGTTTTATTTTTTTGTGCAATTGATTGAGAATACAAGTAAGTTTTATATAAGGGAAAATTTTTTATTTAATTTCAAAGCTTATGCTCGTAAAAGTATTTTATTGCTTGTTTCTTGTATTGTCCGATCACTTTAGGCCACCTCTGTATATATATATATATATATATATATATATATATATATATATATATATATATATATATATATATATATATATATATATATATATATATATATATATATATATATATATATATATATATATATATATATATATATATATATATATATATATATATATATATATATATATATATATATATATATATATTGTTACATGTACAAATAATTCTGCGAGCTACTGTCGCAATTGTTTTCACAACCATTAAGAACATCATGATCAACAAACGAAGGTACTAGAAAGCAAGAGAATCCACCAAGCATAATCAACATCCGAAAGTGACGTCACTGCGCCATTGCTCGAATATTCCAGGTAATTCGCCAATGTACGAGAAATGGATTGAATGACTAGAGACCCTATATGAAGGCGAGCTGCGTGAATGGGGGGATTATTACAACCGCGATATAGTAAAACTGCGATAGTGTGGAGTGCGAATTAAAAGCGATATTGATTGTGAAGTGATAGACAGTTGAATTAAAAATTGATAGACAAGTTGTAAAATAGTGAAATCAATTATTGTGCATTCTTAGTAAATAATCTCTTTTAACTTAATTTAAAAGACAGTGCGTTTTCACTTTCCCGGAATATTAAAATTATTGGCCGCGAACCATAGCACGCGACAGTGGTGTCAAGAAGTGAGAAAGGAAGTTTTGAAAGTGAAAAACTTTTAAACATTTTTGTTTTTGTGGTAGGGAGGTGAATGCCATTTATGCACAGAGTGTGGGACTCCCATGCTCGCAAGAAGGCGACTGGACTACCCACTAAACACCTCCCCTGTCAACATGAGAACCTAGCCTGGAACCTTTTGACACATTACTTCGGGCCAGGTCTCGTTTTGTTACGCCGTGAGGCGCCTTCAAGCTGGAGGATCCCTCTTCTAGCGGGAGGGGAGAGGGGAAGAGGAAGTGCTAGACAAGCGATCCCCCGGCTGCTATGAGTCCCTTTTATCTTTTAGGACTGCCCGAGCATAATGTGCTACCTGGTTCCAGTTGTCAACTGATTCGAGCATCACCGCAACTATATTATCCGGTGTGAGCTCTTCCGTCTCCCTGTAGAGTTCCCTTCACAGCCTGACCCATTTTATACACGCAAAAATGTGTGGCAGGCATTATCCTCCTCTCCTGGGCAATACCGACAATCGGGGGACCGTGACTTACCAATCTGATGAGGCGCGCAGTCCACCTTCCCTTCGTGCAATTGACCCAAGACTGCTGCCAATCGTTGAGCGAGCGCTGTTAGCGCGGCGCTCTCGAGTAAGAAGGGCGACAGGTATCACACCTGCAATAATTCTCACCACTGAATCAGAGACTGTCGAATACGAAGATGCAATTCCCAGTGCTCCTCTTCTCTGTACCTGTGCCAACCGTTTTCGGTATACCTCCTTGCTGAGAACGCCGCCCCATACCTCTGCTCCGTACAGTAGCACTGACCCTACACCACTCATCAAGAGGCGTCTTCTTGACGGGCTGGGTCCCCCTACGTTGGCCATAAGTCAACTCAGGGCCGATATTCCCGAAGTAGCCTTCTCAGCCGTTGCCCTGATTTGCTCAGAGAAACTCATCTTCGAGTCGATCAGTAGCCCCAGGTACTTCACCGCTGGCTTCGATTCGAGTCGTAAGTCGCCAATACTGATCATCCTTACTCGAGGGATTCTCTTTTTTGTCAAGATGACCACTTCGGTTATCTCCAGTGCTAAACTCAGCCCGCGAGCAGTCATCCAATAGCAAACCGAGCCTAAGTTGCGCTTATTCAACGGTGCTTCCAGCGACCAGAGCCGCAACATCATCCGCATAGCCGACCAAGCGTGACTCATCTGGCATCTCAAGTCTCAGTAGCCCGTCGTAAGACACGTTCCACTGGCCCGGACCAAGGATAGATCCCTGGGCAACACCCGATGTTATTTCCATCCTTCGTTGGCCCTGTGTCGTGTCGTAGAGCAGGCTTCGGTCCTTTAGGTAGTTCCTCAAAAGCCGCATTAGATATTCTGGAACTTGAAAAGAGTTTTCCAGCGTATCCAGAATATCCACCCATCTAGCGGAGTTGAAGGCATTCCCGACGTCGAGTGTCACCAATAGGACGATCCGTGGCTTGGTGCGACTATATGCCTCTGCCTTTAGGACCGCGTTCACCACCTCTGCAATCGCATCAATGGTAGAACGTCCTGCTCTAAAGCCGTACTGCCGAGGAGATAGGTCCCCAGCAGCACGAATCGCGTCAGTGAGTCTTCCCTTGATGAGTTTCTCTAGCACTTTCCCAGCCGTGTCTAGCATGCATAACGGGCGGTATGCAGACGGCGATTCGGGATTTTCCTTCCCCTTGCTGATCAGCACGAGCCTCGCCACCTTCCATCGTACCGGGAAAACCCCGTCCCGTAGGCAAGCGTTGAATGTGCTGAGCAGCAAGTCAGGACAATGGTGATAGACAAGCCGCAATACCTCAGCTGGAACACCATCTGGACCTGGAGCCTTCCTCGCTTTCAATGAGAGGACTTCCTCCTCCAGTTCCAGCTGTGTGAGAGTGGACACTCGACTGCTGTTTCACCATGGACAGCGTCAACACGGACGGGATGGGCGGGGAAGAGTCCGCGCAATATCGCGTCCATCTTTTCCGCGTCATGTATACAAGGCTTCCGTAGGGCACCAAGCTTCCAAACATTTTTAAAGTGCACAGTCGTGAAATGTAACGTGGAAACTGGTAGAAAAAAATAATAATAAAAGCCGAAATAATAAAAATACCACGAAGCTAACATAAATGAATTTACCATGGCGGGTGAGCCCTCAGATGCGGAAAAAGGCGCAGAATGTGGAGAAGCAGAAACACCAAAATCAATGGAACCAGAAAATGCGGTGATGCAAATGTTAATGCTGATGCAGCTAGAGCAGCGACAACAGGCATCCAGTCTAACTGCGAAGCTAGATGAACAATCAGCGAAGCTAAATGAACAATCAGCGAAGCTATATGAACAATCAGCGAAGCTGGACCAACAAGCAATCGAAATCAAGGCAGACATCACACAGAAGCTGGAGAAAAAGTCAACCGAAATAAAAGCGGAGCTCGGTAGTCTGAACTAACAAATTAAAGGCGTCGAGGATAAGGTTGACCAGGACGAGAAAAAGGTTGACCAGGTCGAGGAAAAGGAAAGCCAGGTCGAGGAGAGAATCAACCATGAGATAGAACGAGTGAAAAAGGAATTGGAAGCAGCGAAGGCAGTAGTAACCACCTTACCAGCCCCGCTTACAACCGCAGCCCAAAGCTCATCCAGAAATGTCAAAGCACATCCAGCAATGTCAGAGCACCCATATTCGACGGGCAAACGGTCTGGAGCATTTACAAAACCCAGTTTGAAGCCGCCGCTAGGGCAAATCACTGGAATGAGCAGGAACGAGTAACTGCATTAATTCTTGCTCTTAGAGGCCCAGCTCCCGAGCTTTTGCAGACGATCCCCGTTGAGTTGCACTCAAACACGGCTGCTATAATGAGTGCACTTGACATGCATTATGGAGGCGATCATCTGAAGCAGATTTATCGGTCACAGCTACGGCATCGGATGCAGAAGTCTGGCGAAACCTTACAGCAGCTAGCCCAAGACATTGAGCGACTAGCACTTTTGGCTTAGCCAGGTTACGACCCAGAACATCGAGATGACGCAGCAACAGAAGCATTCATCAGCGCACTTAAGGACCCGGAATTGCAACAAGCCGTGCGTTTAACTCAAAAGAAAACAGTCAAGGACGCATTGGTTTATAGTCTGAACTTGAGGCAGCGAAAAATATGAGTCGTACCACAGCCCGGGTTCGCGAGGTAGTGACAGGCGAGTGTAGGTGTGAGCGCGTGGAAATAAAACGAGAGCCGCAGGCAAATGGTGCGCCTAGATGCTGGAATTGCGGAGAGAAGGGGAACTTGCAAGGACATTGCAAGAAGCGAAGAAAACCGAGCTATTGTCCAGGGCGAAGCAGATCCAGATCGAGTCAGGAGCCCAGAATGGAAGCCCTTCAAACTGACGGGGTCAACTTCGTGGGGCAAAGGTTGGCTAGGAGAAGCGACGTCCCCAGCACAACCATCACCGTGTCAAGACTACATCGTGGAGAAGCAGACTTATGCCTTCCGGGTCAAGTTCATGGAGAACATTGCACCATAACAATCGACACTGGTGCAACCCGATCGATTATCTGGCCAGACCTAGTGAGGCCACAACTACTTCACTGGGGCAGGATTTTCTCACTACGGACAGCTACGGGAGAAACTGCACCTGTTCATGGAGAGGTCAACCTCCAGATACAGTTGGGAGACCTTGTGTTCCGACATAATTTTCTGGTCGCGAACATTATGGATGACTGCATTCTCGGAATGGATTTTCTGCGACCACATGGAATCACGTTGGATGATTTGGACAAACGGGTATTGAAATGGCAGAACGTCGAAGTATTGATGGAGGATCCGCGCGTCCAAACTCCCAAGATGAATGTTGTAGTATGTCCCGACACTGATGTACCGAATTCTTCCGAAAGCATTGTATGGGCCAAGCTTGATGGTGATTCTGGAGACCACCGATCTTATCTGATAGAGCCAATGAAGACGTCCGCATTGCGCAGTTTGATTGTAGGACGAAGCTTTGTAAGATCTATAAGGAACGGATACGTGCCGGTTAGAGTCCTTAACACCGCAGACTCAACCATGAGCACCAAAGCGGGAGAAGTCATCGGCAGCTGCCAGCCTGTTTCCACCATCACCTCCTTGGAAGCCACTCACGACCATCATTGGAAAAGGAGGCCAGACACAGACAAAACCCGGGAATCTACGTCTGCAATATTGAAGCAAGTCAAATTGCCAGTGCAGCTAGCCTCTGATCTGGTCACCAAGTACAGTGACATCTTCTCAACAAGCCCGGATGATCAAGGCCGAACGAGTATGGTAATTCACGTCACAGATACGCAGGGGGCCAAACAAATCCGACAAGCACCGAGACGTCGTTTTATAGGCAAACAAGGAGAAGTGAGCGTACTGATCTCGGACATGGAAAAACAAGGTGTTATCGAACCTTCGGTTAGTCCATGGACCGCGCCAGTAGTTCTAGTGAAGAAGAAGGATGGTAGCACTCGTTTTTGTGTCGATTATAGGCGGCTTAACGACGTCACTAAGAAAGATAGTTACCCGCTTCCACGCATTGACGACATCATGGACACTTTAGCCGACGCAAAATGGTTTTCTACACTCGATCTCAAGAGTGGCTACTGGCAGGTAGAAATCGACAAGAACCTCCGAGAGAAGACCGCATTTTCAGTTGGGATCGGATTGTGGCGATTCGTGGTGATGCCATTTGGGCTTTGCAATGCTCCAGCCACTTTCGATGGAATACGTGCTACGAGGCCTAACCTGGAAGACCTGCTTGGTGTACCTAGATGACATCATTGTGATCGGGACAACGTTCGAAGAGCATGTGCGGAACCTAGAAGAGGTTTTCTCCCGGTTGCGACTCGATAATTTGAAACTTACTCCCGACAAGTGTACCCTTTTCGCAGCTGAAGTAAAATACCTGGGACAAATCGTATCAGCAGAAGGGGTCAAAACAGACCCTGGGAAAATTGAACCCGTGAAAAACTGGCCAACACCAAACAACAAGCGCCAACTACGAAGTTTTCTGGGTCTGGCGACCTACTATCGAAGATTCGTCAAAGACTTTGCCAAAATAGCTAAGTGTCTCCATCAGCTAACCGAGAAAAATCGTCCGTATGTATGGAATGAACAATGCCAGGCAGCCTTTGAGGCCTTGAAGGAGAAGTTGTGTGAATCACCCGTAATGGTAAACCCCAGGAAAATGTTTGTAGTTCACACCGATGAGAGCAACGGTGGGATTGGAGCTGTACTCTCCCAGCAGATCGTTGGCGAAGAAAGAGTCCTCTCGTATTACAGTCGAGTTCTCTCAAAAAGTGAGAGGAAATACTGCGTGACCAGGAAGGAGCTATTGGCACCAAGCAGTTCCACAAGTACCTATATGGGCAGAAATTCGTTCTTCGAACAGACCATGCATCACTGAAATGGATGCTTAATTTCAAAAACCCCGAGGGACAAGTTGCGAAGTGGATCGAAAGATTGCAGTCATACGACTACGAAATTGTTCATCGGAAGGGCGGAGTTCATGGAAATCGGACATCGGACCATTGCTCGTATGGAAGGAGAGAACTGGGCGACATGAGTGGAACGACGTTTCAATGCATGGTGCAACCCTGAAAGGTTATTGGGAACAATGGAAATCCCTTCAGGTGGAGGGTGGCGTACTCAAGAGGAAATGGGAGACGGGGGATGGCAGCTCCTATAGGATGCAAACTATACTTTCCAAAAGCCAAATCCACGATGTGGTTAAGGAGATGCACGAAGGATCCTCGGGGGCCCACCTTGGTGTTAACAAGACCTTAGCGAAATTGCGGGAAAGATTCTACTGGCTCCACGCTCGAGAAGATGTAGAGGACTGGTGTCGCAGATGCACAGTTTGCGCTTCCGTCAAAGGTCCAAAGCGACGACGGAGAGGACAAATGCAAACCTACAACATGGGTGTACCGTTTGAAAGGATTGCTGTTGATATCGCAGGACTTTTTCCTGAATCCGAATGGGGAAATCGATACACGCTGGTTGTTGCCGATTATTTCATCAAGTGGCCCGAGGTCTACCCCATTCCCAACCAGGAAGCAACTACCGTAGCCGAACAGCTAGTGTTAAATTGGTTCAGTAGGTACGGCGTACCTTGTAAACTACATTCGGATCAAGGCCGAAACATTGGGTCACTGGTTTTTGGCGAAATGTGCGAGCTGCTCTGAATACTGAAAACGAGGACAACACCACTGCATCCCCAATCCGATGGAATGGTCGAACGTTTCAACGGCACACTCAATAAACACCTGGCCAAGATGGACACATCCTACTATTTTTGATGGCGTACAGAGCTGCCGAACATGCATCTTCGGGCCAAGCCCCAGCCAAAGTCATTTTTTGGGAAGACTTTTCGTCTGTCGGCTGATATAAAGTTCGGAACACCCCTGAGAAATCCCAAACGATCTCGGAGTACGCAAGTGAGCTAAGACAACGGTTGAACCAGATCCATCGGACAGTGCGAAAACACCTCGAATCGGCTACTGACCGCATGAAGACCAGGTATGATCTAAAGGCAAATTCTACTGGCTTCCACCAAGATGACTTGGTGTGGCTATATAACCCACAACGGCGGAAGGGTGGGTCTCCAAAATCGCAGCATAATTGGGAGGGACCATACTGAGTTACAAAGCGAATCAACGACGTCGTATATCGCATACAGGAACACCGTAAGCCGAGAGCCAATTCCCGCAGGGGGAATGCAGGTTGACAAGAGCACTCTTGGAGGCTAGCATTCTTTGGGGAGTTCCGCCCCCACGTACCCGAGGAGTCCGCAGGGGAATGCCGGTCGACAAGAGCACTCTTGGAGGCTACCATTCTTTGGGGAGTTCCGCCCCCATGTACCCGAGGAAATTCCTGCAGGGAGAATGCCGGTCGACAAGAGCACTCTTGGAGGCTAGCATTCTTTGGGGAGTGCCGCCCCCACGGACCCGAGGATATGGGGGGCGCCGTGAGGCTCCCTCCTGGGATGACAGATAACGACTCTGATTGGATCTGGACTACGCTTTGGACAACGAACTGGAATTGACGCTTTGGGCTGGCGGATGTGATGGTTTGGACCTAGTTGCTTTGCACAGTAGCGCCGAGGTGAAACTCGTGTGTGAACGGCTCCAATTCAACTATCATACCGTCTCCGTCCCGGTAAAACCTTGGCACCATTGGGTTGGTGGTGTAGGTTCGGTTGAGACGGACTCCCGATTAGCGCTGGTCTGGCTCTGAGCACTTGTCCCCATAAGGGCTTGTGCCAACCCTCGCATGGCCTCCCTGCTCTGCAAAGATAACCATGGGACCAAAAAGGCGACTACACACACGAACGGAGAGCGGCTCCGAGGAGGGACCCAACAAAACTGGAGGAAACAAAATCAAAAGACCACAAATACCCAGAAAAAGAAACGAAGAATAATAACGACGACGCAACCAATGGTTGCAGCCACGATGTCAACAGTACATCGCGAGCGGTACTAACAACGACAAAAACCAAGACTAACACAACGACAGTGAAGACGGACGAAAAACGGAGAATACAGACTGAGATTCCTGCGGCGTTCGGACGCAGCAAAAAAATGATGCGAACGCCCGAGCGTCCTATTAAGGAGAAACGGGAAACTCTGCAGGACACTTCAGGTGTTCAAGCGGTGGGAGATAACATAAAGAGCACCGAAAATTCGATTGTCACTGTTGCGATCGTTACCGAAGCGACCGATGCAAGGGTCGCAAATCCCGACATTGCAATGAAAAATCCAGAAGCCAACGAGGAGATTACGGCACTGAAAGCAAAGAGTGACCAGACACCGCGTGAATGCACCGCCAAAGTTGAAAATGTGGCGGAAGTACTGCACTCGGAAACGGAACGCGATAACCTCTCCCAAGGATGGTTGCAAGGTACAATTGCGGCCCAGCGATACGAAGAAGAAAGACTACTTCGAAAAGCGGGAGATGTTCTGAAAAGAATACAAGCTGCATGCGACTCCCCAAAAATCAGCAAAGCAGCAAAGGAAGGGCTCCTTGAACTAGAGGAGCTCCTAGATCACATAGGACACTATCGGAGAAGCTGGTTAAGGGCCGAAGACGAAGAGAAGGCTAAAGAGGCGCTTGGGGCGAAATCTAAAGGCGACATGCAGATAGCTCCACCATTAAACGTCAATAAAAGAATGGCGTCTAGCCCAATCGAAGGAGATTGGGATAAAAGAAGGAAGGAAGAGGCACTTGAAGGGCGTGGAGCACTAGATCAGGGGTTCCAGACAGTGCTTACAAAAGGAGCGAAGAAAGCTGCAAAGAAACTCCTTCAAAAAAAGCCAGAAAGTAAAGTTCGTACGGACGCCTAATTACAAAAAGGACCTGATGCAAAGCAGGAGAGGCAGAAGCCCTGACGAAGACCCCGGCAGCAGGCACTGCTTGTAAAGCCCCAAGATGGCCGATCCTACGCGGAGGTACTGCGGGACATCAGGGGAAACGTAAGGCCCGAAGACACCAATACTACCATTAAAGTAGTACGACCAACGCGGTCGGGCCACATACTGGTCGAATTCGGAGCAGAGGCCGGCAAAAAAGATGCATTCTGTGACGCAGTAAAGAAAGTCCTCGGCAAAAGCGCAACTATAACCCCGCTCGAGCCGATGGCAACGATCGAAATACGAGACATAGACTGCGTGACGGATCTGGCCGAAGTAGAAGAGGCCATCAAAAAGGAGTTCCCTAGCGTGGGAAGGATCAAAGCGAGACTGACACCAGAAAACAACAGGGGACAACGCATGGCCATAGTTGACTTGACCGAAAAGGACGCCGAACAATTCCTGAACAAGGGCAAAGTACGAATAGGGTGGGTTGTCTGTAGGATACGGCGAAGAACAACGCCTCTTCAATGTTTCAAATGCCTTGGTTATGGTCACACCAAACAAGTATGCAAAGGACCCGATAGGAGTTCCCTATGTTACAAATGCGGTGAAATGGGACATAAAACAAAAGAGTATACGAAGGAGGCACACTGTATTCTTTGCAAGGATGCTGATCCAAAACTTGATTTTGGACACGTCTTGGGATCAGGAAAATGCCGGGTGTTCCAGGAAGCCCTAGCCAAGCAGAGCTTCGATGACCCGCATCCTGCAGCTAAACCTACATTGCAGTTCAACCGCCCAAAATCTGCTTGAGCAGTTTGCGAGGGACATGAAAGCCGACTTCTTGCTGCTGAGTGAGCAACACTATGGTAAAAGTCCTGCATTATGGTATTCTGATGAAACTGGTACTGCCGCTATCTGGGTTCGAAACAGTGACTTTCAAGCGCAGAGTTGTGGACGGGGGGATGGTTTCGTGTGGGTTCGGTGCTCAGGGATCACCTTCTTTAGTGTGTACCTAACGCCTAACGATTCGATATCACCTTTCCAAGCCAAGCTTAATGCTCTGGAGGGCGCTGTCTCGAACGCAGAGGGCAAAGTGCTCCTTGGGGGCGACTTCAATGCTAAAGCAATCGAATGGGGCATGCCTCAGATGGATCCGCGGGGGAAACGAATCCTGGAAATGGCGGCCAGGACGGCCCTCGTCGTGCTAAACTCCAGAAACACGCCGACTTTCCGCCGTATTGGCTGTGAGGGAACCATACCGGACGTGACATTCGCCTCGGAGTCCTTAGTACGGAGGATACACAACTGGAAAGTATTAGAGGACTACTCAGCCAGTGATCATCAGTGCATTCTGCTTGAGATAAGTGATGCTGTCTCCCGACGTCCGTGCTCTCGGCCTTCTACAACTGTATGGAACATCGGAAGGATGGACGTCGAGAGGTTCGTCAAGGCTCTTACAGCAGGTGAGCCGCTGCAGGGAGCTTCGGAGGGGACGGAAGAACTGGCAGCTCAAGACGTGGTGAACTCTACTATGAGAATCATTACGACTGCTTGCTGCGCTTCTATGCCCCGTCGAAGACCCCGGCACAGCAAGCCCCCAGTGTACTGGTGGTCTACTGAAATCGCTGAAAAGCGGAGGGAGTGTCACAAGCTTCGGCGTGAGGCTCAACGGGCGCGGAACGGTGACGAGGCATGCAACCAGGTGGCAGCATATAAGTCGGCCAGGAAATGCCTTCGCAAACTGATCAACAGTAGCAAGGCTCGCTGCTGGCAAGACCTAGTGGACAATGTGAACAAGGATCCGTGGGGCCATGGCTACAAGCTGGTCATGGGGAAACTTGGCGCCCTACGGAAGCCTTGTATACATGACGCGGAAAAGATGGACGCGATAGTGGGGGGACTCTTCCCCGCCCATCCCGTCCGTGTTGACGCTGTCCATGGTGAAACAGCAGTAGAGTGCCCACTCTTCACACAGCTGGAACTGGAGGAAGCAGTCCTCTCCTTGAAAACGAGGAAGGCTCCAGGTCCAGATGGTGTTCCAGTTGAGGTGTTGCAGCTCGTCTATCACCATTGTCCTGACTAGCTGCTCAGCACATTCAACGCTTGCCTACGGGACGGGGTTTTCCCGGTACGATGGAAGGTGGCGAGGCTCGTGCTGATCAGCAAGGGGAAGGGAAATCCCGAATCGCCGTCTGCATACCGCCCGTTATGCATGCTAGACACGGCTGGGAAAGTGCTAGAGAAACTCATCAAGGGAAGACTCACTGACGCGATTCGTGCTGCTGGGGACCTATATCCACGGCAGTACGGCTTTTGAGCAGGACATTCTACCATTGATGCAATTGCAGAGGTGGTGAACGCGATCCAAAAGGCAGAGGCATATAGTTGCACCAAGCGACGGATCGTCCTGTTGGTGACACTCGACGTCGGGAATGCCTTCAACTCCGCTAGATGGGTGGATGTTCTGGACACGCTGGAAAACTCTTTTCAAGCTCCAGAATATCTAATGCGGCTTTTGAAGAACTACCTAAAGGACCGAAGCCTGCTCTACGACACGACACAGGGCCAACGAAGGATGGAAATAACATCGGGTGTTGCCCAGGGATCTATCCTTGGTCCGGACCTGTGGAACGTGTCTTACGACGGGCTACTGAGACTTGAGATGCCAGATGAGTCGCGCTTGGTCGGCTATGCGGATGATGTTGCGGCTCTGGTCGCTGGACGCACCGTTGAACAGGCGCAACTTAGGCTAGGTATGCTAATGCGCCGAGTGAGGGACTGGATGACTGCTCGCGGGCTTAGTTTAACACTGGAGAAAACCGAAGTGGTCATCTTGACAAAAAAAAGAATCCCTAGAGTAAGGATGATCAGTATTGGAAACATACAAATCGAATCGAAGCCAGCGGTGAAGTACCTGGGGCTACTGATCGACTCGAAGATGAGTTTCTCTGAGCAAATCAGGGCAACGGCTGAGAAGGCTGCTTCGGGAATATCGGCTCTGAGTCGACTTATGGCTAACGTAGGGGGACCTAGCCCATCAAGAAGACGCCTCTTGATGAGTGCTGTAGGGTCAGTGCTACTGTACGGAGCAGAGGTATGGGGCGACGCTCTCAGCAAGGAGGTATACCGAAAACGTTTGGAACAGGTACAGAGAAGAGGAGCACTGAGAATTGCATCTTCGTATCCAACAGTCTCTGATTCGGCGCTGAGAATGCTTTATTGTCGCCACTCTTGGTTAATTTATACTAACATTTTGCATTTAGTGCATAAATTCTTTGGCTAGCGCGTGGAAAGAATTATTGCCATCTCAAGCAAGTTCAATATTCTTTGATTGAACTTTAATTGAATTGGATTATTGAACTTGAAATAATGCTTAGACAGTACAATATACATTTGAAATATTTTAATGTTAATGGAAGTATCGATTACAGGAATGAATTTTTTAATTAAATGAATCGTAGGGTAAATGAACTGAACTTAGACCTAATTAATCTTAACATAACCACCCACCAAGAGCCGTCAGGATCTTAAAGTCGGTGCTCGTCATACCAGGTGGTGAATGAGGACGGTGGTGATGTACAGTTGATTACTTTAGATTTATTTCGGATGCACCAGTACGTGAGGATAATGATGAGTGTAATGCTGGTTAATCCAGTCAAGGTGATGGAGATGGTCGACAGAGTTGCATGGGATGTAATCCTTTTCCAGTGAATTTCGTCAATTTTTGTGTCCAGCTCATCTTGTTCGGTAATTAGAGATGAAAACGACCTTTGAGATGTTTAGCAGCTTGATTTCTGTGTGTTGCAGCGTTGTGTTCAGCTTTGGCCCAGTTGGTGAGAGGTATGCAGGGAACGTGCGTCCAGTGTGGCGTTGATCAGCTATAAGGATGAATTCTTCAGCTTGAAGTTGGCAGTCTTGGGTGAGTTTGATTGTTCCCGTTCCATTGATTTGTAAATCTTTCCTTACACCTTGGCATACTGTCTGCGCATGGACCGGTTGAGGTGTGACAAATAACCAGGTGTTGATCGATATAAGTTGCTGTAAGATTAGTGATGTTATCCGGAAGGACCTTTGTGGACATACAGGCTGGTCATGTAGGTTGTACAATTCCTTTATTATGCAGTTACTCTTGGCTCTCATATCGGTTAGGGTTGCACTGGAAAGAGGATACGTTCCAGAAGTTAGTTCAGATGCTTTTTCTAAGTCGATGGTGGTTATCTCAAAATAAACTTGATCATGATAATTGATTCCTAAAATCAAGTTAGGGATGCTGAATGCGGTGAATAACGTAGGTTTCTGTTGAACAGGAATTGCAGTGGCCTTAATTCGATCAAATCTGCGGTTATCGATGATTGGCAAGTATCCGTGAATTTTAATACTGCTTTGACAAGAATCAATTGTCAATTTTTTAGTAGTCGAGTGTACAATTGTGAGATGGGCTGGTAGCAATGCTTGTGTATTTTGTATGGAGGCCTGAAGGTCTGCAAATTTGATGCATTCTAGTATTCCTTACTTTGTATTGACAGCCATTAAATATTGCTATATTTCAAATCCACTTCCTTGATGAAATTGATGGCACGCTGATACGTACCTTTTTTTTGTGGTAGGGAGGTTGTAATGATTTTATGTCTACGTGCGAACGCGGAACCGACCTCTCATCGGTTCTAGACGTTAAGTCTGAGTAGTGCCAACGGATGGTACCCACCGGTCAACCAATCCGTGCACCGTAATCCATTCACGCGGTGGCTGCTTGTCGGCCAGCTAGATCGGAGAGGATTTCGGTCGCGGGTCTCCGAATGGATTACGCTCATTTACAATCTTCAGCCACCAATACATGCCCGTTTTCAAACGCGTCACAAAACAAAACCATACGGAGATGAAACCTACTTTACGTTACTCCGTATTTCTTCATCAACCAGTCATGAACAAAAATCTAATTTTTTTACTTCGCGTTCCCGAATTTCCGACGCGGTACCGAAAAATATGCTACGCTAACTCAACCCGACGAAAGCTACGCTAATAAAACGGCAAAACAACAAAGGTACCGCGTACCGCGCGCGACGCGAAACCGGCCTCAGCGGATTTTCTCAAACCCTACCCTCGCGACGGCATACCTACCCTGCACCTCATTTCCCGCTGAAAAGAAGAACCACTGGAAAGGAAAGTCGTGTTTTTCGTTTGCAATTCATGTTGTTATATAAATGTTTATTCATAAATATAAATATGATATTAAGGATTCTAAATTATTAATGTAGTTTATTTTAAATTTATGATTTTTATATACAACTTGTACTGATTTGTTTGCATTTATTTTATTTATGTAATACATTTAAGTTTAATTTTATTGAAGATTCTTATTGTGAGTGAAGTGATTTTTGTAGGGCGTACAAAGATGAAAGCTCAAAATTAAAAATGTTTAATCAGATAAAAGAAACAATTGTTAAAGCATATTGAAATGTTCATAGTGACAATTGGAATTTAATTATTTATTAATTTTTATATAATTGCCTATTGTTTTCTTTCAAAATTATCAAAGAGCAGTTTGGCCGTTTAGATAGTCGAGAAGATTAAATTAATTATGTTGGATAGATTTTTCAGACCTATTTTGCTTGCTACTTTAATTAATCAGGCCGATTTGTTTCCAAAGTACAATAGGGTTGTGATCAGTATGTTTTCATTCAAATGATTACAACAGTGAGGGAAGCAAATGGGAAAGATTTACTATACTAAATGGAAGGTATAACGACGTTGCTAACTAATTTAACGACTGGCTGGGTGGGGTACTGCGAAATGTTGGCTAAAACAGGCCATTATGTTTTAATTGTGAAATAATAAAAAAATAAAAAAAACGAATTTTATAACAGAATTTTTATTTTGAATCTATTTCTTTGTTGTACTTCAGAAGGTAAATGAAAGAAAGCTTAAGAAAAACTGATTTGAATCGGCCAATAAAAAAAATAATTCAAATATTGACGTACATTTAGTTTCATGTACATTTAACAATTAAAAAAAATACCTAAATGGTATCAAACTATTCTAGCACGGATATATTTTTTACTTTTCTTTAAAAAGCGTCGTGTACTATCCCTGGAGACAGAAAAACAACTAGGCAAGAATACTTCTGCAAGTATTTATATTTTGAAGGTAAATTTCGGAAAGGTTCCTTGAAGTTAATATTTGAAGTTTTTAGTTAATTAGATTTTATTAATTTACAACAAAGTGTAAATATTCATTTCAAATGAGCATTTATGATTCAAATGTTTGAATGATTTATTTTATAGTTTAATAAACTGAATACGTTATGACAGACTGGAAAGGATATCACAAGGAGTGAAAGGTGCCAGGGGAAAGATTTAGTAAATTAATTTATAATTTAAAATATTTACTGGATATTTCATGGGTTATTTTTGTTTTACGTAATTGAATGTAAGAGATAAATAATTCACTTATACTCATGACAAAATATTAAGAAAACTTTTCTTGCTTTGTGCAATTAGTTACAACCTTTATAAATGCGAATCAACGCTTCCTTAACTTATAAATATATTAAAAAATTGATAAAAAAATTAAATTAATTGTTCTTCTCCTGACTTTACTCGTTTGCTCAACTTTTAACGCAAAATTTTAAATGTTTGCATTTCCTATTTCATTGTTTTTGTAAAAAGTACATTGATTTCGTATTAATAATCAAACAAAGTACAAAAAAATAATTTCTTTCAACAAGGAGTTTAACTTAAACGAAAAGCTTAATCTAAATTTACTCTTAAAGGCACATGGCACCATTGTAAATTTCGGTTTTCATATATCTATTACATTAGCAAAAATGAGTTTACTCTTAAAAAAAGAAAATTATTGCATTTTTGTGTGTGTTTTTTGTTTGTTTGTGTTATTCTTATATTTAATACTATTGGATATTTTTCGATTTTCATATCGATTCCATTCATAATGTTTTAGCAACATTTTTCTTAATTAGGTTCATTATTAAATAATGTCATTTCGAATAATTTTAGTCTATTAAAAATATTTCCGTAATAAAAATACGATTAAGTATTGCTTTGTAAATATATATACTCGTATGTATACTTCATACTTCGCATGATTGTTTGTGTTTTTGTAAAGAAATCAGAATCTTAGACATGTCCAAGAAATTTAGAAAATTGCGCCATGTACGAGTAGTTTGAAATTTTCTTTGGGCGAAATGTGCTTTTGTTGCAATATTTTGAGAGAAAATTGGAAATCAGTTTCCTTGTAATGAATGACTTCTTTCAACCTCATTCTCACAAAGATAAATGCAAAATACAGCTTAGGCTTTATATTAATAGATTGAAAGTAAGTTTGAGGTTAGAGTAGAGGAAAGAGCACCAACTGACCACAAAGTGGGAAATCTATCATGTCGCGTACTTACTTCACTTCTTCCGTTTCCATAATTGTAATACTGGGCTCGGCTATTGATATTGGCAGCAGAGGATTCTCAAGGATTTCATCTTTAACGATTTTTATGCAATTTGTGCGCTTTTCCCGAGCATCCTCGTTTTCAGTGTTTTCGCCACCACTACTGTTCTGATTGGTTGGAATTGTATTTTCTATAATGGTTACCTGTGGTGATATTGAAGCAGATTCCATCTGGGTGAAAAGTTGTGGAATATCTCCTGCAGCGGCTGCTGTAATTAAGTAATTGAGTGGATGTTGCTGCTGGTGCTGCTGCTGCAAACTGATCAATAGCCCGTTCCTTTTTTGTTTTGCACTCAAGTTTCCAACGCTGTTTCGAGAGGATTGAAACAGTTTTCGGGATGAATCGACCGTGGAGCAAGTTCTGGGTACTGAACACAAACAGCTGTTAGCGCTAAAATCGAAATATTACACAAATCTCCGAAAATTTAAAGAAAACTTCGTGATTATACATACATGCGACCACTTCGTATTTGCGCACCGTTCGTTCTGTTTAATCGTTCGCTGTCGGCCAAAACTCCTTAAAACTCCTTATGCGTGGCGGCCACTACCTCCACACTTCAATTCGCTGCCATGTGGCTGTCAATTTCTGTTGGCATCCCACGACAAAATAGACGTGGGATGTGCACTGGTCGCAACCAACGTAAAATGACAAGCCACCTAGCAGCAAAGTGTGTTGGTAGTGGTCACCAGCGGCGTCGCATGATTCATGACAGGGCAGTGTCCACGATGCCTACCAGGCATGGGGAGACTGAAGGAAACGCTGCTTGGCCCTATGACGTGTTTTTTTTTGTTTATTTTTTTTTCTCAGCGTCGTAGGTCTTTGGCATGGTAAACTCCCAGCTCCCTTCCGGACATGTCCGCAATGAGGTACCGCGTGGGACTTAAAACTTGTAAGACTCGACACTTCACGAACTTCTTGTCTAGCTTGGCAGTGTAGTGCCGACCTGCTTCACTTTGTCTAAAATTCCGTCGGTAGATTTCGTCACCTGCCTTGAAGCCAGAAGGATGGGACCGCAGATTGTACCGCTCCTCCCCCACCCGTCTACTGTCTTCAATCCTCTCCCGGATTTGTTGTCGTAGAATTTGGAGTTTCTCGTGCGGCTCCAGCACCACTATTGGGTCTTCCAACCCTTTCAACTGCCGCAATAGCCGGTACGAGTTTCCGTGACAAATCATATGCTGGCCGAACACGGCAAAGTATGGGGAGATGCCTGTGGTGGAGTGGTAAGACGAACGCAGGGCACAGGTGATGGCGGAAATCCTGCGGTCCCAATCCTTCTGATCCGGTTGGACGTAGGCCCGAATGGCGGCTATGAGGGTGCGGTTCAATCGCTCGGACGCATTGGCTTGCGGAGAATAAACGGCAGTCCGCTGATGCGTAATGCCATACTTCTCCATTAATTCTCGAAATCTAGACGAGGTGAACTGAACTCCGTTGTCGGAGACCAGCTTCTCCGGTACTCCAAATATATGGAAAACGCGATTTTCCAGAAAACTGACTATGGGGCCGGTGTGCAGGTTTCGAAGAGGTTCCACAATCGGAAATTTGGACAAGTGGTCCAGGACCACGACAGCTCCCGTGTATCCCGAAGTCGAGCGAGGGTACGGGCCGATGAGATCTATATACAGGCGCTGGAACACCCGCTCCGGTAGTTCGAATTTTCCCATCGGGGGCCGAAGAACAGAATTGGGCGCTTTAGTGCATTTGCACAGCTCACAAGCGGCTACGTACTTTTTCACTTGCTGCGCCATCTTAGGCCAAAAGAAGTTAGTCTTCAGTCGCCGAAGCGTACGACCATAACCGCCGTGTGCACTCAATGGGTGGTCATGAGCCCGCTTAATCAATTCGCATGTCAGTTCTTCGGGCACCCATAACTTCCACTGTTCCTCTTCTTGAATGGGGTCTCCGGAGGCGTGTCTCGTCCGCTTGTATATAAATCCCTCCGTCACCCGTAGTTCTGGCAGCTGTGGCAACTGGTTCTGAATCGTATTCATCAGCTGGGTATAACATGCTGACTTGAAGGCGGGATGGTCCAAGTCGATCCATAGGGGGCTGTCGTCTTCCTGGGCCAACTCGGCTCCTTCAGGGGCGAACATCCTTGATAGTGTGTCCGGTACCACGTGCTGACTTCCCTTGCGGTGTCTTATCGTGAAGTCAAACGCCTGTAATTTCAAGACCCATCTGGCCAAGCGGCCGTGGAGATCAGTTTGGCTCATCAGCCATTTCAGTGACGCATGATCAGTGACGATTTCAAAAGGATGTCCTTCTACATATGCTCGAAAACGTTTCACTGCCAGCACAGCCGCTAGGCATTCCTGCTCCGAGACCGTGTAGTTCCGCTGGGCCGGGTTCAGCTTGTGAGATATGAAGGCTATAGGTCTCTCCTCGCCGTCTTGTGCAACCTGGACTAAGACTGCTCCCACCCCATGTTGACTCGCGTCACAATGGATTGAGAACGGTTTGTCAAAGTCCGGGCTGTGCAGTACGGGGGCTGTAGTCAGACTCTTCTTTAGCTCTTCAAAGGCTCGCAAGCTGGGCTCTTCCCAGACGAACTTACGTCCCTTACGCAGCATGTCGGTCAAAGGAGTGGTAATGGTGGCATAGTCACGTACGAAACGCTGGTACCATCCGCATAAGCCTAGGAATCGGCGTAATTGCTTGGTGGTCTTGGGTAATGGAAAAACGTCAATCGCTTGAGTCTTGTCCGGGTCGGTTTTGATATTGCCATGCCCAATGATGTGACCTAAATACTTCACCTCCGTCATCACGAACTGACTCTTCTGTATGTTGATGGTTAACCCTGCCCTCCGGATGTGTAGAGCCACCTCCTGAAGCAGGTCGATGTGTTCGTTAAAGGTCTCGGTTATAAGCAGCAGATCGTCCAAGTACACGAAAACTTGGTGCCGTAAATGAGGTGGTATCACCTTATCCATAAGGCGCGTCATTGTTTGAGGGGCATTGCACAATCCGAATGGCATGGTCACGAATTGGTACAGAGGCCGACCTGGGACTGTGAAGGCTGTTTTCTCCTTTGAGCCCGGGTCTAAAGGAATTTGCCAGAAGGCGTCCTTGAGGTCTAAGCTCGTGATGAAGTGGGCTTTAGGCAACCGACTCAAAATGCCTTCAATCAACGGTAGAGGGTATGCGTCCTTGACAGTGACGGCGTTCAAGCGTCTGGCATCTAAGCATAGCCGGACCTTGTTCGGCTTGACAACTAAGGTGACTGGGGAAGCCCACGCGCTCTGCGATTCTTCGATCACGCCTAGTGCTAGCATTCGATCAACTTCGGCATATAACAACTTTTCCTTCGCCGGAGATATGGCAAAATGTCTCTGTTTGAAAGGTTTAGCATCCCCCACATCTATTGTGTGTAACACCAGCGCCGTCTGCCCGAGACCTTCCTTCTCATGCGATGGAAAAGCCGATATAGCCGAGTCAAGTCGCAGTTGCTGATTCACATCCAGTGTATGTCGTAATAAGTGAGTGGTTTGAGTTTGGTCAGGAACTGTGGTGACGGACTCCATGGTCGTGCCGGAAAACAATGCCGGGGCCAAGTTAAATTTTCGAACGAAATCCACCCCTAGATAAAGATTCTGGGTTAATGTAAAATGATGTAAAATTCCAGAGGTTTAGTTACTCCTTTAAAGGTGACATCCGTCGTAATTTTTCCCACCATTGAGTGACGAGTTCCGTCCGCCGTGCTTAACCAGGTGGTAAAATGGTGGATTTGGTCCGCGTGCATTGCCAGTACCTCCCCTGCAAAATCGGCTGATATGCAATTCACACTGGCTCCCGTATCGACTAAACCAGACAAACGTTTTTGCAGGAGGTGTACTGACGCATATGGTCGAACGTCACCCCTCAATAATTCGTCTAAGTGTATGTACTTCAGCACCTTCCTCGACTGCCTGACCCATCTCCAGAAGCTCCGCATCCAACGCGTGGCTCGCTTTCTTCGCGGTGGGACAGTTGTAGCCAACTCCTCATAGAAGATGCGCTGTCGAGTAGCCAAATAATTCCGCAGTATGACGTGGAAGGGTTTGACATGCCAAGAAACGTTCGCCTCGCTATCATTTCCCTTCGCGTCTGCCTCGACAAAGGATGGCGTCGGTTATGGAACTTCGAGAGAACTGTGTTTGGCGGTGCGAGTCAGCAGAATTGGAGTCATGTCTGGGGCTTGATCATAGCTAGTGATGGGATCAGCCTTGGTTCGTCCGGGTTTTAGGAGTGCCGACGGGTGGTCGCGGCACTCGCTGGCAAGTTTTTTCGCAGTTTGCAATTTGCGCAATCAGGTGCGTACGTGTCGGCCTTCCCGCATCGGTAACAGAAGAGCGTCGGTTCCGCTGGACAGGCATAGAACCGATGCCCCGTTTATCGGCAGTTCCAACAGACCGTCGGGCTTGTAATTGCTTCAAGGGATGGTCGATCAATCAATGCTGGGTTCACAAGCTCCTGTGGTGCTCCGCTCCTCGGTACTGGTACTGGGTCAGCAAGTAGGTGGTCCGCTGCCATCAACTCCGCGGTGTGATGATTTCGGGGATTTGGTCCCGTTATGCGAGGTTGTGGACGGAAGGTACCTCGCCGCTCATCAGGTTGTTCTTGCCTACGGGCATGGAGGCGCAATCCCTGTATGGTGTTGATGGGAAAATGCAGAAGGCTGTTCTGAAGCTCCCAACGCATATTCTCTCTGATAATTTCTACCAGTTCGTCCTCGGGCATGGTTGTTCGCAGGCGAGTGCTCAATCTCACTATACTTGTGTAGTACTGGTCGAATTAGTTCGTGAGCGCCTTGTTTCCGTTTCTTTATCTGTTCCCTTAGTTCTCTCTCAGTGAAGCCATCATCAAATCGATTGCGGGAGGCTGCACTGAAAGAATTCCAAGTGGGACGTGGCGTCGACTCCTTAAAACTCCAGTACCAGTCGGCAGCATCTCCGCTGAACAAAAGATGTGCATGCCGGAGGAAGGCCGAGAAATCACCTCTCAGGGTGCTGGATACTAACGCCTGGATCCTGAAAAGGAACCGGTCCGCTGATATCATAGCGTTGAAACCCGTGAAGTTCAGGCGCCAAGTCTCCATGATACGAGGCGTCGGGTCTCGGAAAGGTGTCAATGCGTTCCCGGGGGGAATCGCATCTTCGATTGACCTGTTGTAAAGAACTGCCTCGGGGACTGGAGGTACCAACGGAGGTGCGGTGCTGTATCGTGGTCTATACTCAGGAGCTCTGGGATCCATTCCCGAGTTCCTTGGAGGTAGGGCCCATTGATCAGATGGTCGAGAGTGGGGCATAGCCACACTGGGATTGGGCTCCCAGCCAAGCGGAGTTCTCACGCGGCTGGGTGGTTGGCTCATGGGGAGGTTCTGGAGCCTTCCCTCCAAGTTGCCAATCCTCTCCGACATATCCCGCATTAACGCCACGAGGGTGTCAATGGAGTGGGTGGAAGGCGCGGGGGTAACCTCGGCCGCGACAACTGCAGCAGGAACTTCACCGCCCACGGCTCCTTGCAAGTCCATCAGTGATTGGGGCGGTTCGGCCTCTGGGAACCCTTTCGCCACTGCTCCATGCGTGGGGACGGGCGTTCCGAGGGTGACGTCTACGGCGGTCCGCTCTATGGGTCGCCGGCATAGTGGGCAAAGATCGGACGTTAGGAGGAGCTGTTGGACACAGGCACGATGGAAAAGGTGTCCGCACTCCAATCGCACGCTGTGTACGCCCTCCACTACGTCTTCAAAGCATATCTCGCAGTTAGCTGGTTGGACCGTTTTGGATCTGGTCCAACGCTTGTCTGGGGTCCGCTTTGTCGCCATGTTGATGTTTAATATGTGTGTTGGCAATGGGTATTACTAAAAAAAAAAGTAAATTACTCCTACTACTAACCTAATATATATATGAAAGCTACTACTAACCTAATATATATATGAAAGCTAGAAATAACTTAGTGGCCGATAGTGGCGAGCTATTTCGGTAAAATAGGGAAAAAAAGATTTTTTTAATACACACTTTCCTTTCCAGCAGTCGACTCCTCCAAAGGGAAATGAGAGTGCGTGGTAGTCTGCCGACGAAAAGGTGCTTTCGGTCGATTTACAAAATTTATCCCCTAAACCCACATACATCACAAAAACCGTCTCAAAACTACGTTAAATGACTCGACGAGACAAGTGGTAGAGCTACCGTAACGGTTTTGTACGCGGTCAAAATTCCCGACGCGTGGAAGCATTCCGGGCTCCGCAACTCCAGCATACGCCACCGAACGTTGAACCGATACAACTCGTCTATCACGCATACGAAATAAGTAGAATCCTTCCGCGACATAAAGGCAAGGTAGCCTTCTATTTTCTTGAGAGTCCAGGCCGACAGGAGAAACCCCATCTGGCTGACAGTTCCATCAAGAAGGTAGAAGGTCCATACAGGGGTTACCTTGGGACAACACATCGGAAGGATTCTGTCGCGAAAAAAAAAATCAAACAAAGGAGAGCGGAAGCTACAACTCACGTGAAGCGACTGCTAGTGTGTATCACACAACTCCACTGCTCCTGTTTGTGAGGCTCGAGTACCAAAGTACCTGACATCCTCCGTAAAGGACCAACTCGTCAGAAGACGCGAATCTCTTATCCCCTTAGGATGTTTTTGGGCCCCACGTTGGGCGCCATTTGTAATGATTTTATGTCTACGTGCGAACGCGGAACCGACCTCTCATCGGTTCTAGACGTTAAGTCTGAGTAGTGCCAACGGATGGTACCCACCGGTCAACCAATCCGTGCACCGTAATCCATTCACGCGGTGGCTGCTTGTCGGCAAGCTAGATCGGAGAGGATTTCGGTCGCGGGTCTCCGAATGGATTACGCTCATCTACAATCTTCAGCCACCAATACATGCCCGTTTTCAAACGCGTCACAAAACAAAACCATACGGAGAGGAAACCTACTTTACGTTACTCCGTATTTCTTCATCAACCAGTCATGAACAAAAATCTAATTTTTTTACTTCGCGTTCCCGAATTTCCGACGCGGTACCGAAAAATATGCTACGCTAACTCAACCCGACGAAAGCTACGCTAATAAAACGGCAAAACAACAAAGGTACCGCGTACCGCGCGCGACGCGAAACCGGCCTCAGCGGATTTTCTCAAACCCTACCCTCGCGACGGCATACCTACCCTGCACCTCATTTCCCGCTGAAAAGAAGAACCACTGGAAAGGAAAGTCGTGTTTTTCGTTTGCAATTCATGTTGTTATATAAATGTTTATTCATAAATATAAATATGATATTAAGAATTCTAAATTATTAATGTAGTTTATTTTAAATTTATGATTTTTATATACAACTTGTACTGATTTGTTTGCATTTATTTTATTTATGTAATACATTTAAGTTTAATTTTATTGAAGATTCTTATTGTGAGTGAAGTGATTTTTGTAGGGCGTACAAAGATGAAAGCTCAAAATTAAAAATGTTTAATCAGAAAAAAGAAACAATTGTTAAAGCATATTGAAATGTTCATAGTGACAATTGGAATTTAATTATTTATTAATTTTTATATAATTGCCTATTGTTTTCTTTCAAAATTATCAAAGAGCAGTTTGGCCGTTTAGATAGTCGAGAAGATTAAATTAATTATGTTGGATAGATTTTTCAGACCTATTTTGCTTGCTACTTTAATTAATCAGGCCGATTTGTTTCCAAAGTACAATAGGGTTGTGATCAGTATGTTTTCATTCAAATGATTACAACAGTGAGGGAAGCAAATGGGAAAGATTTACTATACTAAATGGAAGGTATAACGACGTTGCTAACTAATTTAACGACTGGCTGGGTGGGGTTCTGCGTAAAGTTAGCTAAAACAGGCCATTATGTTTTAATTGTGAAATAATAAAAAAATAAAAAAAACGAATTTTAAATAAGAATTTTTATTTTGAATCTATTTCTTTGTTGTACTTCAGAAGGTAAATGAAAGAAAGCTTAAGAAAAACTGATTTGAATCGGCCAATAAAAAAAATAATTCAAATATTGACGTACATTTAGTTTCATGTACATTTAACAATTAAAAAAAATACCTAAATGGTATCAAACTATTCTAGCACGGATATATTTTTTACTTTTCTTTAAAAAGCGTCGTGTACTATCCCTGGAGACAGAAAAACAACTAGGCAAGAATACTTCTGCAAGTATTTATATTTTGAAGGTAAATTTCGGAAAGGTTCCTTGAAGTTAATATTTGAAGTTTTTAGTTAATTAGATTTTATTAATTTACAACAAAGTGTAAATATTCATTTCAAATGAGCATTTATGATTCAAATGTTTGAATGATTTATTTTATAGTTTAATAAACTGAATACGTTATGACAGACTGGAAAGGATATCACAAGGAGTGAAAGGTGCCAGGGGAAAGATTTAGTAAATTAATTTATAATTTAAAATATTTACTGGATATTTCATGGGTTATTTTTGTTTTACGTAATTGAATGTAAGAGATAAATAATTCACTTATACTCATGACAAAATATTAAGAAAACTTTTCTTGCTTTGTGCAATTAGTTACAACCTTTATAAATGCGAATCAACGCTTCCTTAACTTATAAATATATTAAAAAATTGATAAAAAAATTAAATTAATTGTTCTTCTCCTGACTTTACTCGTTTGCTCAACTTTTAACGCAAAATTTTAAATGTTTGCATTTCCTATTTCATTGTTTTTGTAAAAAGTACATTGATTTCGTATTAATAATCAAACAAAGTACAAAAAAATAATTTCTTTCAACAAGGAGTTTAACTTAAACGAAAAGCTTAATCTAAATTTACTCTTAAAGGCACATGGCACCATTGTAAATTTCGGTTTTCATATATCTATTACATTAGCAAAAATGAGTTTACTCTTAAAAAAAGAAAATTATTGCATTTTTGTGTGTGTTTTTTGTTTGTTTGTGTTATTCTTATATTTAATACTATTGGATATTTTTCGATTTTCATATCGATTCCATTCATAATGTTTTAGCAACATTTTTCTTAATTAGGTTCATTATTAAATAATGTCATTTCGAATAATTTTAGTCTATTAAAAATATTTCCGTAATAAAAATACGATTAAGTATTGCTTTGTAAATATATATACTCGTATGTATACTTCATACTTCGCATGATTGTTTGTGTTTTTGTAAAGAAATCAGAATCTTAGACATGTCCAAGAAATTTAGAAAATTGCGCCATGTACGAGTAGTTTGAAATTTTCTTTGGGCGAAATGTGCTTTTGTTGCAATATTTTGAGAGAAAATTGGAAATCAGTTTCCTTGTAATGAATGACTTCTTTCAACCTCATTCTCACAAAGATAAATGCAAAATACAGCTTAGGCTTTATATTAATAGATTGAAAGTAAGTTTGAGGTTAGAGTAGAGGAAAGAGCACCAACTGACCACAAAGTGGGAAATCTATCATGTCGCGTACTTACTTCACTTCTTCCGTTTCCATAATTGTAATACTGGGCTCGGCTATTGATATTGGCAGCAGAGGATTCTCAAGGATTTCATCTTTAACGATTTTTATGCAATTTGTGCGCTTTTCCCGAGCATCCTCGTTTTCAGTGTTTTCGCCACCACTACTGTTCTGATTGGTTGGAATTGTATTTTCTATAATGGTTACCTGTGGTGATATTGAAGCAGATTCCATCTGGGTGAAAATTTGTGGAATATCTCCTGCAGCGGCTGCTGTAATTAAGTAATTGAGTGGATGTTGCTGCTGGTGCTGCTGCTGCAAACTGATCAATAGCCCGTTCCTTTTTTGTTTTGCACTCAAGTTTCCAACGCTGTTTCGAGAGGATTGAAACAGTTTTCGGGACGAATCGACCGTGGAGCAAGTTCTGGGTACTGAACACAAACAGCTGTTAGCGCTAAAATCGAAATATTACACAAATCTCCGAAAATTTAAAGAAAACTTCGTGACTATACATACATGCGACCACTTCGTATTTGCGCACCGTTCGTTCTGTTTAATCGTTCGCTGTCGGCCAAAACTCCTTAAAACTCCTTATGCGTGGCGGCCACTACCTCCACACTTCAATTCGCTGCCATGTGGCTGTCAATCTCTGTTGGCATCCCACGACAAAATAGACGTGGGATGTGCACTGGTCGCAACCAACGTAAAATGACAAGCCACCTAGCAGCAAAGTGTGTTGGTAGTGGTCACCAGCAGCGTCGTATGTTTCATGAGAGGGCAGTGTCCACGATGCCTACCAGGCATGGGGAGACTGAAGGAAACGCTGCTTGGCCCTATGACGTTTTTTTTTTGTTTATTTTTTTTTTCTCAGCGTCGTAGGTCTTTGGCATGGTAAACTCCCAGCTCCCTTCCGGACATGTCCGCAATGAGGTACCGCGTGGGACTTAAAACTTGTAAGACTCGACACTTCACGAACTTCTTGTCTAGCTTGGCAGTGTAGTGCCGACCTGCTTCACTTTGTCTAAAATTCCGTCGGTAGATTTCGTCACCTGCCTTGAAGCCAGAAGGATGGGACCGCAGATTGTACCGCTCCTCCCCCACCCGTCTACTGTCTTCAATCCTCTCCCGGATTTGTTGTCGTAGAATTTGGAGTTTCTCGTGCGGCTCCAGCACCACTATTGGGTCTTCCAACCCTTTCAACTGCCGCAATAGCCGGTACGAGTTTCCGTGACAAATCATATGCTGGCCGAACACGGCAAAGTATGGGGAGATGCCTGTGGTGGAGTGGTAAGACGAACGCAGGGCACAGGTGATGGCGGAAATCCTGCGGTCCCAATCCTTCTGATCCGGTTGGACGTAGGCCCGAATGGCGGCTATGAGGGTGCGGTTCAATCGCTCGGACGCATTGGCTTGCGGAGAATAAACGGCAGTCCGCTGATGCGTAATGCCATACTTCTCCATTAATTCTCGAAATCTAGACGAGGTGAACTGAACTCCGTTGTCGGAGACCAGCTTCTCCGGTACTCCAAATATATGGAAAACGCGATTTTCCAGAAAACTGACTATGGGGCCGGTGTGCAGGTTTCGAAGAGGTTCCACAATCGGAAATTTGGACAAGTGGTTCAGGACCACGACAGCTCCCGTGTATCCCGAAGTCGAGCGAGGGTACGGGCCGATGAGATCTATATACAGGCGCTGGAACACCCGCTCCGGTAGTTCGAATTTTCCCATCGGGGGCCGAAGAACAGAATTGGGCGCTTTAGTGCATTTGCACAGCTCACAAGCGGCTACGTACTTTTTCACTTGCTGCGCCATCTTAGGCCAAAAGAAGTAAGTCTTCAGTCGCCGGAGCGTACGACCATAACCGCCGTGTGCACTCAATGGGTGGTCATGAGCCCGCTTAATCAATTCGCATGTCAGTTCTTCGGGCACCCATAACTTCCACTGTTCCTCTTCTTGAATGGGGTCTCCGGAGGCGTGTCTCGTCCGCTTGTATATAAATCCCTCCGTCACCCGTAGTTCTGGCAGCTGTGGCAACTGGTTCTGAATCGTATTCATCAGCTGGGTATAACATGCTGACTTGAAGGCGGGATGGTCCAAGTCGATCCATAGGGGGCTGTCGTCCTCCTGGGCCAACTCGGCTCCTTCAGGGGCGAACATCCTTGATAGTGTGTCCGGTACCACGTGCTGACTTCCCTTGCGGTGTCTTATCGTGAAGTCAAACGCCTGTAATTTCAAGGCCCATCTGGCCAAGCGGCCGTGGAGATCAGTTTGGCTCATCAGCCATTTCAGTGACGCATGATCAGTGACGATTTCAAAAGGATGTCCTTCTACATATGCTCGAAAACGTTTCACTGCCAGCACAACCGCTAGGAATTCCTGCTCCGTGACCGTGTAGTTCCGCTGGGCCGGGTTCAGCTTGTGGGACATGAAGGCTATAGGTCTCTCCTCGCCGTCTTGTGCAACCTGGACTAAGACTGCTCCCACCCCATGTTGGCTCGCGTCACAATGGATTGAGAACGGTTTGTCAAAGTCCGGGCTGTGCAGTACGGGGGCTGTAGTCAGACTCTTCTTTAGCTCTTCAAAGGCTCGCAAGCTGGGCTCTTCCCAGACGAACAACCGCTTGAGTCTTGTCCGGGTCGGTTTTGATATTGCCATGCCCAATGATGTGACCTAAATACTTCACCTCCGTCATCACGAACTGACTCTTCTGTATGTTGATGGTTAACCCTGCCCTCCGGATGTGTAGAGCCACCTCCTGAAGCAGGTCGATGTGTTCGTTAAAGGTCTCGGTTATAAGCAGCAGATCGTCCAAGTACACGAAAACTTGGTGCCGTAAATGAGGTGGTATCACCTTATCCATAAGGCGCGTCATTGTTTAAGGGGCATTGCACAATCCGAATGGCATGGTCACGAATTGGTACAGGGGCCGACCTGGGACTGTGAAGGCTGTTTTCTCCTTTGAGCCCGGGTCTAAAGGAATTTGCCAGAAGGCGTCCTTGAGGTCTAAGCTCGTGATGAAGTGGGCTTTAGGCAACCGACTCAAAATGCCTTCAATCAACGGTAGAGGGTATGCGTCCTTGACAGTGACGGCGTTCAAGCGTCTGGCATCTAAGCATAGCCGGACCTTGTTCGGCTTGACAACTAAGGTGACTGGGGAAGCCCACGCGCTCTGCGATTCTTCGATCACGCCTAATGCTAGCATTCGATCAACTTCGGCATATAACAACTTTTCCTTCGCCGGAGATATGGCAAAATGTCTCTGTTTGAAAGGTTTAGCATCCCCCACATCTATTGTGTGTAACACCAGCGCCGTCCGCCCGAGACCTTCCTTCTCATGCGATGGAAAAGCCGATATAGCCGAGTCAAGTCGCAGTTGCTGATTCACATCCAGTGTATGTCGTAATAAGTGAGTGGTTTGAGTTTGGTCAGGAACTGTGGTGACGGACTCCATGGTCGTGCCGGAAAACAATGCTGGGGCCAAGTTAAATTTTCGAACGAAATCCACCCCTAGATAAAGATTTTGGGATAATTGAGGTATGATGTAAAATTCCAGAGGTTTAGTTACTCCTTTAAAGGTGACATCCGTCGTAATTTTTCCCACTACAAAGTGACGAGTTCCGTCGGCCGTGCTTAACCAGGTGGTAAAATGGTGGATTTGGTCCGCGTGCATTGCCAGTACCTCCCCTGCAAAATCGGCTGATATGCAATTCACACTGGCTCCCGTATCGACTAAACCAGACAAACGTTTTTGCAGGAGGTGTACTGACGCATATGGTCGAACGTCACCCCTCAATAATTCGTCTAAGTGTATGTACTTCAGCACCTTCCTCGACTGCCTGACCCATCTCCAGAAGCTCCGCATCCAACGCGTGGCTCGCTTTCTTCGCGGTGGGACAGTTGTAGCCAACTCCTCATAGAAGATGCGCTGTCGAGTAGCCAAATAATTCCGCAGTATGACGTGGAAGGGTTTGACATGCCAAGAAACGTTCGCCTCGCTATCATTTCCCTTCGCGTCTGCCTCGACAAAGGATGGCGTCGGTTATGGAACTTCGAGAGAACTGTGTTTGGCGGTGCGAGTCAGCAGAATTGGAGTCATGTCTGGGGCTTGATCATAGCTAGTGATGGGATCAGCCTTGGTTCGTCCGGGTTTTAGGAGTGCCGACGGGTGGTCGCGGCACTCGCTGGCAAGTTTTTTCGCAGTTTGCAATTTGCGCAATCAGGTGCGTACGTGTCGGCCTTCCCGCATCGGTAACAGAAGAGCGTCGGTTCCGCTGGACAGGCATAGAACCGATGCCCCGTTTATCGGCAGTTCCAACAGACCGTCGGGCTTGTAATTGCTTCAAGGGATGGTCGATCAATCAATGCTGGGTTCACAAGCTCCTGTGGTGCTCCGCTCCTCGGTACTGGTACTGGGTCAGCAAGTAGGTGGTCCGCTGCCATCAACTCCGCGGTGTGATGATTTCGGGGATTTGGTCCCGTTATGCGAGGTTGTGGACGGAAGGTACCTCGCCGCTCATCAGGTTGTTCTTGCCTACGGGCATGGAGGCGCAATCCCTGTATGGTGTTGATGGGAAAATGCAGAAGGCTGTTCTGAAGCTCCCAACGCATATTCTCTCTGATAATTTCTACCAGTTCGTCCTCGGGCATGGTTGTTCGCAGGCGAGTGCTCAATCTCACTATACTTGTGTAGTACTGGTCGAATTAGTTCGTGAGCGCCTTGTTTCCGTTTCTTTATCTGTTCCCTTAGTTCTCTCTCAGTGAAGCCATCATCAAATCGATTGCGGGAGGCTGCACTGAAAGAATTCCAAGTGGGACGTGGCGTCGACTCCTTAAAACTCCAGTACCAGTCGGCAGCATCTCCGCTGAACAAAAGATGTGCATGCCGGAGGAAGGCCGAGAAATCACCTCCCAGGGTGCTGGATACTAACGCCTGGATCCTGAAAAGGAACCGGTCCGCTGATATCATAGCGTTGAAACCCGTGAAGTTCAGGCGCCAAGTCTCCATGATACGAGGCGTCGGGTCTCGGAAAGGTGTCAATGCGTTCCCGGGGGGAATCGCATCTTCGATTGACCTGTTGTAAGGAACTGCCTCGGGGACTGGAGGTACCAACGGAGGTGCGGTGCTGTGTCGTGGTCTATACTCAGGAGCTCTGGGATCCATTCCCGAGTTCCTTGGAGGTAGGGCCCATTGATCAGATGGTCGAGAGTTGGGCATAGCCACACTGGGATTGGGCTCCCAGCCAAGCGGAGTTCTCACGCGGCTGGGTGGTTGGCTCATGGGGAGGTTCTGGAGCCTTCCCTCCAAGTTGCCAATCCTCTCCGACATATCCCGCATTAACGCCACGAGGGTGTCAATGGAGTGGGTGGAAGGCGCGGGGGTAACCTCGGCCGCGACAACTGCAGCAGGAACTTCACCGCCCACGGCTCCTTGCAAGTCCATCAGTGATTGGGGCGGTTCGGCCTCTGGGAACCCTTTCGCCACTGCTCCATGCGTGGGGACGGGCGTTCCGAGGGTGACGTCTACGGCGGTCCGCTCTATGGGTCGCCGGCATAGTGGGCAAAGATCGGACGTTAGGAGGAGCTGTTGGACACAGGCACGATGGAAAAGGTGTCCGCACTCCAATCGCACGCTGTGTACGCCCTCCACTACGTCTTCAAAGCAGATCCCGCAGTTAGCTGGTTGGACCGTTTTGGATCTGGTCCAACGCTTGTCTGGGGTCCGCTTTGTCGCCATGTTGATGTTTAATATGTGTGTTGGCAATGGGTATTACTAAAAAAAAAAAGTAAATTACTCCTACTACTAACCTAATATATATATGAAAGCTACTACTAACCTAATATATATATGAAAGCTAGAAATAACTTAGTGGCCGATAGTGGCGAGCTATTTCGGTAAAATAGGGAAAAAAAAGATTTTTTTAATACACACTTTCCTTTCCAGCAGTCGACTCCTCCAAAGGGAAATGAGAGTGCGTGGTAGTCTGCCGACGAAAAGGTGCTTTCGGTCGATTTACAAAATTTATCCCCTAAACCCACATACATCACAAAAACCGTCTCAAAACTACGTTAAATGACTCGACGAGACAAGTGGTGGAGCTACCGTAACGGTTTTGTACGCGGTCAAAATTCCCGACGCGTGGAAGCATTCCGGGCTCCGCAACTCCAGCATACGCCACCGAACGTTGAACCGATACAACTCGTCTATCACGCATACGAAATAAGTAGAATCCTTCCGTGACATAAAGGCAAGGTAGCCTTCTATTTTCTTGAGAGTCCAGGCCGACAGGAGAAACCCCATCTGGCTGACAGTTCCATCAAGAAGGTAGAAGGTCCATACAGGGGTTACCTTGGGACAACACATCGGAAGGATTCTGTCGCGAAAAAAAAAATCAAACAAAGGAGAGCGGAAGCTACAACTCACGTGAAGCGACTGCTAGTGTGTATCACACAACTCCACTGCTCCTGTTTGTGAGGCTCGAGTACCAAAGTACCTGACATCCTCCGTAAAGGACCAACTCGTCAGAAGACGCGAATCTCTTATCCCCTTAGGATGTTTTTGGGCCCCACGTTGGGCGCCATTTGTAATGATTTTATGTCTACGTGCGAACGCGGAACCGACCTCTCATCGGTTCTAGACGTTAAGTCTGAGTAGTGCCAACGGATGGTACCCACCGGTCAACCAATCCGTGCACCGTAATCCATTCACGCGGTGGCTGCTTGTCGGCAAGCTAGATCGGAGAGGATTTCGGTCGCGGGTCTCCGAATGGATTACGCTCATCTACAATCTTCAGCCACCAATACATGCCCGTTTTCAAACGCGTCACAAAACAAAACCATACGGAGAGGAAACCTACTTTACGTTACTCCGTATTTCTTCATCAACCAGTCATGAACAAAAATCTAATTTTTTTACTTCGCGTTCCCGAATTTCCGACGCGGTACCGAAAAATATGCTACGCTAACTCAACCCGACGAAAGCTACGCTAATAAAACGGCAAAACAACAAAGGTACCGCGTACCGCGCGCGACGCGAAACCGGCCTCAGCGGATTTTCTCAAACCCTACCCTCGCGACGGCATACCTACCCTGCACCTCATTTCCCGCTGAAAAGAAGAACCACTGGAAAGGAAAGTCGTGTTTTTCGTTTGCAATTCATGTTGTTATATAAATGTTAATTCATAAATATAAATATGATATTAAGAATTCTAAATTATTAATGTAGTTTATTTTAAATTTATGATTTTTATATACAACTTGTACTGATTTGTTTGCATTTATTTTATTTATGTAATACATTTAAGTTTAATTTTATTGAAGATTCCTATTGTGAGTGAAGTGATTTTTGTAGGGCGTACAAAGATGAAAGCTCAAAATTAAAAATGTTTAATCAGAAAAAAGAAACAATTGTTAAAGCATATTGAAATGTTCATAGTGACAATTGGAATTTAATTATTTATTAATTTTTATATAATTGCCTATTGTTTTCTTTCAAAATTATCAAAGAGCAGTTTGGCCGTTTAGATAGTCGAGAATATTAAATTAATTATGTTGGATAGATTTTTCATACCTATTTTGCTTGCTACTTTAATTAATCAGGCCGATTTGTTTCCAAAGTACAATAGAGTTGTGATCAGTATGTTTTCATTCAAATGATTACAACAGTGAGGGAAGCAAATGGGAAAGATTTACTATACTAAATGGAAGGTATAACGACGTTGCTAACTAATTTAACGACTGGCTGGGTGGGGTTCTGCGTAAAGTTAGCTAAAACAGGCCATTATGTTTTAATTGTGAAATAATAAAAAAATAAAAAAAACGAATTTTAAATAAGAATTTTTATTTTGAATCTATTTCTTTGTTGTACTTCAGAAGGTAAATGAAAGAAAGCTTAAGAAAAACTGATTTGAATCGGCCAATAAAAAAAATAATTCAAATATTGACGTACATTTAGTTTCATGTACATTTAACAATTAAAAAAAATACCTAAATGGTATCAAACTATTCTAGCACGGATATATTTTTTACTTTTCTTTAAAAAGCGTCGTGTACTATCCCTGGAGACAGAAAAACAACTAGGCAAGAATACTTCTGCAAGTATTTATATTTTGAAGGTAAATTTCGGAAAGGTTCCTTGAAGTTAATATTTGAAGTTTTTAGTTAATTAGATTTTATTAATTTACAACAAAGTGTAAATATTCATTTCAAATGAGCATTTATGATTCAAATGTTTGAATGATTTATTTTATAGTTTAATAAACTGAATACGTTATGACAGACTGGAAAGGATATCACAAGGAGTGAAAGGTGCCAGGGGAAAGATTTAGTAAATTAATTTATAATTTAAAATATTTACTGGATATTTCATGGGTTATTTTTGTTTTACGTAATTGAATGTAAGAGATAAATAATTCACTTATACTCATGACAAAATATTAAGAAAACTTTTCTTGCTTTGTGCAATTAGTTACAACCTTTATAAATGCGAATCAACGCTTCCTTAACTTATAAATATATTAAAAGATTGATAAAAAAATTAAATTAATTGTTCTTCTCCTGACTTTACTCGTTTGTTCAACTTTTAACGCAAAATTTTAAATGTTTGCGTTTCCTATTTCATTGGTTTTGTAAAAAGTACATTGATTTCGTATTAATAATCAAACAAAGTACAAAAAAATAATTTCTTTCAACAAGGAGTTTAACTTAAACGAAAAGCTTAATCTAAATTTACTCTTAAAGGCACATGGCACCATTGTAAATTTCGGTTTTCATATATCTATTACATTAGCAAAAATGAGTTTACTCTTAAAAAAAGAAAATTATTGCATTTTTGTGTGTGTTTTTTGTTTGTTTGTGTTATTCTTATATTTAATACTATTGGATATTTTTCGATTTTCATATCGATTCCATTCATAATGTTTTAGCAACATTTTTCTTAATTAGGTTCATTATTAAATTGTGTCATTTCGAATAATTTTAGTCTATTAAAAATATTTCCGTAATAAAAATACGATTAAGTATTGCTTTGTAAATATATATACTCGTATGTATACTTCATACTTCGCATGATTGTTTGTGTTTTTGTAAAGAAATCAGAATCTTAGACATGTCCAAGAAATTTAGAAAATTGCGCCATGTACGAGTAGTTTGAAATTTTCTTTGGGCGAAATGTGCTTTTGTTGCAATATTTTGAGAGAAAATTGGAAATCAGTTTCCTTGTAATGAATGACTTCTTTCAACCTCATTCTCACAAAGATAAATGCAAAATACAGCTTAGGCTTTATATTAATAGATTGAAAGTAAGTTTGAGGTTAGAGTAGAGGAAAGAGCACCAACTGACCACAAAGTGGGAAATCTATCGTGTCGCGTACTTACTTCACTTCTTCCGTTTCCATAATTGTAATACTTGGCTCGGCTATTGATATTGGCAGCAGAGGATTCTCAAGGATTTCATCTTTAACGATTTTTATGCAATTTGTGCGCTTTTCCCGAGCATCCTCGTTTTCAGTGTTTTCGCCACCACTACTGTTCTGATTGGTTGGAATTGTATTTTCTATAATGGTTACCTGTGGTGATATTGAAGCAGATTCCATCTGGGTGAAAAGTTGTGGAATATCTCCTGCAGCGGCTGCTGTAATTAAGTAATTGAGTGGATGTTGCTGCTGGTGCTGCTGCTGCAAACTGATCAATAGCCCGTTCCTTTTTTGTTTTGCACTCAAGTTTCCAACGCTGTTTCGTGAGGATTGAAACAGTTTTCGGGACGAATCGACCGTGGAGCAAGTTCTGGGTACTGAACACGAACAGCTGTTAGCGCTAAAATCGAAATATTACACAAATCTCCGAAAATTTAAAGAAAACTTCGTGATTATACATACATGCGACCACTTCGTATTTGCGCACCGTTCGTTCTGTTTAATCGTTCGCTGTCGGCCAAAACTCCTTAAAACTCCTTATGCGTGGCGGCCACTACCTCCACACTTCAATTCGCTGCCATGTGGCTGTCAATCTCTGTTGGCATCCCACGACAAAATAGACGTGGGATGTGCACTGGTCGCAATCAACGTAAAATGACAAGCCACCTAGCAGCAAAGTGTGTTGGTAGTGGTCACCAGCGGCGTCGCATGATTCATTACAAGGTGAAGGCATTTACGCCCGCCGAATCTGGCAGTGTGGGACTCCCATGGAGGATACCCTTGGACTACCCACTAAACACCTCGCCTGTCAACCTGAGAACCTAGCCTGGAACCGTTTGACACATTACTTCGGGGCAGGTCTCGTTTTGTTACGCCGTGGGGCGCCTTCAAGCTGGGGAGTCCCTTTCCTAGCGGGAGGGGAGAGGGGAAGAGGAAATGCCAGAAGAGCGATCCCCCAGCCCCAGCGCCTCCGGCTGCTGTGAGTCCCTTTTATATTTTAGGACTGCCCGAGCATAATGTGCCACCTGGTTCCATTTGTCAACCGATTCGAGCATCACCGCAACTATATTATCCGGGGTGAGCTCTCCCGTCTCCCTGTAGAGTTCCCTTCGCAGCCTGACCCATTTTCTACACGCAAAAAATGTGTGACAGGCATTGTCCTCCTTTCCTGGGCAAAACCGACAATCGGGAGACTGTGACCTACCGATCTTGTGCAGGCAAGACTGAAAACACCCGTGCCCGCTCAAAAGCTGGGTCAGATAGAAGTCAGTCTCACCATGCCTTCGATTTAGCCACGGTCTCACATCCGGGATGAGGCGCGCAGTCCACCTTCCCTTCGTGCAATTCACCCAAGACTGCTGCCAATCGTTGAGCGAGCGCTGTCTGTCCTCGCGGACAACCATCTCCCTCGCATCCTCGCTTCGGCGCAGGTAAATAGCGCGGCACTCTCTAGCAAGGAGGGCGACAGGTATCACGCCTGCAATCACTCTCACCGCCGAGTCGGAGACTGTTGGATACGAAGATGCAATTCTCAGTGCTCCTCTTCTCTGTTCCTGTGCCAAACGTTTTCAGTATACCTCCTTGCTGAGAGCGTCGCCCCATACCTCTGCTCCATACAGTAGCACTGACCCTACAGCACTCCTCAAGAGGCGTCTTCTTGATGGGCTGGGTCCCCCTACGTTGGCCATAAGTCGACTCAGGGCCGATATTCCCGAAGCAGCCTTCTCAGCCGTTGCCCAGATTTGCTCAGAGAAACTCATCTTCGAGTCGATCAGTAGCCCCAGGTACTTCACCGCTGGCTTCGATTCGATTTGTGTTTCTCCAATACTGATCATCCTTACTCTAGGGATTCTCTTTTTTGTCAAGATGACCACTTCGGTTTTCTCCAGTGCTAAACTGAACCCGCGAGCAGTCATCCAGTCCCTCACTCGGCGCATTAGCATACCTAGCTAATCCTTTAGGTAGTTCCTCAAAAGCCGCATTAGATATTCTGGAACTTGAAAAGAGTTTTCCAGCGTGTCCAGAATATCCACCCATCTAGCGGAGTTGAAGGCATTCCTGACGTCGAGTGTCACCAACAGGACGATCCGTCGCTTGGTGCGACTATATGCCTCTGCCTTTTGGACCGCGCTCACCACCTCTGCAATCGCATCAATGGTAGAACGTCCTGCTCTAAAGCCGTACTGCCGAGGAGATAGGTCCCCAGCAGCACGAATCGCGTCAGTGAGTCTTCCCTTGATGAGTTTCTCTAGCACTTTCCCAGCTGATTCTAGCATGCATAGCGGGCGGTATGCAGACGGCGATCCGGGATTTTCCTTCCCCTTGCTGATCAGCACGAGCCTCGCCACCTTCCATCGTACCGGCAAAACCCCGTCCCGTAGGCAAGCGTTGAATGTGCTGAGCAGCAAGTCAGGACAATGGTGATAGACGAGCCGCAACACCTCAGCTGGAACACCATCTGGACCTGGAGCCTTCCTCGTTTTCAATGAGAGAACTGCCTCCTCCTGCTCCAGCTGTGTGAAGAGTGGGCACTCTACTGCTGTTTCACCATGGACAGCGTCAACACGGACGGGATGGGCGGGGAAGAGTTCCCGCACTATCGCGTCCATCTTTTCCGCGTCATGTATACAAGGCTTCCGTAGGGCACCAAGCTTCCCCATGACCAGCTTGTAGCCAAGGCCCCACGGATCCTTGTTCACATTGTCCACTAGGTCTTGCCAGCAACGAGCCTTGCTACTGTTGATCAGTTTGCGAAGGCATTTCCAGGCCGACTTATATGCTGCCACCTGCTCGCATGCCTCATCAGGGTTCCGCACCCGTTGAGCCTCGCGTCGAAGCTTGTGACACTCCCTTCGCTTTTCAGCGATTTCAGTTGACCACCAGTACACTGGGGGCTTGCTGTGCCGGGGTCTTCGACGGGGCATAGAAGCGCAGCAAGCAGTCGTAATGATGCTCATAGTAGAGTTCACTACGTCTTGAGCTGCCCGTTCTTCCGTCCCCTCCGAAGCTCCCTGCAGCGGCTCACCTGCTGTGAGAGCCTTGACGAACCTCTCGACGTCCATTCTTCCGATGTTCCATCCAGTTGTGGAAGGCCGAGAGCACGGACGTCGGGAGACAGCATCACTTATCTCAAGAAGAATGCACTGATGATCACTGGCTGAGCAGTCCTCTAATACTTTCCAGTTGTGTATCCTTCGTACTAAGGACTCCGAGGCGAATGTCACGTCCGGAAAGTCGGCGTATTTCCGGAGTTTAGTACGACGAGGGCCGTCCTGGCCGCCATTTCCAGGATTCGTTTTCCCCGCGGATCCGCCTGAGGCATGACCCATTCGATTGCTTTAGCGTTGAAGTCGCCCCCAACGAGCACTTTACCCTCTGCGTTCGAGACAGCGCCCTCCAAAGCATTAAGCTTGGCTTGGAAAGATGATATCGACTCGTTAGGCGTTAGGTACACACTAAAGAAGTTGATTTCTGAGCACCGAACCCACACGAAACCATCTCCCCGTCCACAACTCTCCGCCTGAAAGTCACAGTTCCGAACCCAGATGGCGGCAGTACCAGTTTCATCAGAATACCATAATACAGGACTTTTATTATGGTGTTGCTCACTCAGCAGCAAGAAGTCGGCTTTCATGTCCCTCGCAAACTGCTCAAGCAGATTTTGGGCGGTTGAACAGCGGTGTAGGTTTAGCTGCAGGATGCGGGTCATCGAAGCTCTGACTTGGCCTTGGCTAGGGCTTCCTGGAACACCCGGCATTTTCCTGATCCCAAGACGTGTCCAAAATCAGGTTTTGGATCAGCATCCTTGCAAAGAATACAGTGTGCCTCCTTCGTACACTCTTTTCTTTTATGTCCCATTTCACCGCATTTGTAACATAGGGAACTCCTATCGGGTCCTTTGCATACTTGTGTGGTGTGACCATAACCAAGGCATTTGAAACATTGAAGAGGCGTTGCTCTTCGCCGTATCCTACAGACAACCCACCCTATTCGTACTTTGCCCCTGATACATACCTTAGAACTGAATGTTAACTTGATTTGGGTCAACTGAGGAGTACCAGTTTTTTGATTCATTTATCTGCTCGAGTCCGTTTCTTAATTGGTTTGAGAATCGTTCAAGTTGCTGGTTTATTCTGCTTGAAGTTGTATTCATTTTTTTCGTAAGTTGAAGTGATATCTTTCCTTGATGGTTGAGTAAGGTTTTAAGTGTCTCTTGATTTGCGGATAAATTCTGAACATCCGTGATGATTTCATCATTCACTCCAACGACCGCTGTGAGCATTTGCCCAAATATTCCGCGTTTTGTTCGAGTGTATTTAAAGCGCAACAGGTTGATTTTTTGCCGGGTGTCCTCGATAGTGTCTGAGATGTGGTGAACTAGGTCCCAGCAGTGAACCTTTTCGGTTGTTTGTCTGCCCTTAGAACACATAGAATACAAACTGGAATTAATGCTTCGCATATTCATCTCATCTGTTGTTAGATCAGAGAGTGGAAGTTCGACATTGAGTTGTAAGGTGCCTCGAAGTACATTAGCCTGGCCAACTTGTTCTATGTACATACCACCATCCAGATTTGTAACATTAGCATCCGATAATGTTGGCGATGGTAAAACTCCAAGGACAAAAAGCGTTGTAAGTAGGACTGCTGATAGTCTAGAAGGTTGGTTTTTTGCAGTCTTTTTCCTGTTTTCCACACCGGCATCTTGTTCTGATGGTCGCTTTGTTGCTGCTTTCAGCGGTAAGTTTCCTATGTTGGTTGATTTCGGGGTTATTTCTGCTGGTTGCTGATCTTCCATGTTAAATGGTAGTTTGCAAATTTTGACTATAGGACGTAGTTTAATAGTTCCATTTAACTTGAGAGACACCGTTCGAACTAAACCGTCTGGTCCTGGGTGCGTTGCTACAATCCTTGCTAACGGCCACTGCATCGATGGAATGTTGTCCGTTTTTACCAACACCAATTCACCTACCTTCGGATTATCTTGTTTTTTAACCCACTTAGATCTGTGCTGCAAGCGTTGCAGGTATCCTTCTGTCCATCTTCGCCAAAAGGACTGCTTCATTTGTTGGACCAAGTGCCATCTCTTCAGCAAAGTGTAGTTCGTTTCACTAGGATCATCCTTGACTTCAAACAGGTTATCTCCAGTGAGGAAGTGGCCTGGGGTTAGTGCAGCCATATCGTTCGGGTCGTCGCTTACTTGTGTAAGTGGACGTGAGTTCATACATGCTTCGATCTGGGCTAATAGCGTGTTCATCTCTTCGACATTTAATATCTGATGCCCAATTGTCTTGTACATGTGCGCCTTCATTGTCTTCACGCCGGCTTCCCAGAGTGCACCAAAATGTGGACTACTAGGAGAAATGAATTTCCACTGTATTCCATGATCCGCAGCTGCGGAACTACATGCCTGAAGAGATGATCTGTAAACTGTCTGGAACTGCTTGTTGGCTCCTCAAACGTTTGAGCCGCAATCACTGTAGATGACTTTGCATTTTCCACGTCTCGCAATGAACCGTTTGATAGCCGCAATACATGCGCTAGATGTTAGATCGGACACAAGCTCGAGATGAAAGGCCTTTGTAGCCATGCACACGAAGACTGCTATATATGCTTTAGTCGTTTTTTCGCCTCTGCCCCCATTCCATTTAACAGTGATTGGTCCAGCATAGTCAATTCCAGTGTTCAGGAAAGGTTTTTCGAGTTGTACTCCAGAAGCCCGTAAGTTGCCCATTAGTTGAGTCATGGGCCTAGCCGCCATCTTGAAACACGTCATGCATTCCCGCAACACCTTTTTCACGGCCGTATGTCCTGATATTATCCAATACTTGAGCCGTAGAGTAGACAGCATCAATTGACTACCACCATGTAAGGTTTGCTGATGAGCTTGTTGTATCAAAAGTGTTGCTAAAGGTCCCTTTGGGATAATAGCAGGATGTTTGGCTATGTCTCCGATGAGTGCCTGGTGTATGCGGCCGCCCACCCTGAGGACTCCAATCCATGGTGATAGGGCTTTAATACGACTACTTTTCGGAACTCTGTCGGTTTTAGATATATGGTGGATATCCTCTTTGAATGGATGATTCTGCGTTATTCTAATACAGGTGTTAGTAGCTTCCTTGAGCTCAGCTTCTGACAAATTTCCTAAACGTTTTATGTTGGGGCGTCTGGTATTGAAGACGAAACGTCGGCACAACGCAATAATCCTCTGTAATTTATGGAACGATGAATACCTGTTGAATATTGTCAGCTGTTCTTCTGTCGTGGCAATTAAGGATGTTAATTTTGCTTCTTTTTCTCCTTCATCACTTGTAACTTGTACCATAGGAGGCATTCGGATAATGCGTGCATTGAGCCAAGTTGGTCCATTCCACCAAAGTGTTGAGGTAATAAGTTCCTCTGGATACATTCCCCTTGATGCAATATCTGCTGGATTATCGTGAGTGCTTACATGATTCCAGCGTTCGGCTGAGCTATTTAGCTGAATGACACTCACTCGGTTGGCAACGTAGACCTTCCATTTAGCGGCAGGACTCCGTATCCATGAGAGGAGCTACGGTTGAATCTGTCCAATAATATCTAGAAACGTTGCTCCAATTGTGCGCCTTGATGACTCCAGCCATAAGTTTCACCAACAAAACGGCTCCATTCAGCTCCAACCTCGGTATCGATTGTACCTTCACTGGTGCCACCTTTGATTTTGCTGCTAGTAATGTAACCTTGGTTGACGTTGTAGTCACTACTCGGATATACAGTCTTCCACAAAAGTCAAGGTACAGTGATAAATATCATGAAAATTGTTTGATATTTTTATTTAAAAAACCTATAGTGATAAAATTTTTTTGGTATTACTTCAACTATAATCATTAAATTTAAATTCATGTAAAACAAAACGAAAATTCTGTCGTATTAATATATTATTACATATGATGTGTTGGAAAGTCAATGAATGAAGTCCACAAAAGTCATGGTACACCTAAAGAAAAATGATACAAATTGTAATTATAGTCTTGCATAGTTATTTGAATTATACTTTTCTTAATATTTTGTCGGATATCCTTTCATCTGAATTACTGACTTCAGTCTTTTAGGCATAGAATATACCAATTTTTTAGTAAATTCGCTGCTGATTCTGGCCCACTCCTCCAATATAGCATCCTTAAGCTGCGCCTTGCTTGATATCACTCTTTTTCGGATTTTTGTCTCAAGCTCATTCCAAAGATGCTCTATAGGGTTCAAATCAGGGCTTTGAGGCGGTGTAGCAAGCATGCGAGTATTGTACAATAGCCACATTCGAACTTTATGCGCAGTGTGCTTAGGGTCATTGTCCTGTTGAAACAAGAAATCTTCTCGCATACCTAATTTGGCTGCACTTTGTTTCATGTTGTTTCGTAGAATCTCTAAATAAGAGTTCTGATCCATAGTATTTTCGATGAATGTCAGATTTCCAACTCCAGCAGCAGCCATGCAACCCCAAACCATAACACCACCGCCTCCATGTTTTACTGTTTTAATAGTGTTCTTGGGATTAAATGCTTCTCCTACTTTTCGCCAGACCCTCTTATGCCCAATTACACCAAATATACAAAATTTAGACTCATCCGAAAATAAAACATTATCCCAAAACGTTATTGGTTATGCTTTTGCAAATGTTATTCTTTTTTGTTTGTTTATGGAACTTACAAGAGGTTTTCTTCTAGGCGTACGAGATGAAAATCCAGCTTCTACGACAGCTCTACGCACAGTTTCTGCGCTAACCTCCTTCTTATCATTAATTCCAAGAACATCGCAGATTTTTCTACAGCTTAGAAATGGATCTTGTTTTACCATTCGCGAAATTTTTCTCTTGTCCTTTGCACTTAGTTTAGATGGACGACCTGTTCGCGGCACATTTTCCACTCTATTTTCCTTCTTAAATCGATTTATCACTATTTGAATGGTTGACCGACTTCGCAACACTAGTTCAGCTATATTTCAGAATATGATTTGCTCTGATTTGAGTGCAGATTAATAATTATTTCACGCTCCTTAATACTCAACTCCTTTCGGCTCATTTTTTAAAAATTTTATTAAATAAAAGATACACTACGAATACGGACGCGATATTAAAAACAGCGGCCTACGGTTGTTAACTCACTCTGATAATATGAACTTTGGGGATTCCCCTTTTTACAAATAACAGGGCATTTTCTGCAACTGTACCAAGACTTTTGTGGAGTAGAAAAGAGACATTGCCAACAAAAAATTATTGTCTTCAATGATCATTATTGCCGAATCCCTTTAAATTTATGAAAACTTAAATTCAACAGAACTCGTATTATTACCATTTCATAACTTTTGGTTTTCAAATAAAAATATTGATTCAGTAATACAATTTTCAGTTACCGATTCTCTGTACCTTGACTTTTGTGGAAGACTGTATACAGCAGCAGCGTAGGCTGTTGATGATGCATCACAAAACCCATGAAGCTCGACCTGATTAGACGGGCTGAAGTCTATCCATCGATTTATCCTAAGATTTTCCACCGCCGAAAGTTGTTGTTGCAGTTGTATCCACTCTTTTATCAACGTTGGATCTATTGGATCATCCCAACCTTTTTCTGCCAGCCACAACTTCTGCATTGTTGTTTTCCCTATAATGATACAGGGTTGTAGCCAACCTATTGGATCGAACAATTTGGCCACTTCTGCTAGTATGGTGCGTTTTGTCAGTCTTTTCTCGTTGGCTGGCCTTGTAATACTGAATGAGAATGCGTCGGAGGCTGGATGCCATTGAATGCCAAGTGTTTTTATCTGCTCAGTTGATGCTATGGTAAGGGGAAGCTGTGTCTCCCTTTCTGAGACTGGAATACGTTCCAACAGTTTTGTATGGTTGGATGACCACTTCCTTAAATGGAATCCGCCTTTCCTTAGAAGATTTTGAAGATCAGTCTGTAGCTGTAGAAGATCTTCTAGGTTATCCGAACCAGTGAGTACATCATCAACGTAGAAATCATTTGTCAATGTTTGCGCAGCTTGATGAAATGAGTCATACTCATCCGCAGCTAACTGGTGAAGTGTGCGTATCGCGAGATATGGTGCACAGGCCGTTCCGTAAGTGACTGTGCTTAACTGATAGTGTTGGATTGGTTCACTTTGGTTGAACCGCCACAAGATTCGTTGGAAATGTTGGTCTTTCTCGTGCACAAAGATTTGCCGATACATCTTGTCAATGTCGGCTGCAATGACGTACTTATATTGCCTCCACCGCATTAGAAGATGTGATAAGTTTCCCTGGATAGTGTGGCCAGAATGCAGAAGATCATTTAAGGATTTACCTTTGGAACCCTTTTGCGACGCGTTGAGTACTACCCTTAATTTCGTGGTACTGCTGGTTTCTTTCACCACAGCATGATGCGGTAGGTAATATGCTGTAGTCATCTTTATTCGGTCTACAGGTACTCTGGACATGTGGCCTAAATCCATGTTTTCTTGCATAAAACTCCGATACTGTTCATAAAGTGCTGGATTTTGTATCAGCCGACGCTCCAACTGTTTGAATCTTATGTGTGCAATCTTTTGCGTGTCACCAATGTCAGAATAAGGATCCAGATTATTTTTAAATGGAAGGCCAACAGAATATCTTCCTGTTGGGTGCCGATAAACAGTTTGTTTGTAGTGAGCCTCATTTTCGTTCTCTTCAGTTGTATGATGTTTAATTGCTGGAAGTTCCTCTGTTTCCCAAAATTGTCGCAGAGTTTCTTCAAGACCCTGGTAGGCGACAAATGCACGTAATGATGAAGAGGACTTGCATGGTACTGTTCCGAACAACACCCATCCAAGTTTGGTCTTCTGGGCGCATGGCTTCCCGGGTAGAAGTCCTGGCAGCAATAGTTGGTCATAAAGATCTGCTCCAATGAGGACATCTACGGTCGATGGTACGTTAAATCGAGGATCTGCCAGGTCGCCAACTGTCAATCCCTGTGGAATTATTAAAGGAATTTCAGTACATGGTAATGGTGCAGTTATGGTTGTAAGAATGAGTGGCGCGAATAGAATCTCCTCGTTATGTCCATATTCAAATTTAACGACAGCGCGTAGTTTAGTTTCTCCCTTTGACATTACATTTTCAACAGCTCCTATGCCACTAATCTTAAATTTTGCCCCAGTGCGTTTAGCCTGTAGAAGTTGCATTGCTGCCTCACTGATGAAGGATCGTTGGGCTCCAGAGTCGAGCAATGCCGGAATGTTACACATTCTCCATCTGTATGGCATATTCGTATATATGCGGTTGCAAGCAAAACGTAATTTTGTTTTGTGTAAGCACCGTGGCCTTGCAGAATTGACGCAGCTGGTGATTTTTTCTGCAATGGACTTTCTGAGCTTGATGTGTGCAGCAGCGTATTGTGCCTTTTTTCCGCAGAGCTTACACCCGTGTGTCGACGTACATTTGTTGGCTCTGTGTTGACCAAGCAGTTGAAACATAGGTTGGAATCTTTGATCACTTCTCGTCTTGCTTGAATTGTAGCTTGTTTGAACGAGTTGCATTCAAAAAGCTTGTGTTGAGCCTTGCACATTAGGCAGGAAGCTTTCGTATTCACTTGAGTAGTGTTTGCTTTCACCGTCTTTGGTTTCACCTTCCCAGTTGACAAAGCCTCCAGCATTGAGAATCTTTGTTTCAGGAAATCCAGAAACTGTTGTAACGAAGGGATTTCACTCGACTCGGAAATTGTTCGTTGCCATTCCTTCCTTGAGTCTTCGTCAAGCTTTTGGTTGAGCATGAAGACAGTTGTTAAGGCGAATGAATCCGCCTTCAAGGTATGGATGCCTGCAAGTAGCTGGTTCATTGTATCCAGCATACATCGAAGGCCTGATGGCTCATTGCGTGTGCAATGCTCGATGGTGAAAAGGTTAATAAGTGAGATGATTAATGAGCTGCTCAGCTTCTCCGCGAAGAGCACTTCTAAGGTATTGGAATTTTTATACCTTTGTCAGTTGAGCATTTTTGTGTACCATGCTTTCGAACAAGTCATGGAACGCAAACCAGTCAGTGTAACTACCACTGAACGATGGAATTCGGATCCTCTCCAGCTTTACAGAATCCGGTGCGGGCGATGTTGTAGCAACAGACGCATATCCATTAATTCTAGACTGGAAAACCGTGAGATAATCCATAACTAAGTCCTACAACCGCTCGAACTCTGTAGAATATTGCGAAAGCTGGTCAGACTTCTCCCTTAACTGGTTACATTCTGCCTCATGTTGTTCTTCACATCTCTCCCATAATGCCTTTAGTTTTTCAATCCTAGTTTGGAAGTAGGCGAGACTGTATCGTGACTCGCTGTCCTTCTTAAAATTGGTGATCAATCTCTGGATTTGCTTGATGGTTGTCTCTTGGGTACTCATACTGGTGTGCTACTTAGTACTGTTGCGGAATTCTGAATGGCCTTTCCCAATCCCGTTCAAGTGCCAACTTCCCTTGTTCCCAATGCTAAATCTCCCTTTGATGTGGATTTGATACGCAACTTTTCAAAGTACAAATCCTCCTAGAATTGATTCGGTACCTTGCTTACAGCGCCAAGTTGTTACCTCAAATTGTTCGTCCAAGTATGGCTGAAATTGATGTCCTCTAGAGGCAAATTCCTCCTGATTTAGATTTGTATGCAAACTTTACGCCGTACAAATCCTCCTAATATTGATTTGGCACCTTGCTTACAGCGCCAAGTTGCTAATTCTTATTGTTTCTCCAAGTATGACTGAAATTGAAATCCTCTAGAAGCTGTCTCCTCCTGATTGTATTTGTATGGAAACTTTACGTGGTGGAAATCCTCCTAGTATTGATTCACCACTTTGTTCCCAGCGCCAACTTGCTACCGCTAATTAATTGTCCAAAAATTGAAGTCCTCTAGAAGTTGTCTCCTTCTGCTCTAAGAATCCTTTTTTCACTTGACTCCTGACTCCTTCTAGAATCCGGCTCGACGGACCAAATGTTCCAGCTATGAAAAGACAATAAAACGCTTATTAAAATGATTCAACATGGAATGCTTTATTGTCGCCACTCTTGGTTAATTTATACTAACATTTTGCATTTAGTGCATAAATTCTTTGGCTAGCGCGTGGAAAGAATTATGGCCATCTCAAGCAAGTTCAATATTCTTTGATTGAACTTTAATTGAATTGCAATTTGCTTGAGGTGGCAGTAATTTCACATTTGGATTATTGAACTTGAAATAATGCTTAGACAGTACAATATACATTTGAAATATTTTAATGTTAATGGGTGTATCGATTACAGGAATGAATTTTTTAATTAAATGAATCGTAGGGTAAATGAACTGAACTTAGACCTAATTAATTTTAACATATATATATATATATATATATATATATATATATATATATATATATATATATATATATATATATATATATACTCGTATATATATATATATATATATATATATATATATATAAAGATATATATATATATATATATATATATATATATATATATATATATATATATATATATATACTCGTATATATATATATATATATATATATATATATATATATATATATATATATATATATATATATATATATATACATATATATATATATATATATATATATTTATATACATATATATATATATATATATATATATATATATATATATATATATATATATATATAAAGAGATATACGAGTATATAAATATATGTATATATATATATATATATATATATATATATACATATATATATATATATATATATATATATATATATATATATATAAATATATATATATATATATATATATATATATATATATATATATATATATATAAAGAGATGTACGAGTATATAAATATATGTATATATATATATATATATATATATATATATATATATATATATATATATATATACATATATATATATATATATATATAAATATATATATATATATATATATATATATATATATATATATATATATATATATGTATATATAAATATATATATATACGAGTATATATATATATATATATATATATATATATATATATATATATATATATATATATATATATAATTATATTTGTATATATACAGTTAGACAAAAAAGTCTCCGTACGGTGCTTATTTTTCTGTATAAGTAAGAATACCGTTCAGATATATCGATATATTTTTACTTTAGTAATTAATATGTTTTCTATAAACTTATAATTACAAGATACAACAAAAAAATAACATCCATTCGTTACGATATAGTTGTTCAAACTGGTAAATTTATCAACATTCAACATCAAAAAACTCTCCGTACGATATTACATCTTAATAAAATTATAAGAAAAAGGATTTTGTAAAAAAATTGTTTAGTACTTAGTAAGATTCCCCTTAGCTTTGATGACTGCTATCAATCGTCTGGGCATCGAAGAGACTAGTTTGGATGGTATTTCGGATCCTATAGAGTACCATTCTTCCTGGAGTTTAGCTTTAAGCTGTTGCCTGTTTTTTATTGCGTGTTTGCGTACTCTACGCTCCAATTCATCCCATAAATGTTCTATTGGGTATAGGTCGGGTGATTGTGGTGGACTGTGTAGTTGCTTGGGTACATAATATAGTAGCCATTCCTTAACAATCATTGATGTATGCTTTGGATCGTTGTCTTGTTGGAAAATGAAATCACTTTCCATGCCTAAAGCTGATATGCTTTCGCGCAAACTCGTTGTAAGAATGTTTAGGTAATCCCACCGGTCCATTAAGCTCTCAATGAAGTGCAATTTTCCAACTCCTGAAGCTGCTTGACTGTTGGAATTCGATTTTCGCAATTGAATTCCTCATTTGCTTTGCGCCAAACTTTTCCCTTGCCATCTGATCCAAATATGTTGAATTTACTCTCGTCGGAAAATACAACTCGATTCCAGAAATTAGCGTCCTTATTTTGGTGCATTTTCGCAAAGTCTAATCTCTTCTTGCGATTAAGTTTTGAGGCCAATGGCTTTCGCCTTGGCTTTCGACCATGGAAATTACTTTCCCGTAGAACATTTTTAATGGTTTCATCACTTACCGTTAAATTAAAGTCTTTTCTGACCTCGTCGTTATTTTTCTTATTATTGACCGCCGCGCTATATCGCTTAAACTTTTTGGCCATCCCGAACGGGGCTTACATTTGAACGAACCGGTTTCTCCATATTGCTTAAGAACATATTGGTCACTTGACTTAGGTCTACCATTACTGTTGAAATTTTACCCACCGACTTGCCTTCGCAATAAAGCTTATGATCAATTTCCTCGTATCTACACAAATTTCTTTACTCATGGCGGAATATTGGATTTTCTGAAGTTGATACAAATCTGCACGCGTCTGAAACTATACTAGCTGTACTCCAGGAAAAATTGTGAACTCTTGTTTGTGCAAAGCATTGTTTACATAACTATTTTTTAAACAATGCAAAACATTGTTTAAAAAATTTGGTACGGAGACTTTTTTGATATAAAATTTTGTAAAATTCGCTAAATTGAATTACTATATATTAAGAAATCGATAAATTCCTATACTTATCCCTGAACTTTGTTACAAAAGAGCTGTAGAAAACATTGCAATCATTAAAGTAAAAAACTATTGAATTACATGAGAGATGTTCATAAAAATCAAGACAAAGTAGCGTTGTACAGAGACTTTTTTGTCTAACTGTATATATATATATATATATATATATATATATATATATATATATATATATATAATATATATATATATATATATATATATATATAAATATATATATATATATATATACAATTATATATATATATATATATATATATATATATATATATATATATATATATATATATATATATATATATATATATATATATATATATATACATTTAGACAAAAAAGTCTCCGTACGGTGCTTATTTTTCTGTATAAGTAAGAATACCGTTCAGATATATCAATATTTTTTTACTTTAGTAATTAATATGTTTTCCATAAACTTATAATTACAAGATACAACAAAAAAAATAAAAACTTATCCATTCGTTTCGATATAGTAGTTCAAACTGGTAAAATTATCAACATTTAACATCAAAAAAGTCTCCGTACGATATGACATCTTAATAAAATTATAAGAAAAAGGAATTTTCTAAAAAAATTGTTTAGTACTTAGTAGGATTCCCCTTAGCTTTGATGACTGCTATCAATCGTCTGGGCATCGAAGAGACTAGTTTGGATGTTATTTCGGATCCTATAGAGTACCATTCTTCCTGGAGTTTAGCTTTAAGCTGTTGCCTGTTTTTTATTGCGTGTTTGCGTACTCTACGCTCCAATTCATCCCATAAATGTTCTATTGGGTATAGGTCGGGTGATTGTGGTGGACTGTGTAGTTGCTTGGGTACATAATATAGTAGCCATTCCTTAACAATCATTGATGTATGCTTTGGATCGTTGTCTTGTTGGAAAATGAAATCACTTTCCATGCCTAAAGCTGATATGCTTTCGCGCAAACTCGTTGTAAGAATGTTTAGGTAATCCCACCGGTCCATTAAGCTCTCAATGAAGTGCAATTTTCCAACTCCTGAAGCTGCTTGACTGTTGGAATTCGATTTTCGCAATTGAATTCCTCATTTGCTTTGCGCCAAACTTTTTCCTTGCCATCTGATCCAAATATGTTGAATTTACTCTCGTCGGAAAATACAACTCGATTCCAGAAATTAGCGTCCTTATTTTGGTGCATTTTCGCAAAGTCTAATCTCTTCTTGCGATTAAGTTTTGAGGCCAATGGCTTTCGCCTTGGCTTTCGACCATGGAAATTACTTTCCCGTAGAACATTTTTAATGGTTTCATCACTTACCGTTAAATTAAAGTCTTTTCTGACCTCGTCGTTATTTTTCTTATTATTGACCGCCGCGCTATATCGCTTAAACTTTTTGGCCATTCCGAACGGGGCTTACATTTGAACGAACCGGTTTCTCCATATTGCTTAAGAACATATTGGTCACTTGACTTAGGTCTACCATTACTGTTGAAATTTTACCCACCGACTTGCCTTCGCAATAAAGCTTATGATCAATTTCCTCGTATCTACACAAATTTCTTTACTCATGGCGGAATATTGGATTTTCTGAAGTTGATACAAATCTGCACGCGTCTGAAACTATACTAGCTGTACTCCAGGAAAAATTGTGAACTCTTGTTTGTGCAAAGCATTGTTTACATAACTATTTTTTAAACAATGCAAAACATTGTTTAAAAAATTTGGTACGGAGACTTTTTTGATATAAAATTTTGTAAAATTCGCTAAATTGAATTACTATATATTAAGAAATCGATAAATTCCTGTACTTATCCCTGAACTTTGTTACAAAAGAGCTGTAGAAAACATTGCAATCATTAAAGTAAAAAACTATTGAATTACATGAGAGATGTTCATAAAAATCAAGACAAACTAGCGTTGTACAGAGACTTTTTTGTCTAACTGTATATATATATATATATATATATATATATATATATATATATATATATATATATATAAATATATATATACAATTATATATATATATATATATATATATATATATATATATATATATATATATATATATATATATATATATATATATATAAATATATATGTACAATTATATATATATATATATATATATATATATATATATATATATATATATATATATATATATATACAATTATATATATATATATATATATATATATATATATATATATATACATTTAGACAAAAGTCTCCGTACGGTGCTTATTTTTCTGTATAAGTAAGAATACCGTTCAGATATATCAATATTTTTTTACTTTAGTAATTAATATGTTTTCCATAAACTTATAATTACAAGATACAACAAAAAAAATAAAAACTTATCCATTCGTTTCGATATAGTAGTTCAAACTGGTAAATTTATCAACATTTAACATCAAAAAAGTCTCCGTACGATATGACATCTTAATAAAATTATAAGAAAAAGGAATTTTCTAAAAAAATTGTTTAGTACTTAGTAGGATTCCCCTTAGCTTTGATGACTGCTATCAATCGTCTGGGCATCGAAGAGACTAGTTTGGATGTTATTTCGGATCCTATAGAGTACCATTCTTCCTGGAGTTTAGCTTTAAGCTGTTGCCTGTTTTTTATTGCGTGTTTGCGTACTCTACGCTCCAATTCATCCCATAAATGTTCTATTGGGTATAGGTCGGGTGATTGTGGTGGACTGTGTAGTTGCTTGGGTATATAATATAGTAGCCATTCCTTAACAATCATTGATGTATGCTTAGGATCGTTGTCTTGTTGGAAAATGAAATCACTTTCCATGCCTAAAGCTGATATGCTTTCGCGCAAACTCGTTGTAAGAATGTTTAGGTAATCCCACCGGTCCATTGTGCTCTCTCTAACTATCTCTAACCAAAGGCCCGAAAGGGGCTGCAGTGCTACAGCAAAAAAACACAAAAACAACAACAAAAAAATATATACATTCATATATATATATAAATATATATATATATATATATATATATATATATATATATATATATACATATATATATATATATATATATATATATATATATATATATATATATATATATAGATATATATATATATATATATATATATATATATATATATATAATTATACATACATAATTATATATATAGATATATATATATATATATATATATATATATATATATATATATATATATATATATATATATATATATATATATATATATATATACAGAGGTGGCCAAAAGTGATCGGACAATACAAGAAACAAGCAAAATATTATACTTTTACGAGCATAAGCTTTGAAATGAAATTAAAATTTTTCCCTTATATAAAAGTTACTTGTATTCTCAATTAATTGCACAAAAAAATAAAACAGAAATATAAAGATTTACACAAGAAAATTAACAACTAATTCAAATTCACATTGCATCAAGTGGACAAAAGTAATCGGACGTTCAATTGTAATACTTTTCTTTCTGATGATTCCATTAGAACATAGGCTTTTAATATCTAGTTGCGTATCCTTTTTGTTTTATAACTTCTGTTAACCTATTGGGCATAGACTGTACCAACTTACGGGTAACGTCCGCAGTAATGTTGTCCCATTCTTCTAATAACACCGTCTTCAGTTGACTTTAATTAGTAATGTGATGGTTCCTTATTTTTTTATCCAGATGATCCCAAAGATGTTCGATGGGATTTAGGTCTGGGGATTGCGGTGGTGTTTTTAATTGACCAGGAGTGTTGAAAAGGAGCCACATACGAACATCATGAGCTGTATGCTTTGGGTCATTATCTTGCTGGAACAAATAATGACCATCAAGACCCAATTTTTGTGCACTTTTTTTCAAATTTTCTTTCAAAATCGACAAGTAACCTAGTTTGTCCATAGGTTCGTCAATGAAAACAAGTTCTCCTACACCGTTGGCAGCCATGCAACCCCAGACCATTACACAGCCACCTCCGTGTTTTACTGTATGTTGAATGTTTTTGGGATGAAGCTCACTATTTTGAGTTCTCCACACCAACAACCTGCCGTCGGAGTGGTAGATATTAAACTTACTCTCATCAGAGAATATGATACGAGTCCAAAAGTCGAGCGGCTTGCTTTTAAATTCTTTTGCAAAGCATAATCTTTTCTTCTTATTAACTTTGCTAATTAGTGGTTTCTTTCGAGGTACTCTCGCTTGATAACCAGCACGGCTGAGAGCTCTACGAATAGTCCGGGCACTAACATTGGTACCATTTACATCTGCTAATTGATCCCTAATACTTCTGGACGTTGTAGTCGAATTCTTTTGAACAATTCTTAAGATTTTTCGTGCGTCTGTCTCTGTTAGTTTACATGGTCGACCACTCCTAATTTCGTTTTCCACCTGATTATTTTTTCTGAACCGTTTCACGATATCGAAAACTGTCGAACGACTTCTTCCAATTATTTTTGATATTTCAGAAAAGGATTTATTCTCTTTATACAACTTTATTATAACTTTTCTTTCATGTATACCGGTTTCTTTGCGATTCTTAGCCATGTTTAACTTTCTTCACTTAAAACTGACAAGTAAATGACTGATATCAGAAAAACACATATCAACATATAATTAGGGGAATTCCCTTTTAAACTCGGAAATGAAAAGAAAAGAATTGCTCCAAACTTCAATGACTAATTTCACACTTTTCAAAATGTCCGATTACTTTTGTCCACTTGATGCAATGTGAATTTGAATTAGTTGTTAATTTTCTTGTGAAAATCTTTTTATTTCTGTTTTATTTTTTGTGCAATTATTTGAGAATACAAGTAACCTTTATATAAGGAAAAAATTTTAATTTCATTTCAAAGCTTATGCTCGTAAAAGTATTTTATTGCTTGTTTCTTGTATTGTCCGATCACTTTTGGCCACCTCTGTATATATGTATATATATATATATATATATATATATATATATATATATATATATATATATATAATTATGTATGTATAATTATATATATATATATATAAGTTAACGAGCGATCCCACGATTCTACCTGCCAGACGCTAATGCAGCAAATTCCCAGTCAGCAAATTCGTGGGAACCAAGGTCGAGGAATGGTATTCACACATTCAGGGAAACTGCAACTACAGCAATTAAACCATTATAAATTAAACGAATCTATGTAATAGAATGCATTGTAATATTTTCATTCGTACGGGGAACCTCTACCCGTTTGTAAACTTGAATAAATTTTTTTGTTAAAACTTTAAGTAAAAGTGTTAACTGGCGCCCAACGTGGGGCTGCGATCGTGCGTGCGTACAGTGGATAGATCAGTTTGCAAGAAATTAAATATTCCTTGCAAATAAGTCTTTAAGATCCCTACACATCGCTGAGACTGGCATGTGGTCCACTAAATTTTCCCGGATTGAACAAGTTAAATAATTCGTGAAGTAACATTCGGAATTGAACAATCCGGTTAGAAGTTAATTATAATTAGTGAAGTAGCATTCCGATTAAAGTGAAGTAACATTCCAACTAAAAGTGAAGTAACATTCGGAGCAAAGTGAAGTAACTATAACCAAATCCCGAAGACGCCGCATATCCAGACTGGTACCTTAGTAGCGAAGAACCAGCACACGCAAAAAGGAAAATGCCTAAGGATACTGATCAGCAGCCCAAGTGAAGAACCCACAATCTGGAAGGAAATAACAAGCGAATCAAATTCAGGATTTGGGAAAGGATAAAAATGATGAACATATTCATCCTTATGTGAGTTATACTAATTTAACCACTGAATTAAATTAAAAGTTTGTCTACATCGATTGTAGAATACTCTTTGAAGAAGAAATTTGAAATTACAAGTTTGTCCATATAATTAAGTTTATTATAATTATTAAGCAACCTTGAGGAATCAAATTTCATCCAATTTTTTCAAATTATTGCTTTTAGAATTTTATCAAATTATTGCTTTTAGAATAAACATTTCTGAGTAAAAATTGCAAAAATTATATGAAAATACTCCGTATTATATATTGAGCATTTAAAAAATTTTTTTCATATAAAAAGGGGAAGTTTTCCAGCAGTGCAAATTGTGAACTTGTGAAATTGTGAATATTAATTGTAAATCGTTGTTGTGGTGTTCTCTACATTAGTGCGGATCCTTCTCAGTATTGACTATTGTCGTCATCTTTGACCTGTCCGCTCTTGGTTGTTGTTTTACCTTGTCCTGTTTTAAAAACTACGTATTCTGCGAGCGGAAATAGGATCACGTACGTCCAGATCCCTAGTAAATTTCCTCTTGGCCCACGAAGTTAAATCTAAATATGGTTGGTTCAAATCCCAGTAATCTTATTCGCCCTGCTCGTCTTCCTATTCCCGCAGAAAATAACAATGGGGAAGAGCACCGGAATATTCCGCCTACTAATTCCGGAGGTTCTAGTGTCAATTTAAATGAACTCACCACTATTGTAAGCCAAATAGTGACGCAAACACTTCAGGCTCAAGGAACACAAATCTTCCAGAGCCTGATGAATCCCGCTTCCGATATAAACAATGAAGCGGATATAGGAATCAGTGCTGAAAATGACAGGGATTTATCGGGTATGGTAAGAGTCCCTGATGTGGTGAAGAGCTTGAGAGACTTCTCAGGAAACCCAGGGGAATTCAGCTCATGGAAAAAGAGTGTAGAGAGGATACTCTCTATGTATGAACCCCTTAAGGGAACCTCAAAGTACTACGGAATTTTGTCTGTTATTAGAAATAAGGTGGTCGGTCAGGCCGACATCATCTTAGAATCTTATAACACACCCCTCAATTGGGTAAAGATTTCCAAGTGTCTAGCAATGCACTATGCAGATAAGAGGGATCTCGGTACGCTTGAGTACCAGATGACCACCCTTGTCCAAGGTGACAGCATCCATGAATTCTATCAAGCCGAATACCACCACTTGTCACTCATCCTAAATAAATTATCATCATGCGATATGGGGCAGGAGTCATTAAATATCATGACTCAGTGCTATAGGGAAAAAGCTCTCAACACATTCATTAGGGGCTTATCAGGGGACCTCCCTAGGCTCCTAAGTATCCGAGAGCCAGTTGATTTGCCACAAGCCCTCTATTTATGCCTTAAATTAGCAAACATGAATTACCGTGCACAGCACGCCAATAATACTAACAATATCTCGAGGAAACCCTCTATGACAGCAACTCCGCCATTGCCCTCCAAAAAACCCATTCAATTTCCAAATCGAACACGGCCAAATATACGAAACTTCTATCCCGAACTTGTACACAACCCAACCGCGCCACAGCCACCTAGATTTTATCAGCCGAGACCACAGCAGCAGTACCCAAATCAATTACCGTTACCACCTAAACCACGCGGGATAGAGCCAATGGACATAGATGCCTCCATTAGGACACATGCAGTTAACTACCAGAATAGACCGGGACCAAGACCCTCATACGCCCCTAAAAGACCTCAACCTCCCATTCGGTCACATGGACACAAACAACAACGAATATACCTTACAGAGAACAATAATATACAGCCAAAGACATTAGACACAACAATGGATTACATTCAGGACGAACTGGAAAGACAAGAACTAATTGACTTCTTGGCCGAGGAGGAAACCGAACCATTCCCAACAGACCTACAGGATAACAGCGAAGAAATACCTGACACTGACGAAACCCAAGACGACATACATTTTTTAGATTAAACAGCTCTTCGCTTCCATACATCGAAAGGACTGCGAGGAGCGGCGAAACTCTCAAATTCTTAATAGACACAGGCTCTAACAAAAATTATATACAGCCTCGTTACATTCGGAATCCCTTAAAAAATAATGAACCGTTAAGTGTAAACTCAGTAGGTGGTTCGGTCAAAATTACGCACCATGCATTTATCGATCTCTTTCAGTCGGGTACTGGAAAACTGATGTTCTACCTCTTACCCAGCCTCAAGACTTTCACCGGAATAATCGGGAATGACTCCCTAAAAGCTATGGATGCAGTCATCCACACTAAAGGAAGTTTCATGACCATAAGTCCGGGAATAAGCCTCCCGCTGAGGCAGCACGCTTCACAATCAATTAACAAGCTAAATATAAATACCGACAATCTTTCTATATCTCAGAAGAACCAACTAAAGACGGTCCTGGGAAAGTGTACTGACGTGTTTTCTGAGCTGGACGAACGACTAACGTATACAACAACGGTACGTGGTGAAATCCGTACAACTACGAACGATCCTATATACAGCAAGGCCTACTCTTACCCAGTGGCTCTTAAATCTCAAGTCGAAACAGAGGTTAAACATTTGCTAGAAAATGGGATTATCCGACCGTCAAGATCGCCGTATAATTCGCCTGTTTGGATCGTCCCAAAAAAGTCGGATTCCTCTGGGGAAAAAAGGTATCGAATGGTTATAGACTACCGAAAACTAAACTCAGTCACCATTCCTGACAGATATCCTATCCCAGAGATAAATGAGGTACTCTCTAACCTTGGGAAGAACAAATTCTTTTCTGTGATTGACTTGAAGAGCGGATTCCATCAGATTCTCCTTAAAGAAAAAGATATCGAGAAAACAGCATTCTCGATTAATAACGGCAAATTTGAGTTCCTGCGACTTCCATTCGGACTCAAGAATGCACCCTCTATTTTTCAGCGCACACTAGATGATATCCTTCGGGAACACATCGGCTTGCGCTGCTTCGTCAACATAGATGATATTATCATCTTCGGAGCCGACGAAAGGGAACACTTTGAAAATTTGGAAAAAGTCCTCAAAACACTCGAGAAGGCTAACATGAAAGTACAACCCGAAAAGTGTAAATTTTTGAGGAGCAGAGTGGAGTTTTTGGGTTTTGTGGTCAGCGCTGACGGCATTAGAACAAACCCTGAAAAAGTTGAGGCAATCGCATCCTTTCCTCCGCCAAGAACCTTAAAGGACCTCCGAACATTTCTTGGAATGTCAGGGTATTACCGTCGCTTCATTCGCGACTACGCAAAGCTTGCAAAACCTCTGACATCCCTTTTGAGAGGGGAGGATGGACGGGTGTCCAAGCACATGTCCAAAAATAAGTCAATCACCTTAGATAAACCAGCCATGGATGCATTTTTGAAACTCAAGAGAGCTCTCATATCCAAAGACGTCATACTTTCGCATCCCAACTTCGAAAAGGAGTTCGAACTAACTACGGATGCCTCCAACTACGCCATTGGTGCAGTTCTCTCTCATGAAGGCAAACCAATATCCTTCTTGTCGCGAACATTGAACCAAACCGAAGAAAACTATGCTGCTAACGAAAGGGAAATGCTCGCCATCATATGGGCATTGCAGAAATTCAGGAATTTCCTTTATGGGTCACGGAAAATAAAAATTTTTACCGACCACCAGCCTCTTACATATGCCCTAAGCAACAAAAACACCAACTGTAAAATGAAACGCTGGAAGTCTTACTTGGAGGAGTATAATTATGAGCTCTTATACAAACCAGGTAAAGCAAATGTTGTTGCTGACTCCCTCTCAAGACCTCCCAATCCAGGGGAAGTTAATTCGTTAACACCCACAGAGCATAGTGATGATAGTTCCTCCCAAAATCGGATACCTATGGTCGAAACTCCCATCAATGTCTTTCGGAATCAAATAATTTTGAACAAAGGTAACGAAACAAGCTATCAAATCACCCATCCTTTCGATAATTATACCAGGCACATTCTAATTCAAGAAGAATACGCTGAACAAGACATTATAAACATACTTAGACGATATATGAACCCACATACGGTAAACGGACTTATGACAGACCCTTTGGACTCATACAAGAAATCTACCCCGAGCACTTCCGAAATTACAGAGTCCGCTTTACACGCAAAATTGTTGAAGACCTGCAAAACGAAGTGGAACAGGAAGAAAGAATCTTGAACACATCGCAGAGCTCATAGAAATGCTCAGGAAAATAAACTTCAGTTATTAGAAAATTTTTATTTTCCGAAAATGTCCGCCAAAATCAAAAGACTCGTTTCTCGGTGCATAACGTGTAAAGAAAATAAATACGATAGGCATACAGTTTATATAGATATACTTCTGACTGAAAAGAAACTAGTTCTCACGGCCATAGATAAATTCTCAAAATTTCTCCAAGCTAAGATTCTTCCATCAAGATCTGCTGAGGACGTAAAACAGCCTCTCAGGGACATTCTGTTCTTCTTTTGCGTACCGGAAAACGTTGTAGTGGATAACGAAGGCGCGCTTCGATCATTGTCTTTGTCTTCCATGATGGAGGACGATTTGCAGATAAAAGTCTTCAAAACGCCGCCTTATAAGAGCGAGGTAAACGGACAAATAGAACGTCCTCACTCCACCCTGATAGAAATTATGCGATGCCTAAAGCGAGACGATCCAGGCCGGCCTT